>CM025783.1:54408135-54519985 GCA_014636745.2 Centella asiatica
TATGAACCAATATAAAATTCTAATTAGACGATGAGTTTATGTTGAGTTTGATAACTTACAACAAACTGGGTAAAGTGCATGAACTAATATAAAATTCTAATTAGAATGAGCCAATATAGAATTAATGAGATAACTTACAACAAACTGGGTAAAGTGCATGAACCAATATAAAATTCTAATTAGAATGAACCAATATAGAATTAATGAGTTTATATTGAGTTTAATACCTTGCAACAAACTGGGTATTCCAAACTTGATACATAGGGTATCATGCTTCAAACAAAATCTAATATATACTCGTATCCTTCTCTATAATAATTATCTCTTTTAATTGATTTTTTTCTATTAATTTGTAGAGATGAAAACTGGGTTATCTCTTTTAATTATTGTTTATGCCTATATTTATCTAACAGATTAATTGATTCTTTTCTATTAATTTGTAGAGATGGAAACTGGGTTAAGTCGGTGTTATTGTCTTGCATCAGCAAAAAAGTTCAGCTTATAAAAGTCCGTCAACACTCTCGTTATTTAAAAGTTCGAGTATACTATGACTACAATAATTTTATTTGTATTTTAAAAATTTTAGATTATGATAATACCAAAATAAAATTAAATTTATACTATCTAAATTGAAAATTTTCAAATTTTATATTAAAAACAAAGGAGACTTATATATATATGGAGATCGAGCCTCGAGGCCCGTTGGTATGTATCTTCCTGTTGTCTATCACCGATTCAGAATTACCCCCATGAGTGTAATATTTGTAGGAACTGGTAGTTATAGATTTTAACTTGTGCAAAATGTACGTGTTATTGTATTCATCAGAAATTTGTAAATTTTAACGAGCCAACTACACCTTTCGTTTTAAAGTTATAAATATATTTTTAAAAATGATGATTTTTAAAAGAAAATTTTATGTTTTAAAAATATTCATATTATCATGATATTTAAAATAATTTGTTTTGTTTTGTTATCGTGTCAAGCACGAGTTTTATTTTTTATAGTTATACATTTGTATAAACTAATTTTAAAAATTAAATTATTTTTATAACTGTTTATAATTTGCATAAGTATTCATTATCATTATTTGTTAATAATTTTGAATATTGATTTAGTAGTGTCTTTTGTCAATCAATAATTATTTTATTATATTTTAAATTATTAATATATTGTTGTATAAAATTAATATCACAATAATTTTCTTTTACAATAGTAACAATAAATTTATTTTTTTATTATTGTAAATAGTAATAATGTTTGACTATTCAATTTAAATAGTTTTATTTTTCAGTTTTTTTATATGTATGTTTAATGGGTTTCTTTAGTACACATTTTAATAAAAATTTATTGCAACAAAAAGTTAAAAATTTTAAAATTATAAATAAATTTATTTTATTACCTAATAGTAATAATTGAATACAAATTAAATTTTAATTGGAAAAGTGATAAGCGATGTTAAATTGTATTAAAATAAAATTAGAGAATTTTTAAGGATAAGATCTTGATTTGGCTTTTGGTAACTCGTTCTGAATTAATTTTATTGAATGTTAAACTGAGTTAGAACGACCATGGAGTTAACTTAGACATCTATTTACGAGATTTTAGATAATATTTTTGTTTAATTTTTTATATACAAAGAAATATAGTGCTAGTTATGGTAGGGACTATTAAGTTGTGGAAATAATAAAGTTACTTTGAGTAATAGAGAGAAAGTGAAGTTATTTGGAGTAGTGAAATAATTTTAAAGAAATTTTATGACTTTTTATAAGTTAAAATATAAATGTATCTCTAATTTTGAAACAAGTAAAAAAAGAATATATATTTATAATTTTGGAACGAAAAGAGTATTAAACTGCTACATACGTTATATGTATAGTCCATATGTAGTATATATCAATTTATTCAAATTATTGGTACTTTTAGCATTTTCCATTTTAAAAGGCATAATAAGAAAGAAATTTTTAAAAAAGTTGTAATCATAAATTTAAAATTTATAATCTCAAGTTTTAATCAAATTAAAATCTCTAAAGTTTACCTCTTACACAATCATGCTATGTATTTGTATAATATAATATAAAAATATATTATTCAATTTTATAGTTATGCGATAACTTTTTATACGATAATCAGGGTTGCAATAGAATTTGTTCAATTATAATAGTTAGAAATGAAACAAGACTTGAAAAATAAAATTATAATAATAAACGAAATGTCTCTTATGGAATAGTGTATAGTAATAGATTAGATATCATACAATATAAGCATACAAAATATTAAACTAATTCTAAACTATGACAAAATATTTATAATAATTATCATATATATATATATATTTACTGTAAATATTTTAGATATTTTGATCACAAAAATATTATTCATCATATATATCTTATTTACAAAAATAATATAGATATTTGTCATATATTATTGTTTTACTCTTAACGGTGATTATTCTCATTATATTCGTTTATTCAGTTCTCTGACCACCATGGATAAATTAGTAATTTCATTCCAATTTGAAACATTTCAATTTAACAATGGATTTCTATTAATTTTAGCATTCTAGATTAGATTCAATGAGAAAACTCATTTGCGCATATGATGTCTTAAAATTCACATTTGTATTTATTATTCTTTTAGGGGTACTTTAATCATTTTACATTAAGACTATGCGCAATGATATTTTAGACGATTCTCATATTTTTCGATATTTCGAAGATAAATTAGTAAATAGGATTCAAGGGAAAATTGTATTTCACATTTTTTATTTCAATATTAATTTTAAGTTATAAGAAACATTCTCATCATTTATATACGATATGATGAGTTATATTAGACGTCCTAGTTATTTTATTTCTTTACGAAATTTCTGGTTGTTCGAAACAAGTTACGTGTAAATATTTCTTTTTCTCTTTAAATATAAAGTTTTGTAATTGTGATACAGTTAGTAAATATTGAATAATTTAAAAGTTATTACAATTATAAAAATTACTGAATAAATTTAATATTTACTTAATATATTAACTTGTAACAATAGTGGTGCATACTTGTATAATAATTTTTTTAATATTATACAAGAAGTTCAAAATTATAAATTGATTTTTTTTCCCGAATGAACTCTTTTAACAATTAGACCAAATCAATTATCTTAAATCAAGCAACAAAATCTTCATTAGAGTTAAAAAAAAATTAATTTGGATTTGTGACTTACGTATTTGACTCATAACTTAATTCAATCAATTTTATACTTTTGATATTATCTCAAGTTCTGTATTAATATATAATATAAAATTTAAATTATTATATTTAGGTATAAAAAAATATAAATTGTTGATTATATTAATTTATCTAATAATCAAACTCAAATACTTTCTAAATTATCTGTATTATGTACACGTTAAAACTAGTTCTCCTCTATTTTTCTAATTAAAATTTGATTTATCAATTGATGCCTATCTTTCCTCTTTTCTTTTTTCTTTTTTCTTTTTTTTCAAATCAACTAAACCAACCTATTGAACCGTGAAGGAGAAGAAGAACGGGTGAATAGTTGAATACAGTCTTCCCGATCCCTCGCCTAATTTTCTAAATTCTATCGCATTGCTCTTCTTCTCCCCAATCTCCAGTCATCTCGTTTTCTTTCGAAGAATCCTAAGCCGTAGCCGGCGAGCCCTAAGCGCCGGTGTGGATGTAGTTGAAGAACCCATCTGTTCTTCCTTCTTCTTTGGTTGCCGTACGCAGAGATCGGGAGACTACTAAGACAGGTTTCCTCTTTATTGAATTGGAACTTTAATAATTTAGTAAGGCTGTACATTTGGTCTCTTACTAGTTTATCGCCAAATTTGTGTTTAAGCTCTTATTTCTCTATAAAGTTACTAGAAGACACACACACACACACAAACACGTATATATTCACACAAACATGATATTTTTAGTATTCTGGCTCATTGAGTTACTGAGTTTGGATAAAATATTTGAATTTCACTATTCTAGTCAGCTTGATAGGGAATATAGCATGAAGTATATAACATATTTGTTGAAATGCCTAGCCTAAATTTGTTTTTTTGTATCCTAGTAGTGGGGTATAATGTTGATTACAAACATTTCTATGATGTGTCAAATATGTGATTTTTATTAACAAAGGCAAAAGAATTTTATTACTGAAAAGATCCCTGTCCAAAAGGTATGGAATGAGGATACAATAAACTGAACAAATGAGAAAAAACCCTCAAGGCTAGAAATGAATACCTGACCTCTAGAGGACTCAAGAAACAAAAACAACCTCAGGATACCACAACACAAGAGAAACTGATTTAGACTACAAAGTTTTATCCAACTAGTATTATCACAACTTTTACGACTTGAAAAACTTGAAAAAGGTACAAAATTTAAACCTTTAAAAACAAGCACAAAAGATAATATCATTTTGCATAAAAGTAAACGTTTTGTACTATATATGCCATTTGCATAACATTTGATCTGATCTCATGTAAAAAACCTTATACAATGTAAACACAGCGTCGTATTACATAAAAGTAGATATTTTGTACTATTAATGTCATTTGCATAATATTTAACCTCATTACATGTAAAAATATGAGATTGTAGTAAAATTGATGTCATTTTAAGTAAAACTAATTTAAAAATCAGATGTATCATACATCTAAACCACCATGATGTATCTATTTTCCATACTTTTCCATATGTATATGTGTATACGAAATCATAAGATACACGTATGTGTACGCGCACAATACTTATACTCTGTATATGCATATATATGTATCACACATCTGCATACAATATGTATTTGTGTACACATGCGTACGAACTTAATTTTTTTCCTGCATCTGGAAAAATATTAAGTTATTCAGCTATATTTAAATACAACTTTTAAGTTATAGAATGTTTTAGTTACAAATATAGTAATGGCTACATAAATAGAGGGCTAAATATAATCGCCATTCGAAGATTCATGTCTTTATTATATGCATTATATTTTCAAATGCATTCCTTTTCAAATGGATGGAGTATTGGGTATTGTGTTTGTTAGACTTGAGTAATTTGTATCCTTAGGTGTTAAACATTTCCTATTAAAAATAGCTTGATAAAGAATTTAGAAATGTTCCCCCTCTAAAATATATGTCAAACTCTCTAAGCTAAATCTATTGGGATAGCAATTCATAGTAGACCTTAGATGGATACAAGTCGTGAAAATGTAGAAAGAAGTTTTTTAGTAGAAGTTTTTAGTATGAATTAAGAATAATTCTCAGTTGTGTTGTGTATGTCCTTCTGCCAGAAAAATTTATTATATATCAGGTTTGTGTTGAAACTGATATTTCCTCAAACACTGACATCAATGATATGCATTAGCATCTCGTAACTGACGGCCATTGAATTGGCTATTAACTCAAGTAACTGACGGCCATTGAATTGGCTATTAACTCAAGTAACTGACATGAGTTTGAATGACGGTAGAAGGTAGAAAGTAGAATGACAGCCATTAAAAGCAGACATTGTAGGTAAACGTTAAGGCCAAAATATATTTTAAAAAAAATTTACAAACAAACACAAATACAAATTCTAACCATGTTTGGTTATGAGGAGTAGGAATGTGAATGAATGGGAAAAAGAAACAAAACAAAATTGACAGCAAAAGGTAGAAGGTAAAATAATTAGAAAATTTATAAATAAAAAACATGATGAATATGAGAATTGACTATTTTACTTATAAGCAAGAAGATGTCTGTTCTCATATATGTCTTGTTTTTTATTCTTTATTCTCTCATTATATTTGCTACTATCCCCATTTTCTTTGTTAATTTATTATGATTCTCATTCTCGACTAACCAAACTTACTAAAGTGAAATAGTGTGATATTAGTTCTAGACTTCTAGCTAGTAACTACAATAAGTGTGATTGATCCACAGATCATCTAGACATTTAGTGACACCCTAACACAATATAAAGTGTTGGGTCTCCCATGATGGATGGGATATTTAATGGGACTTACAAATTAATGAGGTCCATCTAAATTGCAAAATTGATCTTTTTTGAAAAATTAAATTTATAGTCTAATATACTGTTAACTTATTAAATTTATTATTTAGTGGGTCAATTTTTACTTCTCATCATTCAATCTTTCACTAGAATTTTTTTTACATTGTTCATCCCCATAAAGTGTTAATATTTTTTTTAAGGCGTGTTACACAAATTTAAAGATATCTAAAACTTATATTAGATCAGCAGTCACTGATTTTATTTACATACAAAGTCATCTAAAATTAGAAAGAATAGAATAGGAAAATATAAATAGAATCTATGATATATCAAATCATTAATGTATTTAACTGTCAAATATAAATACAAATGATAAGAAAATCAGTGACCGCTAATATCCCTTTTTCTCTATACTTTATATTTATTAGTGTGTAATATGTAATCTAAAATTTCATTGTAAATGTATTTATCACTCTAAAAACTTTGTAAGCACCATGCATGCATGACCTTGGTCAACCATCCACCTGAACTTTTTATAACTAGCGATAAAATTCGTGCACAACATGAGTAATTTATGATCGTTGGTTTAATTTATATTATTTTAATTATAATAGATTTGATTGTTATGAACTAAATTCTGATTGTTTAATTATGTAGTTCTAATTCTTGTTTGATTAAACATGTTATATGTAATCACAATATAATTTAAATATTAATAATTAGATTATTGTTTGATTATTTCATATGAAGTATGCATTACTATTTGATTGTAATCATATAATTAATATAGATTGCATTACTATTTTGGTAGAAAATTAATTAGCAATATCCGAATTTGATTCGAATTGAGTTTTCTAATAAAAAGTATTGTTAATATATTAATCCATATCAAGTTAGTTGAGTTAAGACGAGTCAACTAATTTATATACCCAATTAACTCTTCTGCTAAGTGGCGTTACTGAAATAACATAGAACTAGCTTTTGAATCGATTACATTTATTGAATCTATAATATGTATTCTTTTCTAATTTTTAATAATGTTTGTTATATTTTAATAATTCATATTGTTGTGTGTAATATCATTAGTTTTATATTTATAAATTTAAAAGTTGATGGATATATTATATATATATTTTATATATAAGTAATTTAATAAGTTATTATTTTTCATTTGATTATATTTTTGAAGTTATTTTTATATTTTCAAGTTTTTAAGTTATCGTAATTATCTAAAATAATTTACATGGCCTAATATTAAATATACTTTACTTTATATTAGTCAAAATAATTTATTAACTCTAAAATTCATAATTTTTTTTTATTTTTTGTAATTTTCTTGTGGTGTTTTATTTTTTATCATATAAGTTGTTAGAGATTTTATTTTATTTTTTATTGTTGATTATCTTATTAGTCTTTTATTCTTTTTTATTATGATGCATTAATTTTGAGAGAAGTATGTGAACTTTTTTAAGTTTTATATATATGGTAATGATTACCATTTGACTTTTTAATCCAATAATTAGATATGTGATAGAATTTACTTAATTTCGATAATGAAATAGGATGTTAAAAATAAAATTATTTCCAAAATTGAAACACTTTTGTTGAAATTCTATATAGTAATAGATAGATTATGGATTATAGATTATAGATAGAAATGAATCCAGAACCCTTGGGCGTAGGAGCACTTGTACTAGAATCTCTTAACGATATTTTACAATCAAGAATAAAATGTATTATGTAATATATTATATTTATTCTAAAATAGAAAATATAATTATATATTATAATATGATGATAATAATAATAATAATAAATAATATTTATTAAATTAAATATCTTATATATATATATATATATAATATTATATATTATATATATGTATAATGTATAAAGTAATATATATTATATTCGTTAAAATATATTTAAGAATAAAGTAAAGTTAATCAAAATAATTTTTTAATGAAATAATGATTGTTTAAGAATAAGGAATTATTGTTCAATTCTCTTCGTTAAAATAAGAAATTCTTTATTTTAAAGAAATTTGTGCAAATTGAAAATCAATCAATTGTTAAAAGTCATTGCCTATTATACACAGAACCCGTGTGTTTGTTACCTTTTCTTATAAATTAAAGTTAAAAGTCAAAAGTCAAAATTAAAAATTAAAAAGTTTTAATTAATGAACACTTACTTCTTAAAATACTTATATTTAGTTTAAGTAAAAAGTTACTATCATAAAAAAGTTGAAAATGGACAATCAGTAATTTTGAATTAAAAAAAAACCTTTTTCAAATGAAATGTAGGAAACGAAGCTGCCAAGTTAGGCACTACTGCAAATGTAAGAGAGGAGGCAAGTGAAAAATGGATCTTCTGTGCAACGCCTACTCAACTGCTTCAGACAATGAAGAAGACGACGACGATGGCCATGGCCATGGCTATGGATGCCCCCTACCCCCTCCTCTTCCTCCATTGAAGCGTCCCAAACTGGATTACGATGCTCCCAAATTCTTCAATTCGTTGCCTCCTTTTCGGCCTAATCACTACGTTTCATCATCATCACCCAATCACAACACGATCGAAGCTCCCCTTCCCGGTAGATACGTATCCAAACGCGAGCGGGCTGCCCTAGCTTCGGCCTCTTCACCTCTTCCCAATGCATTACTCCCTGTAATTGCTCCATCATCCCCTGGTTAGTTATTTCTCTTATTCTCACCCTCTATTATTACGCCGTGAACTTCTGATTAGTTGTCATAAACATTTTAATCGGCACTTTCTAGAGCGGTCAATTTGAACTAAATTTCTGAATGTTCTCAGTTGTGTTTCCAGATTTTGTTCTTGTGCTCTAGATGCATAGATAAAGTAATATGTCAAGATTTTTGTTTTTTGCGCATATGACTCTGGAGCTGTAGAGCTATAGTTGCACTTTGCACTTTCCTATTTGAACTATTCTTAATTCTCTACCCTCACTGTCAATCTTCTTTATTTGTCGTTTCACATTGCATGATGCACTGAGTTTTGCTGTTACAATTTCAAAGAGTTTACAATTGTACATCTCAATTACTACAATAATTGGTACTAGTCACGTGGCCCGTGCACAACATGGACACGTTTTCATTTTTAATTTGTGATACATTTGTAAAAAATTTTGTATGTACATTGTTTGCATGTCATATTATTGCGCAAATTCCAACAAACCTTTTATTAACAAAGATTATTAATACTAAATAGTTCTCTTAATACACAAGAAGACACATATAGAGGGAGTTATGATCAACTTGAAAGTCGATGAACAGAACCTTTGATCTTTGATTCAATCACATACATAGGGGCAATAGGGGGGCATTTTATTAAGTTTCGTTGTCTTGAAGTTTCATATCTTTTGTATGGAAATTTGTGTCTGTGTGGAAGGCATGTGTCTTTTTTGTTTTTGTTTTGTTTTTTAGTTCCAGTTTTGATTCTTTTTTCTTTTTTCTGATTTTTTTTTTGGCAGTAAAGTTTACGTTTTTGATTTACCAAAAAAGTAAAATTACATGTTTTTTAGTGTCAATCTACTAACATAGTGTGTTAGTGTATTTGGTTTTCTTTCTTTCAACTTTGGAAGCTTAATTCCTATAAAACCTTATAGATAATTATGCTATAGCCAAGTAATATCAAAATGTTGACAACTCTAACCAACTATATGCAAGTCCCTAAGAAAAACAATAATAATATAGCAGCCAAAACACAAAATTTATCATAAGCTTGTTCTAATTACAATTCAAAGTATTTACCCAACAATTATCACTTTGTTAGTACTAAAACTCATACAGATTCATTGAAATGTGATTCATTTAAATGATGACATAAGTACATTTGAATTGTAACTTCCAGTTCTATTAAATTAATCCACATCTTCTTGAAGGATGCCTTGAGCTGTTGAGCCTTCTGTATATATGCCTTCCTAGTGACAATAAAATAATTATAGAGTCCTATTGGCTGGATTAAAGTACTTATAGTGTTGTGTATATTTATTAATTCGAATTTTGCTGTTAAGCAACATGCATTGTCCAATCCAATGCAGCACTTTTTTGGAAGTAAAAGCCTCATCAGTGAGAAATAATCTTTCGGCTCACCCGTGTGTAACACAATGTTTTTTTTTTTTTTTTTTTGCCAAGTATTTTAGTCTTTGTTGACAACACTGGCTCAAGGAATTTACATCCAGTACTTAGGGATGTACATCTGCATATCACCCTCGGCCAAGAATACTAACTATCCAATAGATTTATAATAGGAATTCAAATAAATGACGAGCACTCGCTCTTGGACTTAATGTAGTTGCCTACGAAACTCTTTGAATGTTTAATTTTCTTCTGGTTCTCCTATGTTGTAACCTAAACTTCAAGTCAAGAAGTTTTCATTTAATGCATATAAACAAACACCTTATAGACATAAGGGATTTTCCATGATGGTATGTCAATTTTAAACATTATTCTGTAAAACGGACTCATTTAACTCACTTGACTAAACGAGATATAGAGTCGCTGGCTTTAAATTGCAATTTACGGTAGCTTTAGATTTGATAAACCTCTATAACTTTTTGAGAACCTGACTGCAAGCATTATTTGTCACGGGACGTATGCTTAACATTAGCAATGAAGATATAATAGATCATAAGAAATGAGATTTGTGGAGATAATGATGATAACTCAAAACATGAACTAAACATCCATTTGGGGGGTTGGGGTGGGGGGTGAAGAAAGAAAATATAAAACTTTTCTGCTTGATAATAATATATCACCAATATCTAACTCAAATGATGATATATCCCAAAATGCCTCTCATAGGTTCTCCTACTTGACTCCTACTAATATGAAGCACTTGTTATGCAAAGGAGAAAAATAAGGCAACTAATATAGTTAATACAGCATTACTGATATCAAATTGACCAGCCATATAATTCCCAGATAGCAGAATATATTTTTCTAATAATCATATACATAAATGGTTGCTATATGGCTCAGCAATATACATATTAATTTGCTTAAATTAGTAGATCAGTAAAATGGGGTTGGAGGAGCTTTTCGAGGACAAAGAAAAAAGTAATATAAAGAAACTATAAAATTCATTATGTGATGTACCTAAAGAAAAACTCTCAGATCTGAAGCTTTTATTGAGAGCCTAAAGAAT
This sequence comes from Centella asiatica, assembly GCA_014636745.2. Lineage (NCBI taxonomy): Eukaryota > Viridiplantae > Streptophyta > Magnoliopsida > Apiales > Apiaceae > Centella > Centella asiatica. The sequence goes on from CM025783.1 coordinate 54,419,300, forward strand.
AGCAAGAAGTTGGGAACACTGTATGTTCCAATGGCATTCCTCACGCTACACTGAGCAATTTATAACTTAGATTTGGTCTGCAACATTTTCTCCTGGTTTTATTTACATTTCTACTCTTACACAGGATTGGTAATTAATTCCGCATCCTCAAATTATTTCTCATATGATAATATCTTTGCCAGCAATATCGAACCTGAGATATTAGAATCACCTCCCAATTTAAGCAGGCATTTGCATAATAAAGTGCGACATTATCTTCCCCTACTTTGCATATAAGCTCTGCTTAGCATGTACTAATTTTAGCTTTCAGGTTTCATAAGCAATGTGAATTAATTTTTACTACAGAAACATGCCTGAATACTACATCAAGTGAAGACAAATCAATACTTCGTAGCATCTACATCAGATCAAAGGATAAATTTACATCGTCATTTGACTCAAAAAGTATTAAAGGAAATTAGGGGTAGCAAACAACTAAGTACCTCAATACCGAAAGATAATAATAGAAGTCTGTAATTACATAGATACTCAAACACGCATAAAATTATACTCTAAGAAATTCCCTGTACCCTTTTTCCAAGAAGAGCAATCAATTTCTCCGAACTTTCTCGTCCTCCACTTTACCCCCATGGTTTCCAGAAATCAAAAGTTTTGACATGATGGGGTGGATATGTGCTATAAGTAAATGTTGCCACAACAATGAACATAATCTGGAATAAAATATAAAATTAAACTCTTCAATGTCATAATAATTCTTTATCCTATCTCAGGTAGCACCATTGGTTTTTAGTTTCAGAATTATTTATTTCATAGGTTTAATTCCATTATTCATGATTACTGATTTTTCTTTATACTCAAATATATTTAGAGCACACTTGTTTATACTCCATAATGAAGAAGATTAACAATTCTGTTTTCTTGGATAACACATAATCCTAGATTCTCGTAGAAATATTTGCTGAACATGTAAAAGCATGCTCATTTTCTTTTACACACTTACCAGTAATTCAAGTTCCTCTTATTAACACATAAGATCACAGAATACTGACATGTTCTATGAATTTCACAATGTATTTTCACTATATGTTTTCTTTTTTCATTTTTACTATTCATGGGTGTGATTGATTTCTGCCTTCCTAGTGAGACTTCTCTTTAACACTAAAACTATCACAATTAAAAAAAAAATTAAGCAATCAGAGGGCCTATAACCGGAGAACACTAATGGAAAATCACTGCAATATTGCAAAATACAAACAACATAAAGACTGATATCAGTATCTTGGTTTTAAAAAGCGCGATGCGCACCGAGGCGCGAAGGGTCCACGAAGCTGATGCAAGAGGCGAAGGCGCACGCATCACGTATGCGAGGCGCACTTTTTGCCTAAAACACTTGTAAATTGATTTTAAATTGTATTTCATACACGAGACACATCAATACTATGTTATAAATGCTAAACACCAATATATATCATACCATAACGCAAGTAGAATGCAAATTCATGAAGTCCAACTAAAATTAAAAGTAAAAGAGAAAGAAAGCTTAGGCATGGTTGCCTAATCTCTCTAAGGCTAAACTAGAACTCATCCTCGTCATAATCTTCATTATTCCCAAGCATGATATCATCCCCGTCATTTTCAGAGAGTCCAATGTCTTGTTCCATCTCTTCATCATCATCAAGTATTGTGTTATGTGGTGATCTATAGGTAGAACTAGGAGTAGAGGTATGGGCAATGCCCTTTCCTCTATCCTTTCTTGATGAACCCGTTGCATCTACATCCTTTATCAACCTCAATGCTCTAGTGGCATAACTAGGCTCATATGCCCCGGAAGCTCTAGCAACAGCACCCCATGTTAAGTCACCATCATCAAAGACAAAATCAGTAGCATCTTCTACATCATCTTCATCATCCATCTTCCTAAGCAACCACTCATCCATCTTCCCAAGCAACCACTCGTTACTTTCATCAATTTCTTTCAAAAGGATAGGATCAGTGGTGTTTGCACTTTTGTATCGACGCCTGAAAGCACGATTATACTTGACAAACACCAAGTCATTCAATCGACTTTGAGCCAATCTATTCCTCCTTTTGGTATGAAGCTGTTGTTAAAAAAATATATGTACATTACTTAAGAAATAAGTGTAAAAGAAAAGTAAGAAACCAAATATTAGGATAATTTCACTTGGCTTACTTGCTGGAATATACTCCAGTTCCTCTCACAACTAGTAGCACTACAAGTGAGGCTAAGAACTCGAATGACAAATTTTTGCAAGTTGGGAGACGAAGATCCATAAGCATCCCACTAATCTGCTATTAACAAGCCAAAAGTTTTAAAAAATAACTAAGCAATTTCAAGTCAATGAAGTAGATATAGATAAGGTTACAATCATTTTCTTACCAGAAGCTCTCATCTTCCTTTGTCTTATGGCCATGGGTATGCCAAAGAGACCTTCGGCATTCTTGTATGCATCAATTTCTCTCCCAATCTCGTCTTGTATTTCCAAATCTGAAACCAACCTTCCAATGCAATCATACAAGCCCTTCATAACTTCATTACAAGTTGCATTTTCTGGGTTATCATAGAACATCTCGAGATTTAAGAAATATCCTGTTGCATGTAACGGGTTATGAAGTTGACAATCCCACCTTTCATCAATGATTTCAAATGCTTGCCTATAAAGTGACTCTTTGAATCCAAAGCTAACAGCCATGGCCTCTTTAGCCCAATCCATGGACTCATTGATATAACTCATGGCGGGCTTTTTGTCCCCATCAACAATTCTAAGAACCTTAACAAGAGGACCCGTCAACTTAAGAGCATAAACAACATTCCTCCAAAAGGTGTCTTGTAGAAGAATGGATGCTACTTTATTCCCGACTGCTTCTTTTGACCATTTGCTAACATTCCAGTCTTCAGAAGTAACCATTTTTCTCAAGTTGTTTTGTTGCTTGTGAATTTGTGCAAGAGTGATGAAGGAAATTGCAAATCTAGTGATTGCGGGCCTATGCAAATTCTTTTGATTTGTGAACCTCCTCATCATGTTCACAAGAGGGACATGGTTATATATATAACCATTTACAAACATAGCCTTTTTCAAAGCAAACCGAACCTTTGAAATCTTTCCAATATCCTCCAATATAAGATCAATGCAATGTACCGCACATGGAGTCCAATATAGATGAGGCCTCTTGGCTTGCAAGTACTTTCCTACCAAGTTTTCAAAAAGGATGAGAAAGTTTCAATTTTAACAAATGCTAAATTAATTGACTCGACTTTGAGATATTAAAAAAATAAAAAGTCATGTGTGATTAGTATCCTTACCCGCCTTAACATAGTTTGATGCATTATCCGTAGCCACTTGAACCACATTCTCCTCTTCAACTTCCTCCACCATGTTATCAAGTACTTGAAACAATAGAGTTGCATCCTTCTTAAGTTCGGAGACATCCATAGATTTCACAAACACGGAACCTTTAGGAGAGTTTACAAGAAAGTTCACAATATCTTTGTTGACAACGGAATCACGCCATCCATCCAATAAGATAAAACATCCTTTTAGTGCCCATTCTTTCTTGTACTCTCTCAATGACAATTGGATGTCATCCACTTCCTTTTAAGCAAAGGAACTCTAAGCTCATGTATACTAGGTGGTTTCATTCCGGAACCAAATTGTCCAACCGCTTCAATCGCACGTGGAAAGCTATTATAAGTAGCCGCATTAAAAGGGATTCCCGCATAAAAAAAACCACCTAGCTAACTCTCTACAAGCATTGTCTCTTATCCCCTTGTGACACACATCGTTTATTGTTTGTTGTCTTCCTTCTTTTCTACCTTTGAGTGTATCTTCGGGTTTAGAAGTGAAATACATGTCCATAGGACCAAATTGCGTTGGTTTCTTAGGAAAAAACTTACTACTTAGTCCCCCACCACTTGACATATTCACTTTCATTGTCACATCAGGAGAATCGTCATCCTCATTCATCTACTTGCGGCATCATTGGAAACATCTCACTTGCCTCCTTTGCCAATTTCTTTTTCAACATATAGTTCTTCACTTCTTCCCGAATATGCTCGAGACATTTGAGGCATTCTTTAACATTCCTAAATCCTCCAACTAAGTGTTGTTTTAAGCGACATGCTCCTCCCGTAGTTATCCTTAAGCAAAAGTTGCAAGTGAAATTGTTCCTTTTTAAAGAGTCAACTACACCATATTTTCTAGTCGGGTCTATAGAATTTGTTGATGCGGCTGAACTGGAATCAGTCTCGGCAGCATTAGTAGGTTCCATTTCACAATCACCAACCAATTAAACAAGCTGAAAATCACACATATATATACAAAATAATTATAAACTATATATGAAATATATCAAATAGTCAAATTACTCGTATATACTAACCCACACATGCAACAACAATCAGGAAAAAAAAAAAAGGTTAGAAGTAGCTGACTGCTGAGACAGAGATAGATGAGAGAAAGGCTCCAGATGAGAGAGATCGAGAGACAGAGAGAGATGAGAGAGAGAGGCTCCAGATGAGAGAGAGAGAGAGAGATGAGAGAGAGAGGGAGAGAGAGAGAGGGAGGCGTACCGGGGGGCTAGGGTTTTGAATTGGGGATTTTTTTTTTTGATTGAAAAGTATATTGGTTGCACCGAGAGAAGAAACAGACAAGTAAAAGCTTCCCTTTTTTCTATTTTTCTTTGCAAATCTCCACATATATTGCATCATCACCAAGATGCGACTGAGGCGACTGCATCTCGCATCGTCTTGATGCGCATCCATCACATCCTGTTTTCACTTTGCATCACCAGCTGGATGTGAGTGGACCATCGCGTCGCATCACGCCTAGGCGCGCCTGATACACGCTTTTTAAAACCAAGATCAGTATATCAACACTCACATTTATTATTTATTTTCATGGGTCATCATCTGCTTACAAAGTTGAAAACGTGAGAATAGTAAGATCATACAAAATAAATTGAACAAATCAATTTAGGGAGATGATGAGATAGTACAGTAGGGAAACAATGAGTTTTCTTCTCCTAATACTACAGTCAACCATTGAGAATCTAATACCTTTAATTCTTGTTGCTTCCCATGTCAAAACATCCTATCATTTTCAAATCAGCATCTTTTGGAGCATCTAAACGATTGAGCTTTCCTGACTATATTGTCTGAAAACATATCCCTGCGATTGTGGGCTTGGAAAAAAGGAATATCGAAACAATCCGGTAGGAAGTAGTAGGATGATGGTGATTTGCGATTTGCAAGTCATAAAACCAAAACCGTAGGCTAGGGTAATTGAAGGAGAGGAAAACCATATGGCGCAATAATCAGCGCTAAGTTGGAACAACACAGATCAGGGACTCATTGAATGAAAAATGACACGGGTAACTCAAATAAATTGTTGACCTAGACTTTATGCCGGAGAAGTCGGAGCAACTTAAAGATGGAATAGAGTTCGGCAAGTATCAGTGCGGCAAGGCCTAGTTCGCTCGTTAAAGCATCGCCCTTGGGGCTTTAATATTTTGGAATTGATACTGGTTTATTAGACTGGTAGATAAGCAATTCGGTAGAATCTCTAAATTCTTAATTTGATTGAGGTGTTTGATTTTTGAGTTACTGTCAAAATGTCAAGATGCAAGCTCGTTAAATTACAGTTTTCAGCTGTGAAGTCTATATTCCTGCCCTATCGCTCATAGATCAGTTGCAATTTGCATGTAGCCTAGCTAATTTCAGTTACTTTGTGATTTTCAGCTACGGGGAGCATTTTGGTCTCAGATATACAAAATGATATATTATTGTCTTTGAGGCAACAACAGCGGTGCCATTCACTGCTCAACCAGCTTCCCCATAGGTCATCGTTATTTCTTCCTGGCCATGAGAAGGCTGTCAATTCTCTGCAGTGGTCAATAACTAACCGTGAGTTCTTTAAATTTCTCTAAAAAGCAGCAGTGTTTTCAATATTTCATTGTCCTTTAATTGTTCCATCTATCCTTTTTCTTTCTTAGCCTTTATTCGTCTGGAGATACCATGAGACAAAAATTTCTCAAGTTATATATGTGGGGTTATAGTTTTAAAGATGTACTTGCATTCAAGTGTGTGGAACTAGTTATAAAGCATATTTTTTTTTTTTGTATTCATTTTATTTTATTTTTGGTAAAATCATGTTCTAGAATTTACAAGGCTTACTTGGGTCTGATTCTGTTTGGGTAATTGTGTTTTACAAATCTAAGTTGCCAGTTTTATTTGGTGTTTGGGGATGATGCATCCTGGTGCAATTCAATGGATTAATAATCGATATATAGTAGCGGCTGGTTAGGGGAAAATGGCTAGGGTTTTCTGAATTTGGGTTGAAGATGAACCTTATTCGGTTAAGACTTGTTTGTCTGTTTATTTTCAGTGTCGGGATTTGACTGGTTAAAGGTTGGGGGTGGGGGTGCTACAGTTGAGTTCGTGTATGGGCTTATAAGTCCCAGTAGTTTCCGCTATGAGTACCTAATATCACCATGGTATTTGGGTCAAGCTTATGGTAGGTCAGTTAGATATCCGTGATCATGTCCACTACCCTGGTGGATTGTGAATCATGTGAACTTGAGGACGTCAATTCTTTTCTCTGTGTGTGTGTTTTTGGTTGGGGGTGGGGGGGGGGGGGGGGGGGTTGCGAGTATACTTCCAACAGAGGAATTCAAGATTTGTTATTGTGATTGTAAGGCACAAATGCTACTACCAAAGGCACCTGCGTGTCTAGACTTTTTGAGCCTGTGTGGGCGTAGATGGCAGTTTTTTGAGCTGGATTGTAACTCAGTCTCAATATTTATCATCAGGAGCTTATCATTATTACAGTTTTTCCTGTTCAGTCTAAATTATTGTATTATTGTATTATTGATGGTATGATATATAAAATACAATGATAATACATAATATTGCTATCAAATCTACGTATTTAACTGATTATTTCAACCATCTCATTAGTTCCAATGTGTAAAAATATACAATTGATTGTCTTGGTTGTAACTTCGAACACAAAATAGAGCGTTTATCAACTCACTTGCATGCTGCATTAGTTTCATTTTAGATTAAAATTTTCAGAATCGTTTGAATAAATTCTTGACAATAATTTTTTTTTTATTTTGGTATCTATATTCTGATCTTTTCAAGTGAGTTAGTTTTCAGCTCATCTTCTTGCGTCTGCTGGAATGGATCATACTATCTGTATATGGAGTCCATGGAGCAGAAATCAGAAGAAAGCACGGGTGTTGAGCCATCATACTGCTGCAGTAAAGGATGTCAAATGGTCAGAGCGTGGACTCTCTGTGCTTTCTTGTGGATATGATTGCTTATCAAGATTATTTGACATTGAGAAGGGATTAGAGAGTCAGATATTTAAGGAGGATCAGGTAGTTGGAGTATTAAAATTTCATCCCAACAACTTTAACCTCTTTCTTTCTGGGGGATCAAAAGGCATACTTAGGTTATGGGACATTAGAACTGAAAAGGTAGCCCACCAATATGTTCGAGGTCTTGGTCCGATCCTTGATATAGAATTCACCAATGGTGCAAGTCAGTTCATCTCTTCTAGTGATGTATCCAAAGGCAATGTCACTGAAAACTCAATTATGGTGTGGGATATATCCCGGCAGGTCCCCTTATCTAATCAGGTAATACACATGAGCTCCTTTTGTCACTTGATTATGAAATATTGAAATCATATGTTACACATATCAAGTGATCAGAGTCTAATGTAGAGATTTAAGTTTTGACCCATGAGAATTGGTATTTCTATGTTGATGCCCCCCTCCCCCCAACACTCACACACCCACAACAAAATCCGTAGCAGTAAAGCAAACCCTGCAAACATGACTGTTTAATGCTTTTGCAGAGTCTGGACCATCTTTATTTCCTTTTGTTCTGTTATGTAGAATGAAGTGCTCAGCTTGTTCACAAAGAAAGTTACTTTATTGTGGCATGTGTACTTGTGTAGGTTTCTTCCATGAAAGAGATTGGTACTGTCAATCTATAGTGTTCTCTAGAGATATAATGGATTGGCTCACCGCTCACCTTTAGATATCTTTATCAATGGGTTTGTTCTGTAAAGCATGATCATATTGACAAATGTGACTTTTTGTCTTCTTCTGATAATCATCCAACATAAATTGGGTTCCGAGTTGAAGTTCTAAAATTGTTGAAATGGCTTTGTTTACTCCGAATTGTTTCTAATTTGAGTCATTTGATTATTATATATGTTCAAATTTAGGTGAAGCTTTTTGCCATACATGTATTTATCTATCTATATTATTAAGCATTGGGGGGTCTAGAGTAACTGTCATGGTGTTTTGGTGTCATCATTTAATGTTAAAAAGAAAGTGGAGGTTGCCTTATATGTACTAATTATGCTAATTCTAGTTTAAATTCTGGGCTTTGGTACGTAAAATCTACTGGTTATCGTTGGCATGTCTAATGTCAAACACCACCTTAGGCATCCATATATCATGTAATGTGTCAGAAACTGTGTTACATTATGGTCTTTTCAGATAGAAGCTTAGGCTGGCCATTCCCATGATTATGGTATTCCTCCAGTAATTTCCTTCAAGAGGTTGCAGTCTGTGATCTTTATTTGTGGATATAGTGTGTAGTTTATGTGACTTCTATCATTCACAAATAGTCAATAGAAGCTCATTTCTCATGTTGCCCAACAGGTTTATGCGGAAGCCTATACCTGTCCTTGTGTTAAATGCCATCCATCTGATACGTATTTCGTCGCGCAGTCAAATGGAAACTACATTGCAATCTTCTCTTCTAAACCTCCCTTCAAACTTGACAAGTACAGAAGGTATGTGAGCCATGGTGTTTCAGGGTTTCCAATTAAGTGCGATTTCAGCTTAGATGGAGAGAAACTTGCATCTGGCTCCTCGGATGGCTGTATATACTTTTACGACTCAAAATCCACTGAGCTTATCAAAAAGGTGAAGGTGCATGAGCAGGCATGCATAGATGTCGCGTTTCATCCTTTAATACCTAATGTAATTGCTGCGTGTAGTTGGAATGGAGATATTTCAGTGTTAGAATAAGATGTATCCATCTGAAGTTAAGTTATTATGTCGAAGTATCTGAGACTGTCAAAAGAACAAACTTATTGTATGTGTTTTGTTAAAAAGGAAATGAGAATGTAGTGTATGGAATGCATGCAATTTAAAAGCACAAATTTTCGAAGGGCGATGATATATGGATCCAGTATCGAAGTTTCACGTCCAGATGTTCACTGTAGACTTGTTTAATATGTGGTGCCATACAAAACAATGATGCAGCATGTATAACACTATGATACTTGTGGAGTATGTACTATAAATTTAGGCGGTGTTAAATATCAGCACCCTTGTCTGATGATGTCAAGTGGAATTTTGCTTGAGAGTTCTTTTTCGCCAGCTTGAGGAACTGTACTTGATTTTTGTAACAGTTTACTATTCTCAGAAGTTGGAATCTAATGTGCTGCTTATTATGATCAAAACCTTTTCATGAATTGAGGTATAAGAGTTGAAATATTAACACAGTTTATTTCATCTAAAAATTTTAAAACTCTGATTATAGTAGTATAATTTATATTATTAAAATCTCTATAATTTAAGTTAAAAAAAACAGAGCATTAGTCAACTCGAAGATAAACATGTCAATCTGTCGGGGCAAGCGAATGAAGAATTAAGCAAATTTATATTTCATTGGGAATGTGATGTGGACAATTACATCTTATTCTTGAACAGTAGTTATGTCACCTTATGATATGGTGGCCATGGATAAATGGGAGACCCGGTTACGTGGGAAATAAAGTTTCAGAATATGTGGTGTCGAACCGAATGTACCATTGGAGAAGAGAACAAGAAAATGATAATGATTTCTTCTTCGGGGTGGGGTGGGGTGGCGTGGGTTGGGGTGGGTGGGGGGTGGTGTCAGGACATATAAATGATGCACCGTAATTCTTTTTTCAAAATGGATGGGGAGATACAAAAGAGAGACAGAAAGCAAGAATGACAAAACGGACTATTGTGACGTATGCACACTGCAAAGTCTTTCTTTCTCCCCTTGCCATTAGTCGTGGTGGTCAATTCTTAGGAAGACAAGACACTTGTTGGACTTTTAAGTGGGACCCACTAATGTTATCCTCCTTATTTTGGCCAATTACACCATTAACTTTGTTTTTTTAATTTTATACTATTAAGAATATTACGACATTTCATAGAGAGAAAGATTGAACTCATAGGAGAAAATTTGAACTCAAGACCTTAACTATGCACGACATGGCACAAACCATACGAGCTACACTGCGGTGGTTAAGAAAATTACTGCGTTCCCCCTAAAATGAAAATCAGCTTAGCCCATTACCCTTTTCCTACACACACACAATATGTATATATATATATACCCATATATATTTGTATATATATGTATAGATATGTATGTACACCACCTTCCAATAATATAACTACGGTCCACCATGCATATGTGGAAAATAATTGAGGCAATCTTCCCTAATTCTATTCCTTTTGCAAAGGAATCCGAAACACTGGACAATACAATCTTATTGCCTAGCTATAGTTATAGCTTTGTGTCAATTAACATGCATATGATGATTTGGTTCAACGTGTGCATGAATATGTTCCCCACATTCTTTGGCATACCCAGCTTCCTTCAAACTTTATTGGGCATCCATGGTCTCTTCCTAGGTCCATAATTTCCTCGGAAAACAAATGGAAAGTTGTAAAAAGCCAAAAGGAAAAACACTCCATATGCCTTCAATCATATACATGATGCATGTTCGATCAAGGGATCGGTGAGAATTGAGTATTAAATTAGAATTGAGTTAGAAGTAAAACTTTCGTCAATAAAAAAACACAATATACATTGAAAGTGAGTATTAAATAAAAATTAAGTTAAAAGTAGAAAAGAATTTCGTCAATAATGTTTAAAAAACATGATGTACGTTCAAAAGATGATCATATACAGATGGAGAATTTTAGACAAATACTTGGGTGGCCAAGCGGTTCTTCGCTTAATTCCATTTGTTGGTCCCGTCGTCTCTCCCCACCAATAAACCATGGCCTTAAAGTTTCACTTACATATTAAAGACACCCGATAAATTCAAAATTCTACGGATAAAATATAAATCTATGACCTAGGATTGCCTCATTTATTATTAATTAATGATATTTAATGATTCAAGGGTCACTAACCTATAGTGTGGTATTTAGGTAATTTTTCTAATATGATTTTGCATGGAAAATTGGAAAAAAAATTTTGAATTTCTAATTATTATAGCAATTTTCTTAATTTGTCAAGTGCATTTGATATTTTAGTTGAGTCATTTTAATTTTTTAAGTCATTTTATAATTTTAAATTGAATTTAAATTTTTAAGATAATTTTAAATTGCATAAAAAGATTATATTTTTGTAGTACTAATATTAATTATTGTTTTTTGAAGACTTAGCTCAGTTATGAAATATATGATGGAAACCCAACAAAAGTGTAGTCTGACCCAAAATAGTCCGACCCAAGTTCTATAATCTCCTATTCTTGGTGGCTAAGCAACATTAAATATTAAGATTTTATTTTTTATTTTTTTAATTGTAAAAACCTAGGATGCTCTCCTACATAAACCCACCACCTCCACCACTTTTACAGACACCTAATTGAGTATTCTACTTCTCTCTCTTTGAGTAAATACTTCCTCTATTTAATTCTTTTACTCCAAAAAATATTTAGTTTCTTAGTTTAGTTGTAATTTTTTTCAAGTGAAGAGAAACCACTCTATTCATTTCAAAACATCAAAGATTGAAAAGGAGAGCTCCTAATTGCTATAATTTTACTTGCATATTCAAGGTATATTCTATTCAAATTTATTTATTTTGTATTCTTGCATTTATATTATAATTATATGCTTATTTCTCTCTAAATTCAAAATAAATTCATACAACGTCTGAAAATTATCTCGTTTCATTTGTTAGACTGCTACTATTATGTAGACATCTCAGTAAATTTTTCATTAATTTTTGATTTATATTATGTTTGTTATTAATTAATCAGTAAAAGTAAATTATTTTGATAATTGCTATTTGTTTTCTTTGCTTTTTCCAAATTTTCTCAAACACTCCAGTTCCCACTCGAAAAATCCATAGATTTCAAATCTAAAAATATAAAATTTATTTGAATACTGCTTCTGTGATGTTCATGTTATGTACTGTAGCGGCCTCAAAAATTTCATATCGGATTACGGGCACCGTCAATAATTGACAAAAGAAGAGTAATAACATCCAAGTGTGCATATCATTAAATAAAAAAAATAAATAGTAATCTCTATTACATTCATCCAAAAATAAAATTCTAACAACAAAAATCTATGAGGGGTTTACACAGACCTTACAATCTAAACATTTCAATAATAGTCTCACGCTTCACCCTTCCTCTGAATGTCATCCATAAGAGCGCAATCAGAAAACGTTCATCATGTCATCCTCGCCTTGTCTTTATTAGATGGCTCGACCTTCTCGTCATATCCTATAAAACATTAGATAATAGTAAAATGAGCGATTTACGCTTGCAAGTATATAATCAAGTATTGGGTGAAATTTGAAAGATGGATAATTTATTAGGCTTAAATGTTTATAAGGTTGGACGGAAAAAATGTCAACACCTCTTAATAATTTGGAGGAAAAAATAGATTATAAGGTTCCTAAGTGATAACGAGGGATTTGACCCTTTACTTGAAAAAAAATCTTGAATAATTCACATGCGCCTTGTAACTATATCTGTTTGGCGCACGTGCTCTTAGGAACTCCATATCAATCAGTATATCAGCTGGTCAGCCTGACCGCCATTTGATTTCATCATAATGGCATATGTAGTCAAAGTACAAATCTTTTATCTGTGAGGATTCAGTTACCGATGTCTCGGTTTCTGTTCCTTATCATTCCTAGGCCCGGGGTGTTAGACAAATATATCCCACTAGCTTTTAGTTACCACACGGATATACTTTACAAGTATGGGGTGAGAAAAAAAAATTAAGTCTTTTTATACCCGTATAGTATTTACCTTGGCGTATTAGTGAATTTGAATAGCTAACATCTGCCCAAAGAATGCTTAATTCTAGTACAACATTTTTCAAGTACATCGGATCAATAGATCGTACGTTATTTATCTTTGAAGAAATTGAACTTGAATAAGATATAACATAACGCTGGATCTTTACATATATCGAATGAATGATAATACGTATTAAATGAAAAGGAAAGAGTGAGTATATACTTACTTTTATCCTTAGCTATTTCTAAAACAGATCACTTGTGAGCGAAAAACTCTATAAAATATGTACATTGACATAACATGAGAAATTTATGCATTGGATAAAGATATGAGAATGCGCATATGTGATGCCCTTATATTTTTAATGTTTTACTTTGACATTTGAATTGTTGAGGTTTAATAGTTAATTAATATTATCTTAAATAATTTAAGAAAATAATATTTTATACATTAAAGATAGACTATGTATCAGTGGGTAGTCATTGTAGCAAAAAAATGGTTCTTAGAGACTAAAATAACCAACAGGAGATAAATTAGCTATCAGTGGGTAATTTACCCCGTCAGGGGGTGGTTAGTCGTCAGTGGATAATTTCTCGTCAGGGGATGGTTTGCCCGTCAGGAGGATGGTACTCGACTATCAGGGGATGACCCTCGACCATCAGAGGATGGTCCTCGGTCATCAGGGGATGAATTTGTTCATCATCAAATTCGTCGGTAATCTATTTGACTACTGTCAAAGTCTCTTGGTTGTCGCCAAACTCATCGGTGGATAATTTGTTCAGTGCCAAACTCATCGGTGGATAATTTGTTTAACGCCAAACTCAATAAGTCATCGCTCAACTCATCGGAGGCTAGTATTTTTGTCTCTCGGAGACTAAGAAAAATTTTTCAACAGAGACTAACAAAAATTTGCTCATCAGAGACTAACAAAAATTACTCATCAGAGACTAACAAAATTTACTCATCGAAGACTAACAAAATTTGCTCATCAGAAAAAAACAAAATTTTGTTCATTGAAAACTAACAAAATTTGTTCCTCGGAGACTAATTTTCTACACTGTCGGAGACTAAGTTAGAACTTGTCTCAGATACAGTGGTGACTTCATCAACTTTAATGGGTAGTGTTATAAATAGATAATCATACAAAAGACATTCTTTCATCATCTTTTCTACAGTGTGCATCATTTTCTATCATTTTTCTATTCTTATGGACACTGCTAGATTTTCAAGAACTCTGGTCGTCAAAGACACAAGCATGGTGGTTTAATTACTGATATAAAGAAATGTTTGGAAGTTAATAGTTTGTTTACTAGATGACCGTCAACATTTCTTACTCTCATCTTAGATAACCTTTTTAGAATAAATGACAATAACTCATGATGTTAAAAACATGATTTAAATCATATTTTTGGAAGTGAATAAATAAGGTATTTTACAAACATGACATGAATAACGGAACAAAATAGTACATGAATAGAGCATGACTTTAATATAGTGTTCTTACCTCTTTGCCTATGAAGAAGAAGTTAAAAGTTTGGGTTGTTTTTCGAGAAAAATAGTTGCTCTTGAAAGTGAACCTGAGATGTATGTGGGTGGTTGGCTGTAGAAATTTATGGAAATGGGGTTAGGGTTGTACTTCAAATGATATATTTATATCACTTGTCGAGCAACAAGAGCAGTTGGATTATTTGAGAGTAGTTCTCAATCGTTGACTGTAATAGGCAATAACGTGCCTTAAAATAAAATGATTAGTTAGAAAGCTCGGTGTTACGACTGCTAAAAGTCAGTCAGTCAATCATCTATCATAGCCAATAATCTAGTGTACTGTTAGAGTTGATTTACTAGTTGACGGGTCACGTGCAACTCAACCTTGATATAATATAATTATATCACTTGCCTCACGGTAGTCCTTGATTCAAAAATAGACACCGTAGCTCACCCGCATAGTGCCTCCCTCACGTGATAATTATAATTATTTCTTGTTAGTACTAGGATAAAATAATCATTTAAATATTTGAGTTCAAAAATGTATTTATATTCTTTTGCACATCACATTGACATAGAAACTTTCATTTAAGATATGAATTCATTATCCATACCGAACGTAATTTAAACTTTCATACATAATATGTATTAATCATAATATGAATTTATTATCCATACTACAAAAACTTATTTTTATTACGTAATGATTATATAAAAATTCTATTTAAAAAATTTCTTCTTATTTCATGCATTCATATTCTGGAAAAAAATATGAGAAAAATATTTCAGTGAGTTTAATTTGTAATTAAAATTCTTTGTTTATTTCTAGTAAAACTATTAAGTTTTTTTTTTAAAATTATTTACAACAGTTCATAGCGTATTCTTAATTCGTTAAAACTTTCAAGGCTTCATGGAAAAATCTATAGATTTCCAATCTATAATTTTCATAAGTAAAATCTTTTAAAATTGATTTTATTTATTTGATATTATTTTTTAATCAAATCCCAATCCATATCTTTGTTATTAATGATTTAGAATCTGTAAATATTTATTTTGTAATATTTATTAATTATTAATGCAAATAGGTAAGTTTCTTAACTAATAATATTCTTCTCATTAATTGCAAGTTTTTCATTAAATATAAATATTTCGTTTTTAATGCAATATTCTAGTTTTCTTTTCATGTTTACTTTGCTTCCAAGTCAAATCTTTAATTAATGACGTAAATCTTTAGTTATTTAATTCAATTTCTTTAATTATTTGATTAATAATATTAGTTTTTGAAAAGTAATTAATTATAAATTATAAATAATTGTATTAAATAAGGGAGAGAAAATCGACAACCTCATAGATGTGAGGTTGTCTAATACTTTTACCTTACGTAATACTTTCATAGATGTGAGGGGTGCCTAATACTTTTACCTTACGTAATCAAGCTACCAAATCTAAATTTCTCTATTTCGTAGACAATTGAATCATCAAAATCAAAAGAGTTTTTAATCAATTTTTTAAAAATTAAATTAGATAAGTTGATTCATTCTTTTCGTTTTAATTTAATACCAATTATCGTCTCTAAAAATTAAATAAATTCTTTTAATTTGTCGCATAAATCCAAAATAATTATTTTAATTAAATTCAAACTCCACCCCACCCCCAATTTTCCGGGGGGCGGCGACACATAAATGCACCAATTATCGCTAGCACATATGTTCCATATATACACGTACTGCACATTTGTACTTACATACGTATGTTGCTTTTGTAAATGATACTATAAACCATGGTTAACTGTTTGAGTACATTCAATAACCATATGTAATTATCTGGGGTTTCTAAAGTTTCGTAAATTACCGCATGTTCGCAGTTAATAAAACGATTAACAGTAATTTTGTAAAAGATTTAACGACTGATGAGCGATAATCTACAAAATTTTCAAAACCAACAGCAGTTTTATGTAAGGTAATTTAAGGAGTGAAGAAATACAACATAGATTAGTCGCCACGGACCGACTCATCTCATATTAAATACACGCGAACGTACAAGATAATATAATATAGTTTTACTTTAAAATCAACTACCTCACAACTCGTCAAAAACACCAATTATTTTTATTTTATTGTTTTATTTAAATATTTTATTAATAATTATAATTTAATGTTTCCTATATTTTAAATTAATGCAAAATATATTTAATTGTTGTTTAATATCAAATTTGTATAAATTAACTTAATTTTAATTGTACGATACAAAAATATTTTAGCACTTATATCAAGTATTACTAATTTCATAATTTCACCAAATCAAACTGATTTTGTAAATTCAAGTTTCATGTAATATATTTTTATTCATATTTAATATATATCTTTATATACTTTATTATTTATATAATCTTAACATATTCATTAATAATTTCATCACATTGAATTTATAATATCAATAAAAGAAAACTTGTAATTTTGATAATATAATTTAAAAGAAAAAAAAGATAATACTCCATCAATTCCCTTGTATAAACCTTTTAGAGGTTTTCACACATATTAAGAAATTGAAAATTTATATAACATATGTAACATAATTCTGTATGAAATTTTAAAATCATGTAGTGAATAAGAGCGAAAAAGATATGTAATATGCACAATCTAATAATACAAATAAATTAATATTAAAGATAATTTGGGAATAAACACATTAATAGTACTCTTAAAAGGTGTGAATGACTTATTGAATGAGATAAAAAAAAATAAATTCTAAAAGGCTTATAGCAAAGGACGGAGAAAGTAAAATGTAATACTTAAAAATTGCAATGAATATTATGTCTAAGAGACTAATACTATATTTTAGATTATTTATTAATATTTTTTAAAATTGAAGTGAAATCAACATAATTATATTCAAACTCTAATTAAAATATATTATCTTACACTTACTCATGTTAATTATAAATTTAAAAACGTATTACAAACATCCAAATACAAAGGTAAAGAGATAATACAAAAATAAAATATAAAACATATTTAAAGGATTTATATTATTA
Organism: Centella asiatica; assembly: GCA_014636745.2. Taxonomy (NCBI): domain Eukaryota; kingdom Viridiplantae; phylum Streptophyta; class Magnoliopsida; order Apiales; family Apiaceae; genus Centella; species Centella asiatica. The sequence goes on from CM025783.1 coordinate 54,436,889, forward strand.
GAAAATACATTTTAAATTATATTAAAAATTACAAACTACTTAGAAAATAAAATTGAAATATATGGTAAATCTTAACAATTATTAGCTAAAAGAAAATATAATAAATACATATAACATAATCCACCAGACAATTATTAAACGAATAAACTCAATCAAGCAAATCACAATTTAATCGATTATAATTGAAAATGTTAATTAAAATAAATAACGAAATAATGACGATAAATGTTAGTAACCCCAAAAAGTAAACTATCAAATATCACATTTAATTTTTTTGTCCATAATTCTATTAGTCATGCATATAAAGTTATATATTATATTATGGGTGCTGATATTTGCACACCCTAAATTGATAGTTGCACACCCAATTACTTTATTTGCCTAAAATATCCATAGTTTTGTATTATTTTGCCTATTTTAGCCCTGTACTATTATATGTAATTTTAATATTTTACTTTCTCCTGTTTAACAAATGCTCAAATCCCTAATTTTGTATCGATAGAGAGCACAATAGATGAAGAAACGATTCGCTCAAATTTTATTGATGAATCAAATAACATCGATGAAGAACTGTTGGAGCTTGATAAAGTAATTGATTTGATCCATTCAAATAGTGTGGAGCATATATCAGAGTTATATCAACCATTTAGTTCTACCGACTCTAATGGCAGAGGTAATTTTTAATCCTTCTTCATACAAAACTCAATAACAGAACATTGCTTAAGTAATTGCTCTATATATTGAGGTTTTCTTGACAGTAGTGTAAAACCCATGTTTACAGCCCATCAATTTGTTAGAATGAAAGTGAAGAAAGAATAAATTATACATGTATATATAAATATATATATATATATATATATATATATAATATTCATATATGGCTTCAAACATAAGAAATGACAAGCTTACTTAAACTAGGTAGCAGTGCAATCATCATAATTTGTAGTATTAATTTTCCTTTCAAATTTTTCTATATATGAAAGAATAATATACTGACATATTTACTTAAATTGTTTTTATGATTTTTTTTCCTGAAAAATATGTTAATAATATATTGCATAAAAACTTTCTACAAAAAACTATTATCTAGGATTCTAATGATTTCATTAGCAGATTGATTGAGTTGTTACTAATAAAGAAGCCATGCTTTTAGTTAGATTTTTTAGCTTTTTACTTGCATTACTAGTCTTCTTGTTTTGATTTATCTTGAACAATACATGTTATAACTTGTATATAAATCAAATAATATCCATATGATTTTGAACTAATGTTGTCTAAATTAATATTTGACAGGTTATAACTTGTTGGCTGAACGAGAAGACAAGGAAAAACGCTTTGGATTCAATAAATTTTTATCCATATCATCAACACGTTATCCAAATCGTGACAAACTAATATCTTGTATTCGTGAAGTTGCTTCAACACTCGGATATGCAACAGTTATCAAAAAATCAAAACGAGATCGTTATGTTAGGATTGGTTGTGATCGAGGAGGAGAATATCGTGTTAGTAAACTTCCAGTGAAAAAACGAGATACTATAGTTAGAAGAACAACCGGAACTCGTTTAATTCAATGTCCATTTGAAATTTGGGGAAGATGGAAAGCTGATGGATTTTGGGAGATTGAAATAAAAGATCTTACACATAATCATGATCCTTCCATTGACATGTCAGGACATCCATCTCACCGCCGATTTTCAAGGGATGAATTTAATCGTATTCGAGAGATGACAATCGCTGGAATTGCTCCAAGACAAATTCTTACTTCCCTTCGGCAAAACAACACAAATCTTCAGTCGATTTCCAGAAGTGTATATAATGCAAGGGCTAAAATTCGAAAAGATAGCTTGCAAGGACGTACAATTATTCAAGCAATGTTTGAAGAACTGGGACAAGGTGAGTTTCTTTACGATGTAAAGCATGATCATGATGGACATCTGACTCATTTGTTCATAGCACATCCTTCATCGATTACATTGACTAAAAGTTATCCCACTATTTTTCTCATGGATTGCACTTATAAAACAAATAAATATAGGATGCCACTTCTCAATATTGTTGGAGTTACAAGTTTTAACACTACATTTTTCTCTGCTGTTGTTTTTTTACAAAAGGAAGAAGTAACAGATTATAAGTGGGCACTTGAAACTTTTGTAAAAATTTTGGGGGTTGAACGACATCCCTCGGCAATTGTGACTGATAGGGAGTTAGCACTGATGAATGCACTTAAAATGGTCTTTCCAAATAGTTCTCATCTTTTGTGTGTATGGCATATTGAAAAAAATATTATGGCAAAATGCAAGAAGAAGTTCAAAACAAAAGAAGAGTGGGAAGAATTTATAATAGCTTGGACAAGTGTGATACAATCACCTGATGAAGTATCCTTTTTCAATGCTTAGGGTCTTTTTGTGGAGCAGTATAGGGATCAAGAATCTGTAATTACCTACATTCAAAATACTTGGCTTCCGTTTAAAGAAAAATTTGTTTATGCATGGACGAATAAAATAACTCATTTAGGAAATCATGTGACTTCGAGGGTTGAAGGTGCTCATTCGAAGTTGAAGAGATATCTTCAAGTGTCCACTGGTGACTTTCGCGGGGTGAAAGATAAAATATGTCTCGCTATTGATAATGAATTTCAGGAAATCAAGACAAAACTTTCATGCGAGAAGATACGTATACCACATAAGTTCCAGATTCCTTTATTTGAGCAAATTGTGGGACATGTCTCCGTATATGCACTTGAAGAGCTTTTGAAGCAATACGATTTGGCAAAATCTGATACATTATCAGCATGCAGAGGTAACTTTACAAAATCTATGGGTCTTCCTTGTGCTCACAATATTAGAGAAAAAGTCCAACCCTTGCAACTTGCTGATATACATCCTCAATGGAGACTTGACATAAGGTCTTTTACGAGCATTGATACTGAGGAGGATCAGATTGAAGGTCTACTAAAAAAAGTTTATGATAATTATCAAAAATTACCTCTTACACAAAAGAAAGACATCCATGCACAAATTGTCAAGATTGCTGATCTTTCAATTCCATTGACTCTTGAACCTAGGATTTATCCTCACAAAGGAAGGCCATTAGGTTCATTGAAAAGAAGAAATGAGAGTTCTACAACTCGTGACCCTTCGCTTTTTGAGATCGTTGAGAAAACTCAAAATACAAGTAAAAAGTTATAGTAAGTTATTCTTTTTAATACTCTCTTTGAGTTTGATTTCTAATTTATATTGAAATAATACTTGTGTTTATTATTTTTCATCTCTAATGATATTTCTATGTTTTAATGTAGATGAACAAATGGATCTTTGTTGCTGCCTGCTAGTGTGTCCAATTTTACGCTGTTAGTCTATCCAGTATTACGATGAAGTTAACGTTGCTAATGAAAATCTCTCTAGTTGATTTTGGTTTGCTAGCTCTATTTTTTGTTAAGTGATTTTTGAGATTCACAACTTCAAAAATTATGTAGACTATTGGTACTGTTTTTATATTACAGTCTTTAAATCATTTAAATGGTTGGTGACAATATTATTTAGTGATAATATTATTTAGTGTTTTTCTAACTATATCATCTTGGCAATAAAATAGTCAGTTTACTTTTAATTAGTAATGGAATGGAGTGTAAACAATTTGAAAATAAGGCTGAAATAGTACAGAAAAAAAAAGTCAGTAAAAGGATACATTTGACAAATAAATAAATTATTATCTTGATATTTATTAATTAAGGGTATTTTAGGCAGATAAAGTAATTGGGTGTGCAACTATCAATTTAGAGTGTGCATATATCAGCACCCTAAAAATAATAAGTCCACTTGAACCGACATGATGTGCCAATTCATTCTCTTTTATCACGAGTAGCCGAGTGATGCATCTTTCTTTATGCTTAAAACTCTTTTCCCATATCTAGCTATATACGTACTCATGTAACTCATCTTTTCACCTTCTTATCATCTTTATCCTCTTCATCGTCCTACATATATATAATATGTAATTCTACGTTCACAAAAAGGGTGATATATTTTTTTTAAAAAAAGATTAAGATAGATATTTATAAATAATATTTTCTTATATAAATTTTTTTATTAATGTAAATTTAGTGATAATAAGATAAACAAAAATTGTAATGATAAATGTACTTTTAAACTTATACTATAGTAACAAAATTATATCAATATAATTATTTTTATTCAATAAAATTTACTTTTAAATATATATATTGTAAAATAGGTGAAGTATTATTTATATGCATTCAATATATATCCTGTAGTCTTCCGACTTTGACCTCCAAATTAAAAGCGAGAGACGAAGTCATTTCTCTGTGCTACCATGTGACTTGGGATCACAAGCAACACAACAAGTTGGGTGATCAAATACGCAATCAATGACGAATTTTTAGTTGTCTTTGCGACATTTCCACCATAATTTCACAAAAAGGACTAAATCTGAAGATCACAAAAATTGTGCAATCGAAATAACAAGTGTTACTATAAAGGGAAATTTCACTAAATTATTTAGTAACAATATCATTAATTTCACATTTTAAAAATATTTTATAGACAGTATAATTACTCTGATAACATAATTTTTGCTATACTGTCTAGGCCCTTGTAACGGGTGGGATGATTTGACCAAATTTAAATAAGAAAAATTTAAAACATAATTAGTGTCCCTAATGTTTGGAGCACTTCACCGACAACTAATGCAGAAAAATAGTGAAGGAAGAAGATAAGAGAAACCCCCCCCACCTACACCCAATTGAAGAGACCATTTTCTTCTTCATCGTCAATAAAATTGCTGACGACTTCGATTATTAAATACTTGTTGGAAATGGTTTTGTCTTTTCTGTTTTTTGTAAAACTCTTTTTAACTCATTTATTTTTTGCCCTAATTTTTTTATACCATGTCTGCTTTTTATCTATAACATAGCGATTTAAAACTCTCTAAAAGTTTTACGAGAGCTAATCCGTAAAAAGAGTATATTTTTGTCAAAAAATCTTTTGAAAATAAAATTTTGGACATTTAAAATTTGTAACTGACGTTTTTATGACAATTTACCGACAATAATGACCAGTTTCTATCATTTAACATAGTGATGGTCGGTTTATGTCATTTAAACTAATGTCAGTTACTTGAGTTAATTGTCAATTCAATGACTATCAATTACGAGATATTAATGCTTAGCATTGATATCAATATTTGATGACATATCAGTTTTAATACAAAACCGATATATACTGGAGTATTCTGGCAAAAAAAAACACACAACACAATTAAGAGTCATTTTTTCTTGTACAAAAAATCTCATTTTATATTTTTACGATTTGTATTTATCTGAGATCTATCGTTAATTACCATCAACTTAGAGACTTGACATATATTTTAGAAGTGAAACGTTTCTTAACCCTTAACAAATCATTTTTTGTGGGGGACATAGCCCTTTAAGAACATGATTACATGTGTTTAGCTTTATTTATTGATCTAAAATGAGTTTAGTCTGAATTTCAGCTGCTACTTGGTACTAATCTGTGATGAGATGCTCCTCCCCCCTTATCAATGGCAACATAGATAATACACATCAATTGTTTCAATTAGACTTCGTTTGATGTAAAGAAAAGTTTCTTAGGAAAATGTATATTTTTTTAGAAAGCATTTTTTAAGAAAAATTTGCTTCAAAAAATATTTTTTTATAAAGTTATTTTTCAAAAACTATTTTTCGTTTATCAAAGGGAGACTTAATTACAACCCTATGTTTTGGCCTGGAATTTGTAAACCAAAGATATGATTCTTCGCGTCATATTACTCTAGAAAAGCTAAAGGTAGCATAGCATATCTTTTTTCAACGGACATACATGTCCGGTTAACTTTTATTTTTCTTTTCCAAGTGAAGTGATATATCATAAATGTATGACGCAAACCAAAATTTGATGGTTTGACTTGTAAAAATCTCGTTTCAAATTAATTTGAGTATGAATCGAATTAAGTTTGAATAATAATTTAAATTTAAATTAAAATTTGAGTCGAATTTGATTAAAGAATAACTCAGTCTGATACAAACTCGACCAAAATAAATTACTATGTGTGTGCGTGTGTGCGTGTGTGTATATATATATATATATACACACACTTTGTGCTACAATATATATTCATTACAACATTTTATTTAATATATATAAATCTTGAAACATAATTTTAAAAATTATATAAATTATTAATTATTTAAAATAATGAATTGTTGAACATTTCTTAGGAAATAATTTATATGAAACCTAATGTTTTGAATTAAAAATCATTATCTTGTATTTATTTTTTGTTAATTTGAGCTGAATTGAATTATTATTTGAGTTGAGTGTGAACATATATATTCTAAATTCGAAATGATTAAACATATATATATATATATATTTGTAAATGTTGTTAAAATTGTAATTAAAAAGTGTCATTATAAGTAATTGCTTGAATAGAATTTTTATTACTCTAATCATACAATTCTCTAACAAAAAAATGTAAATTAATGACAGTATATTCACCTCTGATGAGAATAAGTAGACAAATTTATAAGTTGGAGTACACAAATTTAATTGATCAAGAAAGTGAGCGAGTAAAAGCTGAATAATGATGTAAAGCAAATAAACAAGTAGAAACATCAAAAGGAAAGGGAAGGACATTTGCATAATTATTGACACAACACATGCAGTCCAATCCAGCTTTGACAATTATACGAACTGCTGACAATACCAACAGCATTCAGAGGAATACAAATGATAGCATCCAAAAGAATCAGCATGCGCCCATGGGCGTACTACTCTGATTTGGACACATCACGTTAAAGTAGAGTATATATGGTATGGACATTGCTATATCCACGTAATAAGTTAAAAGGATGAGTTTACATTTTTTTTTTTATCCTAACCATAAATAGAGGACACTTACTTTTGGTAAGGATAGTTCTGAAATTTCACGTATTTCTTAATTTATTATGTGCACCCTTTTGGGGTGCATACCATTTTTGATATAATATATGTTCAATTTTATGTTGTACACATTTATTACTTTATTGAACTTGATTTTTCGTTCTTCCTTCTCTTCAAAAAGTACAATTTTAAAATTTTGAATGTATCAATATACAACTTACATATAAGAAGACTTCCCTGTATATAGCGATCGACCCGAGAACTTATAATGGTATTTATAAATTATTCATTAAAAAAAATAATTTACAATGATTCTTATAAATTATCTATTAAGGAGATTTAAACTTTCAACTTATTAAAAATATTTAATAAATTTTAATAATTGAACCAACTTTTGTTTTGAATTCACTCTTTAGATCTCTATATATATATAGTTGACTTTAATCACAACTTTTACTTTGCCAATGACTCCATTATTGTATAATTATTTTGGTTTCATTAGATTACAATCACAGTTACAAGTTTAAGTAGTTTATTTTTATTTATTTATTGAATGATTATAGAGTGGTTGTGCTTTCTATGCATTACTGCCTCACAAGTCACAACTAATAATGTCGTATCGTGCTGCTTTTTTCTTTTCTTTTCGCTTCTGTTTTCGTGGGACCTCTTCGGAGATTAGCCTTATTATCATTTTGAGTAATTGAAATGAGACACTTTATATATATATATATATATATATATATATATATATATCTTATTTAGAAGTTTATAAATTAATTAGAACGGAAGAATTTAAAAGTAAACAAAATGAGATAAACTGAAAGAAATTTTATACGAAATTTAAGATTTCAAAATTTTCAGACCAAGGATACTTACCCCGTGTATAAAAAGTTCATAACAAATTTTGATAAATGTAGCAGATGAACTGAAAGCATTTTAGGACCTAAAGTCTAAGAAATTTTGTAATTTGACTGGAATGCTCTATGATCATAACCAATTAAATACTCCAACTCATTTTTAGAAACATGAGTAGTGGTAATTATTGTTTCCTAAATCTGCTGTTTTTCTTTTAAATTACTGACCCAAGAATACGAGAAGATAATTATTAAGAGCCTAGTCTCTCAATATAATATAATAATCTCATAACTAGAAGAAGAGATACATATAGCGATATAGACGAAAAAGGAAAGCTCGATCCATTACTTTTTTTAGACGAAAATAAAGTATATCTAAAAGTCGATTTGATCTTATTAATTATTTATCATTAACTCTATATAACTATTTTTTGCTAATTATTACGGAGTATATCATTGGTGCAAGCATTTTCCCCCCTTTTATAAAGATGCTAGTCTTAATCAACATATGTGTATAGTATATATATTGATATATATATATATATATATACATATGCATACGCATTTGTATGAATTTGAAAATTTTTACCTCACTTCGTATTTCATTTCGTGTCACGTTTTTTTTAAGATTACAACATCATTTTAGAATTTTAGATTATTTAATAAAAAATTAAAAAGCGTACTTATCATTTATAAAAAATAATAAAACATAAGATAAAACATCATAGAGAATCTGCACTCATTAGTATGTGTATACACAAATATATTTATATGTACAAATATATGTGTGTATATGTATGTATGTACATGTGTGTGTATGTATGTATGTACGAAGGCTATACATATGTATGTATGTATGAATGTGCGTCGTGCAGGTACACACAAACATACACATATGCAGATACGTGTACAGCATACTAAACACTTAAATGATCTTAAAATTTTAGTATTAATTATATTTACCATCATTGTATTGACAATATATAACAAGTTAGCTACCTAAAATAAATCACAAAGAATTAATTTGCAATTTAATTCATAACCTCAACGAATGCAAATTATTTACACAATTTTAAATTGTTGTGATATAATTTATATTCCTCTCTGTTTCAGAAAAAAAAGTTAAATTTTCTTTTTTACTATAATATTATATATTTTTTTAATTTATCATAATTACAATCTGCTAATCTTATTATTAATTAAACATTTATAATAAATTTTATGAAAAAAATGACTATTTAAATATATGATTCTCAATTAAATTTGTAATATTAATATCCATCAAAAATTTATATATAACTCTTTTTATAAAACAACTAAAATAATTAATATTGGTAAATAATTCCTATGGGGGCCGGACGAGCTTTTGTAGGAGGGTTTACAGGGGTCGAAATATCAATTACCAAAGCAGATATGTGACTGTTTAGTGAGTACAATATTATAAAATAAAGTAAGAGAATATATATTACTCAGAAAATCCAATTAACATTGTTAAGAATACAGTTTGTTAAAAAGATAGTCTAGATTGGGTGATTTATGTTCCTTAAGGTCTCTATCAAAGATGGTTGCTACAAGGCTGGAGCAATATGCCTCCAACATATGGTCAAGTTTTAATCAAAACAATTATTCTATAATATCAATTCACTGAATAAACCTTACAAAAATTACTTTGGGAAGATAGTTTTTTTTTCAGAAAGGAGAGGTTGATGACTGAAAGATGGTGTATGTATAAAAGATATGACCAAAAAGAATGTCAGAAAATAATTTTATAAACACTTAATTTAACAAACATCAATATATATATATGTGTGTGTGTATGTATTTATGTATGTATATGTATATTTATATGTGTGGATCTCGTTTACTAGTTAGTAGTTACTACGGAGTAATTAATAAATAAAGAAGACGTGCATATGTAAACCTAAACCTAAACTTTTTTGAAGACAAAGAGAAAAAGGAAGACGTGCATAAAATTGTGAAACTACCAAAAATATTCATAGAAACATGTCTTTTATCCTAAATGAATTGCAAATTAAATTGATCATTGTTTGGAGAAAGAAACAATCTAGATTAAATTTAGTGCAAGGGAAAAGCCTAACCATTTTTAAAGTAATACATATCATGATATATATGCACACATATGTGTGTGTATTGATATTACATATATACGTACCTAACCTAGACAGTTGGCATATGAAGAAATTAGAAATACAGTAGTAGTGGATATATAAAAAGAGCTAGGTCTAAATGCTGAAAATAGTCCAAAAAAATTCCATGTTTAACGAAACACCTAACAAGGGGGAATCTCATGCATGTAGCCTAGTTTTGTATTACTAGATGATAAATTAAGTAGTCTTAAGTATTAATCCTAGAAGCTAGCCACTTAGTTAATTCATATATCCCGCCACACACCAATAACCTAGCTAGCTTATGGATTAAAAAATATTTATATATTAATTCAGCATGCACAAACAAATAAATCTTAATTATATAAAACAAAATATATTATGAATGGCTTATGGATAAACAAAATGACTGATCAGTTCAAATCAGATCACTTCTTGAAAAAATTGGTGTTGATCAGTCCAGTCTTGGATTGATTATAGAGTTGACCAAGTCAAGTCAGACTAATTCTAGTTCAGTAAAATGAGGACTATCTTAGACTTCAAATTAGGCCGGTCTCAGTCCCAGTATCAATCCTTCTTTTTCTTTTTTTCAAACATAAATTTAAATTATTTTTGAAAATAAAATATTAAAATTTAGCTTTTTAATTTTTTTTTATCAAATTACTACAATTATATTTACTGAAAACTAATTTTCTATTGAAAATGTACAAATTTTAAATAAAAAACTAATAATTTATAAACTATAGAATTAATTTATTAATATAATATTTCCAACTTTGTATGGAAACTTAAAATACATGTACATTATTGAGAAAATAATAATAAATTGAGAAAAAATCAATAAATTGTGAGTGTAATATATGAAAATTTTAACAAGCTAAATCCTGGTACTAGTCAGGTTCTAATTTAGTTCGGTCCTAATCTTAGTCCATAACCAATCTTTTTGTCATTACATACATGTTAGATCATACCAATTTTTCACTTCAATATTAAAGATTTTTAAAATTTCGTAAATCAATTCAAGATCGGATCAATTCCCAATTTGTCTCGATCCAAATTATGATATCGATCTTTTTGTTTATCCCTAAATGAATGCCTATACGATATATCTGAGTGATTGCCAACTCACTTCAACTAATCTCATTTAACTCACAACGAGCTTCGCATGCATAGCGATGTGTTTTATCCGAATACATTTTAAAGAAAATCGTGTGTGTGTATATATATATATTGGCACACACATGTATGTATATATAATATATCCAGTTTTGCTTACCTCAGTATGTTTCGCTTATTATAGATATGTAGTTTACATATGTACAAATGCAGACAATAATGTACGAGAAGCATGCTTGGATGTTTGCCCCGATAATAAGGGATTACATTGACGGGATGCAAATTCTAGCTGGACTTCTGTAATATAATTCAAGTCTTATCCATATATATACATATATATGTATATATCAAAAGAAATTTATTACAAACAAAACACAAGTTGATCCAACTTTTTGTTTACATTGATCCAATAAAATTTGCGTATCTGCATATATCCAACACCTTTGTCTCCATTTAACAATTTCACAAACATACGAATTAAAGTGTCACTTCACTCGCTTACACTCTCTATTTTTTATTTATTTATTGGTTGATTGCTAAGAGCGCATTTTGGTCCGGTAAAACATGTGCCAATAATTAAGATAGCATTTTGTTTTTGGAATGAATATAAAGACTAACATTGTAATCAATTAAGCTCGAGGATTAATATTGTTATGGTACGTTTAATTCGTGATTGGATTGAGAATGAGATCGAGAATATAACTCATAAAAGAAATTAAAATTTTTAAATGAAAAATATATATGACAAATTGACAATTATATAAGCACGTGTATAAATTCCTAATCTTGATTAGTGATAGTTTTTGAATTGTATATTTCATTTTGAAACAAAGAAAGAGAGTAGTAGGCAAGTGCATCTTACATTATTGTGTCCAACGATGGTAGTGATTGCGCAATTTCTTGAGGTATAGAGTGGAGAATAGATATCTTGAAAGGTAATGGAGAAAGAAAATATATGCAAGGGAAAAAAAAGTACGTGGAAAGAAAATTGTAGGAGAGAATAATTAAGTGAATTGAGCAATTAATACAAGTACTATAAAGTGCAATCTCGAATAACTTCGTTTCCATGCAGAAAAGAAAGGAAAGTGCGTTGTTAATATAGTTTGGAATGGATGATTAAGTTGGTCGGTTCACGCAAGTTTTATTTAAGAAATTATGGTTTACTTTTATAAAGTACCACATAACTAGTATTCTCTATAAAATATATCAAAAAATTGTATAATGAGTTTTCTTGTGCATTGTTTGGTGCATAAATATTTATCAAGTAGTATTTTTTTATATTCTCCGTTCACAACCTGTATGTAACGATGAGAGGTAAATAAAACCTGACTCCATTTATTTTTTTTATTATTATTATTTTTTTTGGTGCCCCGATTTATCGCTTTAATCTGAGATACGAACACCCCAAGTGAAGGCCAAAACAGCAAATTGGTACTCTCGAAACTTATTACTAATAGAGTAATAGTGGTACGGAATGTTGATATGGGTCCCGTAATTTGGACAATCCAAACTGTAATTACTTTTACTGAAAAGCTGTTGATGTCAATTTCCATATCCTAACTTCATTTTTTTAGCACATAAATACAAAGAGATTACCTTATAATCCTAGCTTCAAATCTCATGTTTATCTAGACCAATCAATCTGTACATTAGGATAATTCTCTCTCTCTCTCTCTCATAAATCACTAATTAATTTATTGCTTCAAGTCATTTCTTGATCTTATTCTTTTAACCATTTCTAGTAATTAATTAGTTATTACTGCTATATGTAATTAAGATTTCTCATATTACTATCATAATAACCGTAAATTCTGTAGGTAAAACAAAAAATAAAATGACTTGGAAAAGGTCTGAACGCTTTGCGAAAGGGAAAGAAAAAATGTAAAAACTTAAAACGTACCACCTGAAGAGCTGCAACACATAACTAGAACAAGATGCAAATTAAAAATAAAAAGTAAAAAAAGGTGTGTGAAAATGTTGTACTGCACCCTTGTGCTATATAAAGCGGCCCCCCCTGCTCTCAAATCAATATCCCCACGCAGTTGCAGCTCCTCGTTTTCTTACTCTCCATAACAACAATTCTCCATTTTCTATTACCATCTCTCTCTCTCTCTCTTTTCCCACACACGCGCGCCACACAAACATACAAAATGCCTGAGGCCCCAAAGAACCCACAACAACAACAAATACAGAGTGTGAATATAGAAGAGACCAACAAGAAAGCCCTTGATTACATTGAACAAGTCACCACCAACCCCGATGAAATTCAGACTAAAATTCTCTCTGAAATCCTCTCCCGTAACGCCCATGTCGAGTATTTGCAACGCCACCGCCTTGCCTTCCGCACTGACCGCCAAACTTTCAAGAAAATCATCCCTGTCATCAGTTATGAGGACTTACTGCCTGATATCAACCGCATCGCCAATGGTGACAATTCCCCCATCATTTGTGCTGTCCCCATTTCTGAATTCTTAACAAGGTATTTGCCAATATATATGTTACTAATTCTAAGACATTGCTCGATCGAGCCGTGCCATGTTCTGTACGTTTCTTAACAAGGCCTCTAGCTGTTGCTTTATACTTGTGTATGTTTTGGAGTTGTCTTAATGGTTTTGTTTTATGTATATGATGATGGTGATAATGGTGACAGTTCTGGGACATCTGGGGGAGAAAGAAAACTAACACCCTTTACAGAGGAAGAGCTTGAGAGGAGATCATCACTGTACGGTCTTCAAATGCCTGTGATGAGTCAGTTTGTTCCTGGTTTAGAACAAGGCAAAGGAATGTATTTCTATTTCATCAAATCCGAGTCCAAAACTCCAAGTGGGCTTGTTGCTCGCCCTGTTTTAACCAGTTACTACAAGAGTCCCCATTTCAAGAACAGGCCTTATAATCCTTACACAAACTACACTAGCCCAAATGACACCATTCTCTGTCCTGACTCCTACCAAAGCATGTATTCCCAAATACTCTGTGGCCTTTGCTTTCACAATGATGTTCTCCGGGTCGGAGCTGTTTTTGCCTCCGGCTTCATTCGGGCCATCAGATTTCTTGAAAACAACTGGTCCATTCTTTGTAAGGATATCAGAACAGGAACTTTAAACCCTGAAATCACCGATCCCTCAGTCAGGGCAGCGGTGATGAAAATCCTCAAACCCGATGAGAAATTAGCCGATTTCATTGAGGCTGAGTGTGGGAAAAATTCATGGAAAGGGATAATAATTAGGCTGTGGCCTAACACCAAATATGTTGATGTTATTGTGACAGGGACCATGTCACAATATATACCAACTCTTGATTATTATAGCAATGGACTCCCTCTTGTGTGCACTATGTATGGTTCTTCAGAGTGCTATTTTGGTATCAATCTCAAGCCTCTTTGTAATCCTAGTGAAGTCTCTTACACCCTCATTCCCACCATGTGCTATTTTGAATTCTTGCCTGTCCATAGAGACAATGTCATTGCGAATTCCATTACCATGCCCAACTCGGATTTAGTTGATCTTGTCGATGTTAAGCTCGGACAAGAATATGAGCTTGTTGTCACCACCTATGCTGGTAAATTAAACAATAATTAATACGTATCTATCTACTCCGTATTATTTTCTATGTCAAGAATTGTCAGGATTTTTAACATAAAGATGTTGATGGTGTATATGTTTTGCAGGGCTTTATAGATATAGAGTTGGGGATGTGCTTAGAGTTACTGGATTCAAGAACAAGGCCCCACAATTCAGCTTTGTCTGTAGGAAAAATGTGGCTCTAAGCATTGACTCGGACAAAACTGATGAAGTTGAGCTGCATAATGCAGTAAACAATGCTGTCAACCATTTGATGCCATTTGATGCAACTCTAATAGAGTACACAAGCTACGCAGATACAACTACCATCCCGGGGCACTATGTTATATTCTGGGAGCTGAATGTGAATGGATCAATGCCAGTTCCTCCATCCGTTTTGGAGGACTGTTGTCTGGCCATTGAAGAGTCCCTCAACAGTGTGTACCGGCAGGGACGTGTTTCGGACAAATCCATCGGACCACTTGAGATCAAGATTGTGGAGTCCGGGACATTTGACAAGCTCATGGACTATGCCATTAGCAGCATGGGTGCTTCAATAAACCAATACAAAGCTCCTCGCTGTGTGAAATTTGCACCCATTGTTGAGCTTTTGAACTCAAAGGTTGTGTCTACCTACTTTAGTCCTAAATGCCCCAAGTGGGTTCCTGGTCATAAGCAATGGAACATTCAAAACTAATAATGTTTCAACTTTATATCTTACTGTTACCTCTATATGTCCTTTCATTTCCCATCCGAGATCCGGCCAAGAGCGTCTGCTTTTGTCATCATCTTAGAAACTATAAAACCCCTTTAGGTACACCACCCCCACCCCCAACCCCCACCCACTCCAACGTTCTGGTGTAGCTTGAACTTACTTTTGTTTAATAGCGGCATATATCCTGAGCAACGAGCCAGGGACTTCTGAATAAGCCATGTACAAAAATTATGCTCCTATTTCAGGGCCAATATTCAAAATTTCTAGAATCTTTTATTTATTTATTTAGATGTTCATGCATTTATTGCAAATTCGAAGCCTTCAAAAAAAATTTTAAAATTTGCTAGCTAGAATTATTATTCTTATAACCAGCCAGGTTCCTACCCACTTAACTCTCGTGTTGTCTGTTTCAAAAAGGGCAATGTGACCCCACTTTCTCTCACTCCCATTTGGATTTCTTTTCTTTTCCTACTATTTCAGGATAAATGCTAATCTACTTTATCTCATAATAATAATATTATACAATAGTTTTATCTTCTAAGCTAAACAAGTAAAGACCTTGACAAGTCCATAAACTGTGATTTTGCATTAATAATTTAATATATAGGAGTATTGTGTTGTAAAATGAAATAAAGAACTAAAATAAGTAGCTTTTCCGGGGAATATTAGGATCCACTCTATTTTGAGCAAGAAAATAAACAAACAGTTAACAATTATCTTCAATTAGATTAGACTTATCCAAATTGGGTGTGAAGTCGACTTAGGCGAAAAATTTAGAACCACAATATATAATGGGTTTTTTTTTATGTTTCAATTTTCCTTCTGTACGTACGTATATTAAGAAACAACATTTGAAATAATAGCTACTCTGACATGGTTGTTAGTCTAGCTAGTCACCAACAAAATCGTAAATCCGTTTCTAACCTTTTACACTAATAAAAAATTTCACAAAATAATTTATGAGTATGTGTGTAAATTTTTAAACAGTGACTTACTATGCAAAACAAAAAAATAATAATAATAATTACTCCGTAGCATAAGATTGTTCCTTCTCTCTGGGACTCTTTTTTGGTAAGTGTTACATAGTAAATATAAAATTGTCACAATACATCATAGACAAACTAATCTATCGACATAGGAGTGTTCTTAATATTACGGTCAATAAAAGAATAAGATATCATTAAAAAAATGTATCAAATTAACATGTAAAGACTGATCACTATGACAAAATTTTGCGAATATAGTTGATTGTCACACGATGACCAACATCATTTAATACTTGAGGCCCCTCACCAAATGTTGACTTTGACTGACACTGGGCCTTGCCAGTACCCACCCGCACGTGAGACACGCCGTCTCTCATTTGTTTCCTTGCCCAGCCACTTTAATTCTTCATGGATTGCCTTGGCCCATAATCATGCCCCAACGTTACTACTCATCAACAGTCGGGCTTATTATTATGCCCCAATATATATATATATATATATATATATATGTGTGTGTGTGTGTGTGTGGTCGTATGACAAATTTTGACATAAGATATTAGATAGAGTATCTTACATAATCTTAACGAAATGTGCTTGAATGGATATATCATTTCCTTTTTGGTTGTTACTCAGCTTATTGTCTAAAATTCACATACTTATATAACAATTATAGCTTCAATTTTTAATATCTCTCTTTTATGAAATTGACTCGATCATCGATATTAAATAATAAATTACAAATTTATAATCATAGTCGGTTCTCATTTTGATCGAAACAGATCTTTTAAAATTTTTTTTATTCTAATTAGTACATAGAATCTTGAATCAAAAGAGATTGTCATATAATTATTTTAAACACATGTTGAGTCTACTATATATATTTATTATTTGAGCCTTAAAAGGTTGGATTTACAAATTCAGAAAAGTCAGATTATTATATGTGAAATAATAAGTACTAAAAGAATTATGCGTCTCTTTGTATTCTTCCTAACTCGATTCATCCTCAATGTCTAAACTTATGAATATATATCATATTTTGATAAAGCTTTGGTGATGGCAATTAAAAATTGAGAGCTTAAGACGTGATGCATGAGTCGGATAAAAATACAAAAATATATATTATTATTGTTGTTGTTTTTGTTATTAATTGTACTTATTTAATTAGTTAAAAGAAATAGCATGCATTTTAGTGTTTAGATATCATAAATTGTAATTATTGCCGAGTGTTTTTAAAAGAGTAACAGATATTGTTTAAGATGTATACCAAATTAGCGTCTAAAGATTATGATCACCAGGACAAAAACTTTGATAGTTTTGTGAATTTAGTCGATCACTCAAATTGTCACACAATGACCAAAGTTATCAAAATTACTAAAAATTAGATTTGTTTCAAAATTAAAGTTACGTGTCAATTTTTAAACTAAATTACGGCAATATTAGTAATTGATTAAAAGATGTAGTATGTATCGGTATCTCTCTTTTTAACCCACATATCGTAGTGTTTAGAATGTGAGAATTTGTAATAATTACCAAGTGTTTATAGTATAATAAGGAATAAAATAAAAAAGAAAGGTGAGCGCATAAAAGGGCAATAGAGTAAAAGCAGCCTCAAAAGCTCCTTTATTAAAACCAGAGTTGAAAACTCTTGCATATTTCTCTCGAGAGTTGTTGATCCATTAAGTATTAATGGCCTACCACCTCCAACTTCTTTTCTCTCTTCAGCTTCTGCTACTAATACTGGTAGTAGTACCACGAGTCTCCTCCTCCTCCTCCTCCTCGGGCGGTGCCGCCGTCATTTCGATCCAGGAGGTTTTGAGAAAGAATGGGTTGCCGGCGGGACTGCTCCCGAAGGAGGTGAAATCGTACAGTCTGTCGGCGGAAACAGGGCTTCTGGAGGTGTACTTGGAGCAGCCATGTCTAGCGAAATTCGACACCATGGCGTTCTACGAGAGTGTGGTGCGAGGAAATCTCACCTACGGCGGGCTCACCGGTGTGGAGGGGTTTTCACAAGAAGAGCTATTCTTGTGGCTCCCCGTCAAAGACATCACCGTCGACGACCCAACTTCCGGCGTCATACTTTTCGACATTGGACTTGCCCACAAACAACTCTCTCTTTCCCTCTTTGAAGATCCTCCTCATTGCAAACCCCAATCCCAAAGTACGTACTACTAATTTCACTTTTAATTACGTATTCGGTTGCGTGTTAATTCAAGTGGTTTGGAATTAACCAATACTTGTTTGTAACTTAGATTGAGGGTAAGGGATCAAATAATCTCGTGAGCAACAGTTGGGAGTTAATTGTAAGGATATTTCGGCCGATCAAAAAAAATTAACTCCTCTAATTTGATGTCAGACAAATTAAGAATTGCTTGCGACATTGATTTATAGTTGATGAGGCTGGTGAAAAATTAAGGAAAAACTTGCATCGCTTATATAATTATCTAGAGAAAGAAAATTTATACAAGTCTATCTAATGAAAACTAAGTTGTTTTTATTTTGATCGCCTGTTATTTTCCTTGAGTTCTTATAATGATATCTTTATTCTACCCTTTTCTCTTTAATTTGTCCTAGTAAAACAATAGGGTCGTTAATTTCTGATCACTGTTTTGAATTAATTTGTATTTATGCAGGTGTCTTGGAGAGCCTGTATGGTATGAGGCAGAACATTTAAAAGCTCAAGAACTGACACGAGCAGAGATCAAGCATTTTCTACTACTGTTTTTATTTCTTTCATGTTTTTTTTTTGTTGTTTAATTAACAGTAATGTATTGTATAAAGATAGATATAGAGTTCTGTTTTTGTAACATTTTGCTAGAAAAAGGAGTAGTAGATCAGATTGTGTGTATAGAATTTTGGAATCTAGTAAGTCTAGTTAATCAATCTGGTATGAAATGCTAATCTTCTAACCTTTGTACCTTCACTCCTGTTTGTCTTGAAAACCATCAAAAGCAAATGATTATTAATTTATTACTACAATATATATGATATAATTAAATGTCCTTTTATTTGGTGAAGCATTCTCTTTCTTTTGATGGAAGATAACTAGAGTAAAAGCATAAGAAACCCCAAATTGAGCTATTTGCTTGTTTGTCATGATAAGATTTGTTTGTTATCCAGTTTGTTAGTAGTTAAAAGATTCCATCCTTCACGGGATTTATATTGTCTTTTTTTTTTCTTTTTCTTTTCACGTTTTTCTATACTCTTCTTTGCTCTTTTGTTTTTTATTATTTAATTTCCTGTTTACTTAAAAATCATCGCGAATACAATGTGGGGTTCACGGGTTTTATTACTATGCGGGTGGGTCCACATATGCTGGTAGGTCGTGTACATTCAATTTATGAGTAGCATCTTCCATTTGTGATCATCTCAGCATTTCCACGTGTTCTGGTACTTCCCTTCTTTTTTTTTCTTTCTTTTCATGGAATTATTTACTAATAAAAGCGAAAGTAATGTTATTTATGATTTCTAATATAAAAGGTTGATGTGAAATGTCAAGTAATATAATAAAATATGTGGATTTGAGATTTGAGCTCTTCTCCGTGTACGTACAAATTTTCAAATGTGGAGATAATATTCTCATTTAACATAGTTTATAAATTAATTTAATTTTATACATACAAAATGCGTAATTTGCATATTTCTCTTATAGGCAGGTTTTAATCATTTATATTCATCTGTAACAATTTTGAGATGTATAAATCGATCTAATATAAAGTAAAACGAGATTGTATGTTCCAAAAATAAAAAATAAAATAATCTTTCTTGTAGATATATTTTTATTGTTGGGTTGGGGTGGGGGTGGGGGCGGGGGTGGGGGTCGGGGGGGTGTTGGGGGGTTGGTGTTGGGGCTGTTGTACCTAATCTTGTCGTCTTTCTGCGAAGTTCAATGATATGACATAAGAAATGGAGGGGAAGGTCATTGTCTTTATCAATAATTTGTGGTCTTACTTTGTGCTTTAGCCGCTCAAGTGAAGAACATGTAGTGTCTCCGGGCAGTACTAATAATACTTATAGTTAATGATCATTACTATTAAATCATTACTATTGAAAATGGTATTTATTATTATTAAAACTATTTATTGAAGAAACTTCATCTACTCAAACTGTTCAAGATATTTGATGTCGACAAGCACCAACTTTAATAAATGTGAATTTTCTCGTATTAAACTAAGGTAGATTCAAAAATCTGAAAACAAAACCTCGCCGGTGACTTCTTAAATTATACGGAGTAATAATTTGGAAGGAAACAAATATAAAAATCTTTATTATGTAGTGGGCTTTGATTTGCCATTATTTAAATGAACTTCATATATTGTGAATTGTACAAATGAATAAATGATGTACAAAAATTGCAATGAAATAGCTATATTAGGGCGCCCTTTCTTTGCACTTAATGACTGTTCAATTGTGTTGACCGTTTGTCAAATACGAAGTGGGGTGTCAATTACTAAGAGCACATCATCTGTTCCCAAAACTCAATTTTTTTATTTTATATTATTTAGAAAATCTTCATTAAAAAAAATATTATGAATTTCATCAGTATTTTTATTTTAAAATTAATTTGATAATTGTAAACAATGTATACTTTAATCTATTAAATCACTATTCATATTCATTAAAATTATAATATTATTTTATCATATTTTATACTATTTTATAATCCTAATTTAGTAAATATATCAATACACACACACACACACATATATGTATTATTTGTATTATAATATTATATATTAATTTAATATAAAAATTAATATTTTATTTATATTTAAATCAATTAATAAAATATTATAATGATTAATTATTAGATTAGTATAAAACATTAACACATATATTATAATAATTATTATTACATTATATAAATATTATATAGTATTTCATATATAATATGTTAATATATTATAATATATAAGAGTAATACATAATATACAAATATTAAATTAATAATATTTATATATTAATATTATGTGTTATAATATACTAAAATGTGATTTATAACATTTAATATATTATTTATATGTACTGATATCTTAATATTATATTATAATTATGTTACATATATAAATGTGATATATATATATATATATATATATATATATGTATATATATATATATATTTTAATGTATAATAACACATTATGTTAATTAAAGAATTAATAAATGTAAATAATAAAAGTTTAAAATATTATTATTTTATTATGGTAAACTATATATTAAGAAATTTAATGTAAATAAAATAAATAAAGAATTTATATATATATATATATATAAAACATTAAATTTAATTATGTAAAATAAAGAATTCGTTAAGAAAAATTGGTGCAGACAATCTCACATCCGCATTTTGATAACCTGGTCATGCATATGTGACATGGCCACGGGTGAGAGAGAAGAACGACTGGGCGTGTTGGCCAGTTGTCGGTCGACCCTAACACCATTCAGGTCATCCTTATTAAAAAAAAATGGCCAGTAAAGACATGCAGATTAGACATAAAACCAATCAAATAGAGCCATGTGTCAAATATTTAAACAACGTTCCTCATTTTCTTTTCACACCATACAATTTTTGACTCACATTTTTAAAAATAGAAATGAAAATACCTAAATTCACAATTTTTTGAAATCTATAAATAGAGCTCCATATAAGTTTTAGATTTCTCTTATTTCCCATTTTAAATCCCTAAGTATAATTAAATAATCATATTCATTTTATTTCCTTATTAACTTCACAAAATATCATTATGGACTCCAATTATTTTTAGGTCTTAATATTTTACTTATTACTGAAATATACAAAAAAATTTAAATACAAATTTCATGAAAATATAAAAAAAAAGTTAATTATAATAATTAATTACAAGTGTCAATAGTTATATTTGTTTGTGTATTTGTAATTAAAAATAATGATATTACACATAAATTGAATATAAAATATAGGTGAATATAAAGAATGGGTGAAAAAAGATAAAAAAAAATTGTCTTAATGAAATGTTGAGTTGGTAAAAGATGACCGATCATAAGTGTAGAAAGAAATATAAAATTGAGTTATGAATTATGATCATGGAGATATGAATGAAAAAGAAAATTGATTTTGATATTTATGAATGGGTCCTTCTGTAGTCATCGCTGCGGACGCTCAGATGTTTACAAATCTGACGGTTAAAATTAAAAGTCAAGCTCTGAAAGTTGTATTTAAATTATCTTTGCTTCTTTCGCTATTATTTCACCGCTTCAAGCCTATCTTTTCCTCTTCCATCGGCTCCATTATTTCTCACTCAAAATCACAGCAGCACGCATAACTCCACGATCTCTTAGTAGCACTCGCACATGTATCCTTATAATGTCTATAATTTCTATTTTAAAAAATAAAAGATTGAAAATTTAAAAATTATCTCTGTATTAAAATCCCTAAAATAGAAATTTTTTGAACAATGAATCTATATTAAAGGATTTCCTAAAATAGAGAATCTTTGAACAATGAATTTCTATATCAAAAGATTTACTATTCAAATCTCTCTAATCTGTATAATATGGATACTAGTTTAATTCTAAAAAAAATAAATATTCTAAAATATGTAAAAAAATGTAATTTAATCTGTAAAATAAGAAATTTGTTAAGAAATACGGATGTGAATGACCTAATTAAATTGGTTCATTTTGTTTTTATCCGATGAGTTGGGGATAAATTAAAATCACGGTTACATCTGTTCTACAAGTTCGTAGCTAGAGTTAAAATTAAATTCCCTTGTTTCAAAATGGATAGGAGGATTTATACAAGGAAGAGATTTTTTTCTCCGGATATGATACATGTGATTAGTTTAACAGTTTTCCAATTATTGGATGTCCTGACAAATGAAGATAATGGTGATGAGATTAAGCTGAATTTATTATCAATTAGGAAAACAAACTAAAATCATTCAAACCCATTACCCCGAACTTGGACGAATCTTCACTGACTTTTGTGTTTGAAATACAGGTGTTTTTAAATATTTTGCAAGAAATGATAAAACCAGTGCTTTTACAAAATTGTTGGGGGATGAATTATGTGTCGTTTACAAATGGGTTTGTTGTTACCAAGTAGAGAGCCGTCGTGTTTGGGTTCAATTGCAGTGGCTCCGGTGCAGAATAAGGCAGGTAAAATTGTGAAAGAGAAAAGATGATCCCTATAATTGGACTGAAATACCAGACAAAAGGTAAAAGTAAAATACAATTACGACCAAAATCTTAATTTTTAACATTAGCCATTGGATCAAAGGAACATCAGGAGCTGATGTTACCCGAACCCTAAGAAGTGAATATAAAAAATGCGTTTATTTTGTACTTAACATTAAATATATGTTGTCTCCTTGTGCCTCTCATTGAAATAAAATAAATTGAATTATAATAATTTAAATGTTATTTCTTATATTTATTTAATTACTCAAATAATATATATTTGTTGATAAAATAGAGTAAAATAATTTTATGTTACTTGTTGTTTATCAAAGTTATTAGTACACAAGTACAAAATTATATATGTTCCATTGTTGTTTACTTTATAAAAATAAGATAAATAATGAAAATAAAAATGTTTGAAATTTTATTATTTTAAAATATTATAAATAAATGTAAATAATGATTTGATCGTTGGTTTCACTGTTTATCGACTACTTTATCTAAAAAGTGAGGATGTCAAAATTTCAAATCATTCTATTTAATCTAAAAAGGATTTTGAATTGGTTTAGGATTTCGAATCTTTCTATGTAATAAAAAATAGTATAAATAATGAAAAGTTTAGCTTGAAACATTCATATTTTATTGATGTAAACTTTAAAATAAAGATTTTGGTGTAGATATTGTAAATAAAATGAATAAGTCATACTCCTTTCGTCCTTTGATATAAGATTAATATTTTTGTCGCATTTAATAAGTCATTCACACATTTTAAAAGTAGTATTAATGTGTTTATTCTCAAATTACCTTTAATATAAATTTATTTTTATTTTTGGATTTACATTTTTTTCTCTCTCTTATTCACTACATGATTATAGAAATTCATGGAAGGTTATTTTATATATGTTATATAAATCTTATATATTAACTTGTAATTTCTTAATATGTGTGAAAAACCTCTAAAAGGTTTATACAAAGAAATAGATGAAATATATCTAAATATGTAAAATAAAGTATTTATTAAGAAAAACGGGTGAGAATGATTAGCTTTAGGTACTTCAAGTTTCTTTCGGATAAAGTATTATAACAATCAAAATGACCTTTCACCGTCTTATGTTGGAAAAAAAAAATCTTTTAAATTCATTAAATCTCATAAAATACATGATTGATTTTATCATATCTTATCACTTATTTAAATTTGATATTATCCCACCACTTAATAAAAGGAAGATAATGGAAATATCGACAAAAAAAGTTAAGATGATACTCACCAGAAGAATTAAAAAAAGAAAAATAGTACTTTTCTTTGTTTAATAGCAAGTAATGAAACAAATTAGAAAATTTTTAAATAATAGTTTGTTAATGTTATATTTCAATAAGGACATTTAGATAAAACATAAATGCCCTAACTCTAAAGAAAATTTTATTCTATTAAAATAAATTTAGCCAAAAATTATCAAAATTTATGGTACTTGAACGATTTGTGTACAATTTTATTTATTTATTCGTCTTTTAAAAATTTCTGATATCTTTTAGTTCTTAATTTTTTTTAATATGTCTCCAAATTTTGAAGTGTCTGAAGGAAAAATTAAGGTTGTGTTTAGTTGGATAGAATAGAATAGAATAAATAAAAAAATGGAATGGACTAAAGAATGGAATTTTAGAAGAATAGAATAGTCATTCCTTTCTTGTGTTTGATGTATGCAAATATTTCATTAGTAATGGAATGGTCATTCCTAAAATCTAATGTTTGGTTGAATATTTAACTTACACGAATAGAATGTGTGAGTTGTATTAAACAATGAAAGCTAAGCCATATTATGAATATGAAGGGAATTATGGTGAAAACTTGTGAATTTTTTCTGCTCACAAATATTACAAGCTTCAACATTATTTTAAAAAAATAATTCTCTCTATATCACACATTACTAATACATTATTTAAATAACAAGCCAAAAATATTCAAATATTATATAATCTGATGTAGCATAGAAAAAAAGTCTACGAATATTATATAAACATTCATAATAAAATTTGGTCTCAAATGTCTCCACAAACTAGAATAAAAGTGTCACAAATATTAAATAAGAATTCATAATAATAAAATGTCTCAAATGTCTCCAGAAAATAAAGCTTCAACAAAGATAGGTTTCTCATGATCTCCAGCAGCTAGCAAAGAATAATACCATCAAATTCTACTTTTTAGTCATCTCTTCGGTGCTTGGAACCGCTCAATTGTAGAGATTGTAGAGATTTTTGTCAGCTGTTGATTGAGTTTCTTCTTTCGTTCCATCAAATCTTTATCAACAGAAATTTCTTCGCTAAACATTTTAGCAGTTTCACAAATTTAAGTAGCAATCATCTTTGAAATAGTAAACATAACATCTAAAAAATGATCTTTACCTCTCTCTCTCTCTTAGAAGACTTCCTACTTGTAGACTCCTCAGAATGTGTACTTTCTGGCATGTAAGAGCTATCATCATCATCTCCATCCCCTTGACCACCTTCTTCCTCGAGTTCTTCAAGCATATTAACTGCAATTTTAGAATTCGTACCAATTGTTCAATCTTTTCCAAATACAGTACCAAGATCATCAAAGCACAGAAAAGGAGTAACTTTCCATTTTGCTGCCCGAGTATGAACCTGATAAAATATAGAGAGAAAAATTGTATCAATTCACATCAGAATTACATCACAATATTATTACTATATGGAAAAGAAAGCAGCTGCAGACATGGCACTGCTACATCCGACAAGATTTATTACTTTGGTGGCTGCAGAGATAAACAGATTATTTCGCAAAAGCAAGACAAAACAATGAATGAATAATACGTGATAAATAGCAATAAATGAACATGAATAATACGTGATATTGAAGTACCTTGAGATATTCTTCCCATACACTAGGTGGGGTTGTTACAAGATGTTTGTCCTTGTCCCAACTGAAACCTGAAGTCTTGGGTCCGTATCGCATGTCAAAGACAGCAATGAAATCTTTTTTGAGAGTCTTATTTTGAGATTCGATACGAGGCCTTCCTTTAAAACCCGAGTCTGAAAGCTTATTTTGTAATTCATTCTCAAGAACTCCCAAATATCCGGATCCTGGGGAAAATTATTCTCATCAGATACATAAATTGTTAGATACAGAAAGGAATTCTGAACAAAAAATCAATAATCTTCGCCAATATAAAACAAATAAGATCTGAAAGTGAAAAGACTGATGACCATACGCTTCCGAAGTCAAATACAAATACAAGCTAACAAATAAAACACTTCCAACAATGAAAATGTTATTACAAATCCCAATAATCTTAGAAAACTGAATAAAATACATCTCTCAACTATACTGTATGCAGACTCCTTGTTCAAATACATACATAGTATCAAATGAGAACATATATGAGTTCAAGTATACTGTATACAGACTCCTTGTTCTTGTAGATTTCGTCAATTAATTTTATGTAATATTTTTAATAAATGAGAGTTTACTAAATTTGAGCTGAGCAAGTAGCACGAAAATTGGGTGTGTTAGGAACTAGGTAAAGTTCCCAAAATGGTTATTAATATGTTCTGACATAATTACACATTTATATTTTCATTTTCGTTCAATATATATCTTTGATAATGTCATTTACAATCAAAATATAAGAAATTACATATATGCAAGTATCATGAATTCTGAGATATATAATGGAATTTAGAGAAGCAAGAAGAAGAAACTTTAAATTGGTTTGTCAACATTTCAACAAGCACAATATGGACATCTCGTGAACTTTAAATTGACATTTCATCAAACAAGTTATGGGATAGTAGAGTAATACACTTATTGTAGAACACCCATGTACAAACAGTGATACAAACACGTTCAGGTGCAGAGTACATGTCTGATCAGAGAATTTAGCCGGACTAGTGACCAAAACTCTAAGTATAGATCTATGGAGTTCGATCCATTAGAACCTTAAATCTAAGATTTCTAGAAATACATGAGAACCAAAATGTATAGATAGAGAGAGAAGAGATACGAGGGAGAAAAGATGAGATGAAAACACGAGGATTGAGCGACGAGATAGAGATGTCGAGAGTGTTGATTGTATACAGAGAGTGTGAGGAATGAGTTGTAATGAAATAAACAAAACCCACCTACCAACGAAGTAATGAAAATAAATATTTTAGTAGAAATGAAATGACCCAAATAATGTTCATTCCATTCTCCTTAGTCTAACCAAACAAATTTGTTTTCACTCCTTCCGGAATAGTTATGTCATTTCCACGAAAATCCATTCCATTTCGATAAAACAAACGCACTCTAATTTTAAGTATGCTTGAAGATTTTCCATGGTTAAAGAATAAAAAACCTTTACTTTCTAAAATGGAGAAACAATAGAATATAAAACATTCAATATTTAAATACATTGAAATCTCAAAAAAACATTCTCAAATCTTTTTTATTAACTTCCAAAATTAAATAGGGGAAGTAAAAGGTCAAACATTAAACTCTCTATTATCGAACTAAATTAGATAACTATGACAAGAAATTATAAAAACAATCCAATGTAAGAATAAAAAAAGAGCTCCTGTAGGCAATCGACACAAAAATAAACCCTTAAAGAATTGAAGAAATTGAGCCTCCTGCTAAATGCCAACAATAGCATGACTGCTTCAAGTGGCCCAATTTCAAAATTAGGAACAAAAGAAGCAATCAAAGAGGTTAGCAGCAAAATTAAAAAATAACAAAAATTATTGATCGGTACACTTTTTTTATAAATAATTATCGTCTAGTTTGATATAGTTAAATCTCATGCAGTTTATGTTATTATGTTACATTTATATTATTATTCGCGTTGTAATTTTATTAAGTAAATAATAACATGGTAATATAAATTTAATAAGAAGAGTTGGAAAGTAGTTGTTCTATACAAGAATTATTTTGGTAATATAGTACTGACCGAAAATTCTCCCAAAAAATAAAATAAAATAACTCTCACATTTTGCAAAAGATTTAAATTTACGTTTTTAACGGATATTAATATTATATGTTTGATTCACAACTATATGTTTAAAATTCTTAAGTTTTTTTCTCATAAAATTTATTATAAATGTTAATTAATAAAATATAATAAGATTATAATCATAAAGTTTATTAAAAATAGGATCATAAGAAAATATTTATGTAAATGTAATTATGTTTTGTGAAACATATTTTATTTTCAAATGTAAGGATATCTTTATGCTCCCTCTATTAGTTTTTCGGTGTCATTTTAAAGAAAAATATAATTATTAAAAAATATATTAATTTTATGTTTAATTGACTAAAAATATTATAAAAGTAAAATATTATAGTTCTATTATTGAAAACAATGAAAGAGAAATAAATTACTGGTAAATGCAAGTGAAATTTTAAAAATAAAATCATTAATATTCCATTAAAATTTACAAGTGCAATGTTTAAAAAAAAATCCATCTAAAAGAACTGTGTAATAGGAAGACAATTCCTTAACGAGCAAGAAATGTTATGCAGAGTATATTCTACGTATTTATCTATGGTATATTAATAAGGTTTTATGATTGTAAGGATTTTATCCTTATAAAAGTTTAGGAATAATTTAAAATAAGAAGTTATATATTACTATTTTATGTTTTATATGATCAAAGTCACTCTACAATTTTTTTTCTCAAAATTAATGAGATACCGAAATGATATGATAAGGAGTGTATAAATCTATTTACTGTAAATCTACTTTATATTGTAAATAGATAATAAGATATTGTTCGTTTTGACACAAGATATTATCTGTTTTAACACAATATCTTTATGTTTTATGTGGTAAAACAAGATATTATCTGTTTTAACACAGTATCTTTATGTTTTGTGTGGTAGTGGAGTGGGAACATCCGTAGTGTTCCCGGCATTCCGACTTCCGAAAATGCCTTCGCTTCGGCTGTTCGCAAGGCCACTCCTCTCGTTTCTGCTATCTTCTCTTCTACCGACACAAATCCCGCTTCTGCTGTTGGTGCCGTGTTGCCAAAGCCGTCGTTGGAGAATTGGGAATTGGCCGGCGGCGAGAAGAAAGTGATGGGTGAACCCTTGCCCAGGCTTGTCTTCGGTGGACCACCCACTCCTCAGGAAGCCAAAGAGGGTACTTATGAACTTAAAGAAGCTCTCGATAAGTAATACTTTAATTTCTGATGTTAAAATTAAATAATTTTATTTTCCTTCCTGTTCTCGTGCATTCTAATATTTCGTCTAGTATACAAGTGCGTATCATATTCAATACATCTGATATTCTTTATTTTTTTTTTTGAATTAGATCATATTTCAATATTATTATTTATTAAAGCATACTTTAATATTATCCTTTTTTTAATTAGAAATAAGTTTTTTTTATTGCGATGCATTATATTTCTATTCTTAATCTTTTCATTTGAGTTTTGATTTGGTTTTATTTCTAATTCATTTTAAGTTTCTAACATTATGTTAGAATTTTATAAATATAATAGTTTATTTTGTTTATGAATCAATTAAAAAAATTTATTTAGTTTTTTGTGAGAGTTTTTTACAAGAGGGTGAGAATATTATGTAAATATTGAGAGTTTGTAAGTTAAATTAGCGGAGTGTGAGATATTCCACCATAATTGTATCTTGTGGAATACTTGGATTGGATTTGAGTAAACTAGGGTAAATTGTGTTATTTCTGTGATTGAATTCTCTTTGCCTACAGTTTGGTATTTGTCAAGATATTATTCCCAACATTTGAATCAGAGCTTGGTTTGCGCGTCGAGTTTCTGAGCTTGATCTGAGTTTAAAATGTCGACGAATACATCTAAAGAGATTGAGAAATTCAATAATAACAGTTTTGAGTTGTGGGACTCAAGATGAAAGATCTACTCGTGGACCGTGATCTGTGGTTAGTGATTGAAGATCCAAATCTGATACTTGCTACGGAAAAAGGGGAGAAGAGGGATGGTAGTTCTTCCTTTATTGTTGATACAACGACAAAGAATAAAATTGTCGAATTGGAGAAACTGGATCGAAAGACTCAATGATTGATTCAGTTGTGTTTAACCAACACTGTTTTGGTGATTTTTTGTCGGTGAAAAATCTACAAATAACCTATGGACTAAATTGGAGAAGGAAGAAATTGTACAAGTTGTGGATGGAGGACATTAGATTGTTCTCGACTCATCTTGAGGAATTCAATACATTTGTAAGTCAATTAGCTTTGATTAATTGTGATATAAAGGATGACGACAAAGTCATTACCTTGCTTTGTTCAGTGCTAAACTCGTGGGACAATTTGATTGTTACGATTATTAGTGGGAATAGAAATATCTCGTTTGAGAGTATTGTTGCGGCCTTATTATCTGAGGAGATGAGACATCGATGTATGAAGAGTTTAACCAAAGAGGCCTTGATTGTGAGAGCCAGAAACCAAGACAAAAGTAGGCGGTCAAAAGACAGATGTAGGTCACATGGGAGACCTAAAAACACTAATCGGTCAAAGATGCGATACTGGAAGTGTCAAAAATTTGAACATGGTAAGAAAAAACTGTCCAAACAAAGCAGGCAAAGAAGACAAGAATGATACTAAGAAAAAAAGGAGAATGACGGTGACTTGTATTTAGTGGCGGCTTGCGTTGATCAGTTAGATTCTGATGTGTGGTATATTGACACTAGAACTTTCTATCATATGACTTCCCACAAGAAGTAGTTTGCAAGTATGAGAAATATGATGGGGGTAGTGTCTACTTGGAGAACAGTGAGACACTAAAGATAGTTGGACGTAAAAAAGTCAGATTCAGAATAAGTGATGGGATGGTGAAGAACCTCTCCGTTGTTATGCATATTTCAGGACTTAACATAAATTAAATATTAGTGGACATGATGACAGATACATGAATCACTTTCAGTTGCACTAAAGATTCGCGCAAAATAGTTTGCGGTTCGATGATTATTGCAAGATGCATTAGATATGGTACTTTGTATAAACTGCTGGGAGACAATATTGAGCCTCAGTTTGAGAGTGCATTGATTTATAAGACAAAGCCCAGTGATAATACTAGTGTAACCATGTTGTGGCATAGCAGCTTAGACACATAGTAGAGAAGGGGTTTTCTACCATAACTTCGAAGCAGTTAGTGGAAGAGGTCCCTAATTGTTTTATGGGATTTGACTTTTGTGAACATTAATTATATGAAAAGTAAAGCCAAGTAAATGTTAAGGGTGAATGTACAAGGGCTATAGGGGGTGCTGGATTTGATACACAGTGATCTTTATAAGTCTCCGGATGAATCACTTGGACGATCAATGTATTTCATTTCCTTTCTAGATGATTACTCAAGGTATGCTTGGATTTATTTATTGAAGAGTATTGTTTGAAAAGTTCAAGGAGTTCAAGGCATAAGTTGAAAATCAACTTGATAGAATGATTAAAATTCTTTGGACTGACAATGGTTTGGAGTATAAGTTTGTAGACAAGTATTGTATAGAAGTACGCATTGCAAGACAGAACATCATAAGGTATACACCTCAGTAGAATGAAGTGGTGGAATGACTGAATCATACACTCATGGATAAACTTAGATGTATGTGAAGTTGAGCAGACTTGGAGGTTGAGTTTTGGCAGAAGTAGGTGGTACAACATGTTACTTGAAGAATCAAACTCCTACTTCAGCGGTAAAGGATCAAACACAATATCAAGTAATATTTGGGAAAAGCCAAATATGAGTCATGTTCGTGTGTTTGGTTATGATGCTTATATGCACGCGCCTAAGGAGAAAAAAACAAAACTTGACTATAAATATGAGAAGTGCAAGTTTGTTGGCTACAAAGATGGAATCAAGGGATACAAATTGTGGAATACAGAGACCCAGACTATTGTGTACAACAGAGATGTAGTGCTTAGAGAAACACCATAAGTTGATGTTGTTATTGAAGGTTTATCTGAGGAGACTAGACATGTTGAGTTTAATGTGAGCTCAGCAAGGGATGTGGAAGATGAAGACCCACATAGTACAACAGAAGTTGTTGATTCAGATGAAAAATAGTCAGTTCAGTAGTACGATGGTAATAATGTTAATTCAAATCGTCGAGTGGAAGCTCAACAAGAGTCTCAAACATAGCCTACATTGAAGAGATCCAGACGGGTTGAGAGAACACCTAGTAGGTATTCACTTAGTGTCTCTTATGTCTTAACAATCGCTAATGATGAATCTGGTTCAGTTAAAGAGGCGAGAGCCTTGGATGATATTAATCTATGGAAGGAAACAATGAAAGATGAGATGCGGTCACTTGATCACAATCACACGTAAAAGTTTGTGAAATTGCCTAAGATATAAAGGGAATTGGGTGCAAGTGGGTATTCAAAAAGAAGCAGAATGCATATGATAAAGTAAAGAAGTATAAAGATAGGTTGGTTGCGAAGAAGTATTCTTAAATAGAAGGAGTGAACTACACAGAGATCTTCTCATCACTGGCAAAACTAACTTCTATTAGAACTATTTTATCTGCGACGACTGTTTATAATCTTGAGGTTGAACAAATGGATGTGAAGACAGCCTTCCTTCATGGGAATTTGGAGGAGGAGATCTATCTATATGAAGTCAAAGGAAATGAGGAATTGGTTTGCAAACTGGATATATCCTTGTATGACATAAAACAGTCACTTTGGATGTAGTATCAAAAGTTTGATAGTTATGCTTGACGGATCAGATTCACTCGAAGCCAGGCCGATCATTGTGTATATGTAAAGAAGTCATGTGAGGATTTTGTCAATCTGACTTTATATGTTGATATGTTCTTGGTGGGTAATAGAAAGAAAATGATCAAAACTATTAAAGGATTACTAGCACAACAATTTGAGACAAAGGATATTGGGGTTGCTACTTACATGTTGGGCATGCATATACTAAGAGATCGTAGACAACGAAAACTATAGCTTAAGCAAAGGAAATATGTTGAAGGAATTTTGAAGACGTTCAACATGTTTGATTGCAAGCCAGTTAAGATTCCTATGTCAGTTGGAGTTAAAGTGTCTGCGGAGTTATCTTTTAAGAGTGATGAGGAGAAAGAGTAGTTGATATACGTTCCATATGCTAGCGGGATTGGTAGCTTAATGTATGCAATAGTGTGCACTCAATCAAATATTGCTCATTTGATGAGAGTATTAAGCAGGTATATGTCTAATTCAGGTAATGAACATTGGATTGCCATAAAAAAGGTGTTCAGGTATCTTCCTGAAACCGCAAATTATGTTTTATGTTTTGAGTGTAATAGAGATAAGATGTCTCTTGGTATAATGGGGTCAGTTGATGCAAATGAGGGTGATGACTTAGACAGCCGAAGATTGACAAATGGTCATGTATTCAATTTGTTCGGTGAAACGGTTAGTTGGATGAGTAAGAGGCAAAGTGTGGTTGCCTTATCTTTTAATGAAACAGAATACGTGGCATTGACTCATGCAGGGAAGAAAGCAATATGGTTTCGTCAGTTGTGCAAGGAGCTTGGGTTTAAGGAAAAGTCTGTTGCAGTGAAATGTGATAGCCAAAACGCTATACATTTGCTAAAGAGTCCAGTGTATCAGTCCAGGACGAAGTATATTGACATTCAATATCACTTTATCCGAGAAAATATGGAGGACAAAGTGGTGGCCTTGGAGAAAGTTAATATAGTGGCAGATTGTGCAGACTTTTTAACAAAGTCAATTATCTTGGCGAAGTTTTAGTGGTGTACTTTTAAAGTTGAATTGAAGACTTAAAGTATGGGAGCTGCTGCATTGTGTGTGAAATATTCACCAAGTGAGAAAATATTAGAGTTAGATCATATTTCAACATTATCATTTTTCAATTAAGAATAAGTTTTTTTCTTTTTCCTATTACAATGCATTATATTTTATATTACTAATCAGAATAGGTTTTCATTTGGGTTTTGATTTTAGTTTTGTTTTCAATTATTTTTGGGTTTCTAATATTATGTTAGGGTTTTACAAATACAATGGTTTATTGTGTTTATGGATTAATTAAAAAAATATTTAATTTTTTGTGAAAATCTCATACAAAGTGGTGAAAATATTATATAACTATTGAGAATTTGTAAGGTAGATCAACGAAGTGTGAGATATTCCATCATAATTGTATCTCATGAAACTTGGATCAATAATAATAATATTTAGACAGGCTGGATTGATTGAAGTTTAGTATTTGTTAAGTTCTTATTTCCAACACCTCTCAATCATATTATTACTGTAGATTTGGCACTTGTTTTTTAATTTTCTTTTTAAAAAATTAAAATTTTACTGTATTTTGTACACAAATACCTGAGTTGAATTATAAATACTTAAATGTTTAATCTCGGTGACTTAGTACTGTTTTCCAAGATCATAATAATCGTAAAGGAGAAGAACTTGACTTGAGTTAGCTATGTATTTCGTGCCTAAGTTTGCATGGGTCAGTAGTGTGAAAATATTTTCATCGTTAAAGATCCATCATATTCATTTTGAATCTCATGGTGACTTTAATGGTGATATATCTGATGTGCCGACTAAAACAGTTAAATCCAACATTAACTTTTAGTACTTGGTATTAAAGAAGTTGGAATCATTTTTATACCATGCCACCGTGCTACATGTCTTCTATTTGTCGGCTACATCTATAATTGAAGTATATGTTTTTCAGTTAAAAAAACACGGTTCCACTAAACAAACGGGAATTATGAACATTTTATATTTATGAGTTTAAAAAGTTTATATCGACTTCCATGTTTAAGAGAGTAAAATTTCTTTCTTTTTCCTTATTTCTTTCGTGATTTCTGAGAAAGCCTTAAGAACCTTAAGCTTCATCATTTTAGCTATAGTGTCGGGAAGAAGCGAGCGAGCATCATTGCCAAATCAAAAATGTAACTCAAATAGTTCGTAGAACATTTTAGAAGATCACTTAAAATGTAACTGAAAGCGAGACTGGACTATCGAACTGTATAGATCAAGACCAACAACCATAACTTAATATCTTTTGAGGATTACTTGAATTTCCTCATTTACTTCTTGGAGAATTACTAAACATGCTAATCTTGTCTGGCTGTACTTTTATTGAGGTCTTCTGGTATAAATGACTTTTCAGGCCCTACCTGTCAACTAACTCTACCACTGGTTCATATATTGTTGCACATGCTGAGCAGCTCTTGTCTATTGTTTCGAAGTCTGGAGATTCGGAAACTAAAGCTTGTGTTACTAATGAAGTGGTACCCAAACATGCTATTCAGGCATTTAGGTTTCTCAATGAAAGTTCTGTTGCTCAGGTTCTCTTTCTCTCTCTCTCTCTCACTCTCCACGTATACTCACCTTTTGTGTTAAATCAGCATTACGTGCTATCAATTTTATTTTTTTTTAAATTTACTAAACCTTTTGTGAAGAAGTATACCACATCAACAGCTTTTCAACTTATTGCATATCCTCACTCGCGTTTCTTCGCCTAGGGAAGGGGAAGAAATAGAGGTGTAGGGATGGTCGTGAAGGCTTAATGAATGTTTTGTTCTGTACTCCCTCTGCATCAAAACTAACTCAATCTTGAAGATTCTGAAACTAGATATTGACAATACTCATTTGCATTTTTACAAGAATTCACTTGTCATTTCGGCTAAAACTAGATGAAATTATTTCTTTAGAGGAATGGAAAATAGTCTTGACTTTTCAAAAGTTATCTAGGATTATATCATTATCCATATTTAAGTGGGGTGATGTTGAGATTATGCTAGGGAAATGAATTAATCTGAGGATATAGGAGTACGTACGTATGTGTTATGCTCTTTCCTATCTAATTACTCATTACTTATGAAAGTTGGCAGGTTTAGAAATGCATTAATGTGAATAGAAAGGATTACATGTATATCATATTTGCTCACTCATAACTAATTACGGACATATAACATGTTAAAGTTCTGAATCTTGTTTGGTGGTAGACTGTTGTTACTTCAATTGCTAATGATTCAAATGTGTGGGAGGCCGTGATGCAAAATGAGGCGCTTGTGGGCTTCATTCAGTCCCAAAAAACAGGTAAGAATATATATGTTTTCCAATTCTCTTTCGATTAGGTCCTTCATATGTTGATATTATGTTTTGAAATTATTATTATTATTTTTTTAATAGGTAATTCCTTTACGGATATGATTGCAAGTGCTAAGGAATCTGCTGCGGATAGTAAGTATCAAAGTTGCGAGTCTGCTAACGGCAATAATATTGAGATGTGCAATTTGTCGGAGCATATGCCAAGGAATGGTTTCGCGAAGTTCTTCCATAACCTCAAGGTTAATGTAGTGGAGACGATGAACAAATTGTCAGATTATTTTCAGAACGTGGTTGGTACTACAGAGGAAGTTGATGGATCTAAAACAACTTTTAATGAAAGGGCCACGGGGACATCTTTTATAGGATTGGCAATAATGGTGATTCTGCTTGTTATACTTAAGCGAGGTTAGAACTAGTTAATGGGGTACGAATTTGTCGAACATGCATCCATACACCTACATGATCATTTTATTCTGGTGCATTGGAACTTTACGAGCCCCCCTTCTTTTTTTGTGTTTTTGTGTGTTTTTTTTTTTTGGGTTGAATATTATGAGGATTGAGGAATGTTCATTAAATTTGTGCTTTGGTGTAAGATAATTAATCCCTTATTAAGTTAATTTTTCCGTGTGCAATTTCATTCGGACTCCTACCTTTGGTATAAGCGATGCAGTATTGATTTTTCGTATCGACAAAGCATTTATTATAAAAGAAGTGAAGCTCTCAATTTAACTAAAATTAACTTCCAACTCGTGACTAGTTATTTTTTCAATTTTATTGTTTCTTTTTAAGATTTATTAATACTATAATTTAATATTTTATTTCATTTTAAAATATCTATACATATATATTAATGTATATATATTAAAAGAGTAAGAGATAAAATGTATAGTACGTACGTACGTAAAATTCTAAAAAATAAAAACAAAAAAAATAACAGTCTCAAATTTTAAAATAATTTCAAAATAG
Organism: Centella asiatica; assembly: GCA_014636745.2. NCBI lineage: Eukaryota > Viridiplantae > Streptophyta > Magnoliopsida > Apiales > Apiaceae > Centella > Centella asiatica. The sequence goes on from CM025783.1 coordinate 54,474,339, forward strand.
AGTGTCAAAAGAACTCTAATTTCATAATATAGTGAATAATATATTAATTTTGTCTTATAATCTCAAATTCTAAAATAATTTCATAATAGAGTTTCAAAAGAATTCTAATTTCATAATAAAGTGAATAATATATTAATTTTGTCCTATAATAATTTAAACCTACTAATTGATCCAAATAATTTATGTATGATGTAATAAGATATACATATTTATAATCAAATTATATTTTTCTATGATAATATTCAACTTTAATAATTTAATTTCAAATGCTAATTAACTAAAAAAATATAAACATATGTTTAATTAACAAAATATCTTTCATTTAAATTACATTATTTATACACTAAAAAAAAGTTTAAAAAATTAATTTATTAAAAATATTCAAATTAGCGTGCCCTACATGAGTTCCATAATTTAATAATTACCTCGACCCAAACATGTTCGTTATTATTATTTAATCATTATATTTAAGAATTTGATAAAAATTCAAATTAAAAAAATAAATAATAAAGTATTTTATTATATAACTAACTAAAAAGTATTGTGAGTAATTCATAATTATTTTAATTTTTTTCTTTAAAAAGTACAAGTTCAAAATAAAAATAAAAACACTTAATAATACAACTAGTCTTGTGCACGGTTTCGAAGGTAGTATTATATAATACTAACATTAAGTGTATGTAACTAATTAACTTTGATCGATACAAAAAAATATTATAATATATTTATCAAGTAGTAGTAATTTGATAGTTTCACTCTTCTCGTAAAATTAAACTGAATTTGCAAAATCTAATATTTTAAGTTTTACTACAAGTTTACATATATATTCATTCATATTTAATATATAAGTTATCACATAGTCATAAATAATTATATAAAAGGTATAAATAAATTTTTAAAAAGAGAGAAATATGAAATAATTACACACCAACTTTTATTGTGAATAAATTTACGTGAATTTGAATTAAAATGAAAAATGACCGATGAATCTATAAAAATAATTAATAAAATCTAGTATAAAACAAATGTACGAATATACAAAGAAATAGGATTAAAGTAAATAAATGTCTAACACAATATATATTATTTAATAATATTTCTTTATTTAATATTACATATTAAAAAATTCAGTTCTAATGAAGTGATTTAGTATACATAGTTTGCAATACTACATAGGCTACATGATTATTTATTTATTTTAAATATTTTATTAATATTTATAATTTCATATTTCATATATTTTAAAATATAATGTCGATGTAATTTCTGTTTAAAATATAATTTTCTTATAAAGCAAAAAAAAAATTACTTCTTTTACTTTAATTATGTGTTTATCTTCAAATGCGTAGGTGTCGTTCAAACACCTTCCCCATGAGTGGGACTAGGCCGGCCCAGAAAATTGTAGCCCACTTTTGGTTTCTAAGTTATTTCCCATTTTCTTCTGTTCATTTCTCTCTGTACCCCGAAAATCTCAGTAAAACCCTGAACGACGGAGAGCTTAAACGACTGCCATGGCGATGATGGCAGCAGCGGCGATGATGGCTGCAGCTAGACCGCATGTGCTTAGGGGGATGCTCTATTCCTCTATATCTTCGGGTTTTCCTTTCGCACCGCCGCAGACGAATCAAGTTGAGAAGGCTCCCCCTGCTGAACCCTCCACCAATCTCTTCGTCTCCGGTACATCTCTATATTTTAAACTTCGAAATCTTTTGTTCACTTGGGTTTCCACCTTCAATTTCTTTGTCGGAGTTTCTTAAATTTTGCCTAGGTTGTAATGAATTCCATTAATCTTTCTCTGTGAAGTTAAGCATGCTTAAGTTTCTGAAAGAAATCTATTCAAGTGGTATATTTAAATTCTTTGCTTGTTAATGCTTGAAGTTGTCGTCTTCCGTAAATATTTGGATTTGAGTATTGCCTTAGGAGTTGTTGTGTTCTTTATTATGGTTGATTTCTTCATGTCTTCTTGAATGTTTTGGAGCTTAAGGAATCTGTGGAATGACATTATTTTTAGGAGTGGTGGGCATCGTGTTTTCTTGAAGGGGGATAGCATTGAAGTCTTGAACTTATAATGCAATATATACACCAAAATGAAATGACAGAAAATTATTATTTATAAAAAATAAAATAGAAGTCACTACATAAACATTCTTTGAGACTTCCGTAATCGCCTTGTTTCCAGTAGGTAAGAATAAGTATAGCCTCAGGGGGAAAAATTTTGCCTTTAATTTTCTTTTTGTGTTTGTGCATGAATTAAATTTTCAATTGTATTAGTTTATTCCCCGTTGTGTGGATTGTATAATCACTTTGTGTTTGTTATTCTTTTGTCCGGAACGTAGTCCCCTTCACAGCATTCTTCATAGTTACTTGTATCAAGACACAACACAACATTCAACCTAGCTCTCGTGGTTCCCACTTAGAACTTTTTAAAAGTTAAAATTGTAAGGGAAATTGAGAAAATTTGCAAACCCAAGAACCTAGTTGCTGATTGTATTGTCAATAAGGAAGTGTCAGAATCCCAGTAATAAGAAATTGTAAACCAGATATGTAAGAACCCAGTCACGGAGAAGCAAATGTAAGAATCCAACAATAAGGAATTGTATTATCAGTTAGAGATTTGGGGAGAAAGATAGTAGACAATGAGTCACTCAATCCCTCTCTTGACTTCTTTTTGGAAGAAGGCAGTTTACCGTCTTGGCTTCTCATTCTGGACTAAGTCAACTTCTTGCTGCTTGGTTAGCTTTGTCTTCATTGTTTAGTGTGTTATGGAGGACTTAGGGTTTCTATTGGAATTGCATAAATCAGTTATTATATAAATGAAGCCTAAGAGCATTCTTAATATGAGTTGACTGGGATATCTTCTAAAAAGTTGTTGCTTACTCAAAAATTTCACCAAGTAGAAGATGATATAATACATGAAAGTAATCCAAAAGTTTGTTTTCCTGGTAATTTTTGGTCTGTCATGCATTATCTTTGAGTTCATAGTCAATGACTCAATGGTATTGCTTTATGTGGGATCTGCGGAACTTTGGGTTCGGGGTTCAACGAAGAAGAAACTCTTCATCTTTGTACGTCTCTTCATTTCCATCAATACATCTTGAGCCTAGACCCATTGATGCACCATGAGAGGGTAGTATTGTGTTGTTGACATTAAATTTAAGGTGTTTAATACTTAAATTCATGATTAGTTTTGCTTCATGGTCACCAATTTTGGCATTCTTTTCCCAGATGTATTCTTTTCTAAAACTGTTTTGTTCTGCAGGAGGTTAGGCTGTGAACATGCTATGTGTTAAAATAGTTGATGCTTTATATACAGTTTGTGGTGTTACTACTAAATCAGATTGCATTTGTTGCTTAGGAAGGGATGTATTCAGGGGTGGATCTAGAAACCTACTTCAGCTAAGGCAACACAAGTTATTTAATTATAAAAAAAAGAAAGAAGAAGATATGCAAAAGAAATAGGATAATAAATAAGAATGAAAAAAACAGATAGTTGAGTAGGTGAATCATTTTATTTACTTTGCAAAAATATTAAATTACAAAATTATTCGTTCTATTTTAATTGATTTTGAAATTTACATATGCAAAATCCCCACCCCTTCAGTCTCAGTAAACTTTTTATCGCATAACATTATTAACTACATAATATTTCTTTCTTCTTAAATATTTAGCTTTAATATCTAATTCATTTATAATCTTATAATATAAACTATATAAATTTATTTAAGTTTATCATGTGTTTTGAAAATGATATAAACTGCTTTTACATTAATTAAAAGTTCTATAATCTTATGACATTAATACGTTGAAATACAATTTCAAAGTAACATATGGTGCACATAATAAAGGATGTGTGCAGTAGTAGCCCATTGAGAGATCCATTCAAACATGTGTTGTTTCACTTTTGTCTCTCTCTTTTTTTCCTTTTCTCCTTACAACTGTGTCGTTCCACTAAATCGAATCAAGAGTCCTTTTCCTCAGTTGCGTTCTCCTTCTCTGTTATCTCATCCTCATCATCTACTATGACCACTTTCCCTTCCCGTCAATCTTCCATGTCTGTCATATGGAGGTATAATGTTTCCATAATTTCATCCCAAATCCTTGAATACCTATCACCTCTATCTCTGATTTGTTCTAAAATTCTAAATACATACACAGATCTCTAGCTATTTATACATGAAAAATCACATGAAAGTCAACTGATTAATGCTTTCATTGTTGGTATGGTAAGCAATAGGTAAAAAAAAATTGTCAAAATGTCAGCCAGGGCAAAGTCGCCACCTTCTAGATCCACCCTTAGATGTATTGAATGACATAATTAAGAGTATCAAAACGAACTGATTAGTATATCAAGTTTTGTACTCTCTGTGTTTTTCTTTTACATCTAAAGTGTAAATGTCTAATTTGGAGAAAGAAATACCATGACTGAAAAATGAATATCTAACTCATAATTCATTAGATACTTTTTATGAATGTCAACTAAGTATCGTAAGTAAATTGCTCGCGGTTGTTCAATCATTTGATAGCCAGAGTCATTCTTTGATAAATGATCACTATGAGTCAGACTCAATAGAATTTGATCAATCCCTTTTTCTGTCGTTAAGGTGGAGAACTGAACCAAGAATTCTCTTTCTTCATTATCAATCGAATCACTGTTTGCGACCCAGGATTCTATTTTATCATCAATCCAAACCCCGTATACATTTTTTCTTTTTCTTATCAATGAATAGATCTCTTTACTTATATGACTTGGATGTCTCGTATTTCTCGAAAAAGTGATTCGATTGATGGGATTTGGTATGATAGCCTTATCATTCCTCTCATAGAATTTATGCCGTAGACTGTCATACATCATTTTGAAACATGAAACTCAACTGGGATGAAAGTGAGTTTATGTTGAAATTGTTGGAAGTTAATGAGAATTTGAATGAGAATTGTTTTTTTTTTTTCATTTGGAATGGAAGATGCAAAGATGAGTTAAGTAAAGGGAACTTTGTCCCACATTGAAATTTGGAAGGTTTGTTGCTTACATTTTATATGGGAAAGTAAGCTAACTAGTCAAATTGAGTGGCTACATTATGCTCTATCCTCCACGCGTGCGCGCAGCGGGTGCAAATCTTAGAATTTCTGAAGGGCACTTTGGCGCGACTTGCGGACACGAATGTCGGACCGTAATTAGGTGGGCCTAATCAACCCAACGTTTTGCTGGTTTTCGGTGTTGACCGTCAGGGGATGCGAGTATCCATCAGGGTGTGCACTCCGTGTCGTGGCCGTGGCAGAGTGACCTGTCAGGGGATGCCGCGTGCCCGTCAGGGTGTGCCGAGAAAGCCGTCAGGGGATGCCGCGTGCCCGTCAGGGGATGCGAGTATCCATCAGGGTGTGCCGAGAAAGCCGTCAGGGGATGCCGTTCGCGTCGTTAGGGGATGCCCGCAAATAGAGGGGGCGTAATTCACTAACGATGACAGTTAGGAACGTGGTCCTGTAATTTAACAGTTGGGAACGTGGCCATGTATCTCGACGGTTGAGAACGTGGCCATGTATCTCGACGGTTGAGAACGTGGCATTGCATCTGAGTTAATGGAAACATGGTCTGACTGAACAGCTCTCCCTTGCCTATAAATTGAGGCTCATTCCAACAGAATAAAACACGAAAAAATATATAATCTTCCAGCCCTGTTTTAATTTCTCATTCATTCAAGTGTTCATTACAGTTTCTAATACTGTTCGACAGTAGACAGACTTTGTGCCAAGTCCGGTCTCTGTAATCCGTTGTATCTTGGGAAACAGTAGTCCAACGATCCTCTGAAGCACCTAGTGAGGGGACTAAACTGTTTTAAAGAAAACGTGTTTACACGTGCCTCGGATTTCAACTGTATTTGATTTATTTAAGCCATTTCGAATATATTATTTTCCCCAAATATTTTCCAACAATCTTAAAACAGTTTATCTTATTATTTGTGATGGCTAATCTCGAAGAGACTCCCGTTGATGACACTTATGCTGCTGCTGCCAATACCTCTGCTTCAAAACCCACAAAGATGGATGCTTCCACCGTTAATGTTGTTCCTGTTGCTGTCACTATCCATGTTCCACCAAGTCATGTTGAAAAGCCAGAAAAATTCACTGGCGTTGCTACTGCGTTCAAACGGTGGCAACAAAAGATGTTCTTCTTGACTACCTTGAATTTGGCAAGGTTTTTAACAGAGGATGCTCCAGTGATTCTGAAAGATAACGTAGATATGACAATACATTCTGCAGGTGAGGTTTGGAGACATTCTGATTTTTTATGTCGCAATTATATTTTGAATGGTTTAAATGATTCATTATATAATATTTATTGTCAATTTAAAACTGCCAAAGAACTATGGGAATAAATGGTTCGGAAATATAAAACTGAGGATGTCGGTGCAAAGAAATTTGTGGTCGGACGGTTCCTTGATTATATGATGATTGATTCCAAGACTGTAACAAGTCAAGTGCAGGAACTGCAATTAATTTTGCACGATATCCAAGCTGAGGGTATGTTGCTCAGTGAGTCTTTCCAAGTGGCTTCGGTCATTGAGAAATTACCTCCGGGCTGGAGAGACTTCAAGAATTACCTTAAGCACTAACGCAAGGAGATGCCCCTAGAGGATCTGATTGTTAGACTTCGAATTGAAGAAGACAACAAGAGATCCGAGTCTAAGGCATCAAGCAGTGTTGGTGCTAAAGTTAATATTGTGGAGCATGACTCTAAGGGAAAGAATGCCAACAAAGGCAAGGGCAAGTTGGGGCCAGTTAACTGCGGTTACACAAAGCCAAAATACAAGTTCAAAGGCAAATGTTTCAAATGTGGCAAACAAGGCCACAAGTCAAACGAATGTCGATCCTCCAAAAAGAATCAGGAGACCAACTTGTTGAATGAAATCACCAAAGATGTGGATGATTTGAACTTGGTGGCTGTGGTTACCGAGGTAAACATGGTGGAGTCCAATCCGAAAGAATGGTGGATGGACACCGGTGCTTCTAGACATGTTTGCACTAACAGGAACCACTTCTCCACTTTTGAGCCGGTTAACGGTGAAAAATTGTACATGGGAAACGCTGTTGTTGCGACAGTTGAAGGCAAGGGAAAGGTACTGCTGAAGATGACTTCAAGCAAGGTACTGACACTACAAGACGTGTTGTATGTGCCAGAAATCCGCAAAAACCTTGTGTCTGGTTCTTTGTTTAACAAACATGGCTTTCGCATTGTAATAGAGTGACAAGCTTATTCTGTCTAAGTCAGGAATGTTTGTAGGAAAGGGGTATGCCACTGATGGACTGTTTAAATTAAATGTAATGACTATTGTCAACAAAATTAATGAAAGTACCTCTTTTGCATATTTGATTGAGTTTTCAAATTTATGGCATGGCAGATTAGGTCATGTTAATTTTAATTCGCTTCGTCATTTAATTAACTTGAACCATATACCAACATTTCAGATTAATTCAGAAAACAAATGCGAAGCTTGTGTTGAAGTAAAATTAACCAAGTTGTCGTTCCCATCTATAACGAGAAGCACTGAATCGCTTGAATTAATTCATAGTGATGTTTGTGATTTGAAGATGATTCAAACACGTGGTGGTAATAAATATTTTATCACCTTCAACGATGATAGCACAAAATATTGCTATATATATTTGATGAAAAGCAAAGATGAAGCCTTAGAAAAGTTTATTCACTATAAAACTGAGGTTGAGAACCAACTTGGTAAAAGGATCAAACGATTGAGGAGCGATAGAGGTGGCGAGTATGAGGCACCGATTGGTGACTTCTGTGCGAAACATGGAATTATTCATGAAGTAACGATACCTTATTCTCCACAATCTAACGGGGTTGCTGAACGAAAAAATCGCACTTTAAAATAAATGATGAATGCGATGTTACTTAGTTCCGGCTTACTTCCAAATATGTGGGGAGAAGCTATCTTGTCAAGCAATTACCTTTTAAATAGGGTACCCCAGAAAAAGGAGGACAAGACTCCGTATGAACTATGGAGAGGAACGAGACCTTCCTACAAATACTTGTGAGTTTGGGGGTGTCTAGCTAAGGTTGTTGTTCCAACGCCTAAGACAGTTAAGATTGGTCCTAGAACTGTGGACTGTATCTTCATCGGGTATGCACATAATAGTAGTGCTTATCGTTTTCTTGTGTATGATTTGGCAATACCAGATATACACAAGAATACGATAATGGAATCAAGGAATGCATCTTTCTTTGAAAATGTTTTTCCTTGCAAGTCTAGCAGTGGATCTAGTTCAGTTAAACGGACTAATGAAGAAATTCAAGATCACACTGAAGTTCAAGAGATTGAACTAAGACGGAGCAAACGAGCAAGAGTGGAAAAATCATTTGGTGATGACTTTGAAACCTACCTGTTGGAGAATGAGCCACTGACCTATGCTGAGGCAGTGAGTTCCACTGAGGGACCTATGTGGCAAGAAGCCATAAAAAGTGAAATTGATTCCATCTTGCAGAATCACACTTGGGAGTTGGTCGATCTCCCTCCTGGGAATAAACCATTAGAGTCTAAGTGGATTTTCAAGAGGAAAATGAAACCAGATGGTTCCATTGATAAATACAAGGCAAGACTTGTAATTAAAGGGTATAAGCAACGCGAAGGCTTAGACTAATTTGATACGTACTCTCCCGTGTCAAGAATAAATTCTATAAGGTTGATTCTTACTATTGCAGCCTTGAGGAATTTTGAAGTCCATCAAATGGATATGAAAACAGCTTTCTTAAATGGAGAGTTAGATGAAGAAATCTACATGGAGCAACCCGAGGGCTTTAGAGCTCCAGGAACCGGGAAGAAAGTTTGTAAGCTAGTTAAATCATTGTATGGTCTTAAACAAGCTCCAAAGAAGTGGTATGAAAAGTTTGACTATACAATGATTACTAGTGGATTCAAAATCAATGAGTGTGACAAATGCGTTTATGTCAAAGAGACTGAAAGCGGTTATGTCATTTTATGTCTATATGTAGATGATATACTCATTGTTGGTAGTTCTGACAAGTTGGTCAAGTCTACAAAGGATATGTTGAATTCCGGATTTGACATGAAAGACATGGGTCTTGCGGATGTGATCTTAGGAATTAAAATCCTTAGAACCGCAGATGGTATAGTCTTAAGTCAGGCTCATTATGTGGACAAAATTCTTGATAAATTTAACAAGGATGATCCATGCGTTGCAAGAACGCCATTAGATAGTAATTTTCATTTAACCAAGAACCTTGCTGAGGGTGTTTCCCAAGTGGAATACTCACGTATTATTGGAAGTTTGATGTATCTAATGAGTTGCACACGTCTTGATCTTGCTTTCGTGGTAAGCAAGTTGAGCTCCTACACGTGTAATCCTAGTACTGAGCATTGGACTGTTATAACTAGAGTATTACGATACTTAAGATATACTCGTGACTACGGATTATATTATACCAGATATCCTGCTGTGTTAGAAGGCTACACGGATGCTAACTGGATATCTGATATAAAGGAATCAAATTGCACTAGTGGTTATGTGTTCACACTAGCTGGAGGTGCAGTGTCGTGGAAGTCTGGTAAACAGACTGTGATAGCCAGATCCACAATGGAGTCAGAGTTTATTGCTCTAGATAAGTGTGGTGAGGAGGTTGAATGGTTACGCCATTTTTTGGAAGATATTCCAAATTGGGGTAAACCTGTGGCGCCTATTAGCATTCACTGCGACAGTCAATCTGCTATCGGTAGAGCGCAAAGTACTATGTATAATGGTAAGTCAAGACATATTCGTCGTCGACATAATACCATTAGACAATTAATCTTAACTGGAGTTATCTCAATTGACTATGTTAAGTCAAAAGAGAATATTGCGGATCCGCTAACCAAAGCATTGACCAAAGAAGCAGTTGAAAGATTGACTAAAGGAATGAGTGTTAAGCCTATGAAATGTTAAAAGTTTTACGAAGGAAAACCCAACCTAGTTGTCTGGAGATCCCAAGATCTAGGTTCAAAGGGACAACCTAATCGTGCGATTTAGTGTGATCACTGTGGGGGTAACCTCAACTCATTCATGTCAAGAAACAGTGATAAAAACGGTAATGTTAGCAGTATGTGCTTTAATGACTACTAAAAGAGTATCGTGTTTACTCTGGATTTAGGCAGTCACCTATGTGTGAGAGAAGTGGGTCGCTTCAAAGGATAACTAGAAGGCTTAGTTCTTTAACAACTCTTGCAGAACCAAGGGGTTCCATGGCCATAATGGACCAAATTATGAGAACAGAACGTCATAGAAATAGTTCCTGTGTACTGTATGTGGGTACTGTAATAGATGGACAGTTCAAAGACATCATGTCTACTGGACAGTTGGAAAAGCAAGCATACTTTACAAGGGGGAAGTTCAAAGGGTAATACTTACTTTCTCTATGCAGGGATCAATTAATGAACACTTTAACCTAGACAATATCTCATTCATGTGGGGGATTGTTGGAAGTTAATGAGAATTTGAATGAGAATTGTTTTTTTTTTCATTTGGAATGGAAGATGCAAAGATGAGTTAAGTAAAAGGAACTTTGTCCCACATTGAGGGTTTGTTGCTTACCTTTTATATGGGAAAGTAAGCTAACTAGTCAAATTGAGTGGCTACATTATGCTCTATCCTCCACGCGTGCGCACAGGGGGTGCAAATCCTAGAATTTCTGAAGGGCAGTTTGGCGCGACCTGCGAACACGAATGCCAGACCGTAATTAGGTGGGCCTGATCAACCCAACGTTTTGCTGGTTTTCGGTGTTGACCGTCAGGGGATGCGAGTATCCATCAGGGTGTGCACTCCGTGTTGTGGCCGTGGCCGAGTGACCTATCAGGGGATGCCGCGTGCCCGTCAGGGTGTGCTGAGAAAGCCGTCAGGGGATGCCGCGTGCCCGTCAGGGGATGCGAGTATCCATCAGGGTGTGCCGAGAAAGCCGTCAGGGGATGTCGTTCGCGTCGTCAGGTGATGCCGTTCGCGTCGTTAGGGGATGCCCGCAAATAAAGGGGGCGTAATCCACTAACGATGACCGTTGGGAATGTGGTCCTGTAAATTAACAGTTGGGAACGTGGCCATGTATCTCGACGGTTGAGAATGTGGCATTGCATCTGAGTTAATGGAAACGTGGTCTGACTGAACGGTTCTCCTTTGTCTATAAATTGAGACTCATTCCAACAGAATAAAACACGGAAAAATATATAATCTTCCAGTCCTGTTTTAATTTCTCATTCATTCTAGTGTTCATTACAGTTTCTAGTACTGTTCGACAGTAGACAGACTTTGTGCCAAATCCGGTCTCTGTAATTCGTTGTATCTTGGGAAACAGTAGTCCAACGATCCTCTGAAGCACCTAGTGAGAGGACTAAACTGTTTTAAGGAAAACGTGTTTACACGTGCCTCAGATTTCAACTGTATTTGATTTATTTAAGCCATTTCGAATATATTATTTTCTCCAAATATTTTCCAACAGAAATATGTCTCAACAACAAAAAGATATATCCCGTGAGTCTCTACAACAATAAACGGAATGGTTAAAATATTTATGCTTAGCATGCATACATTTTGTCTCATGTTAGAAAATCATCTCCAAGCCAAGGTTTAACATAGTTGTTAGGATCTATTTCTATGTGGATCATCAATATTTTTCCCTCTTCCTGTTTAATGGAGCCTCGAAGTTGTTAACGCAGTTCAGTTCTATTGCAAGATTTTTTTTTCACATCTTCTGGTTCAATTCTTGCATGATATTCTTTTGTTTTAGTCTTGCTATAAATATTTTCCCAGTTCAGATACCAAAGTCTGTTTCCAAAGTCTACATCTCTTCACCTGATAAATACATCTATTCACTTGATTATTTCCTGCTACCAGGGCTTAGCAAGCGTACAACTACTGAAGGACTTCGAGATGCCTTTGCAAAGTTTGGTGAAGTTGTTCATGGTATTTTTTACTTTTGCTGACATTTTAAAATCTAATGACTTGGTCGAATGAAACTCTTTGAAAATTAGTACTGAATTCTACATTGGTACTCTGTTGTCTGCAGCTAGAGTAGTCACTGATCGTGTATCCGGGTACTCCAAGGGGTTTGGTTTTGTACGTTATGCTACTTTGGAAGAAGCTGAGGCAGGTATAAAGGGTATGGATGGCCAGGTAAGCACATCAAGGGAAGCACATGTAGTTTCTAAGCTGCATAAAAGTAGATGTACACGATGAGTAAAGCATTTTCTTTTTTGGTTAATTTACTTGTTTTGTAGTTCTTGGATGGTTGGGTTATATTTGCAGAATATGCAAGGCCGAGACAACCTCCTGGACAACAAGGTCAACCACCCCAGAGTAATGGGTTTACATATGGTCGTCAATGACAACCAGGCTAAACACCCTGAGAACGATTCTAGTTTAAACATGGCTGTTGGATGCTAGATTATTTTTGAGTAGAAAGCTTTCTACGTCATAATCTTGCATTGCAGAAAAAGTGTTGGGGCGTAGACATATATTATCCCTTTTGTGTTGCATTTAAAATATGAGCATTATCATTCTATTTGTGTTGGGTACTTGGAACTAAAATTTCGGCAATGTCACACTTTGAATTAAGGAGCGACCATGTGTTTTGATCGCCTCATGCTGAAACAGTACTGTGTTGGACTCTGTCGTTTTGTATCGAGTCTATAGACTATATATGTATTTGAATTTTCTGGAACTTGATATTTTTTTGTAGCAATTTGAATGTAGAGGGTTGAATTTATAATTATTTGTGAAGAGGTCATGGACTACATATTCTTCTGATCAAGAGGTTTGTGTTTTAAAACTTGTAGGCTACGTAAAAGTATTTTAAGTGCGTTAGTTTATTAGCGGTGGCTTATGTAACTTTTAAAAGGTAAAATAAAAATTAATTATTTTTATATTATTGGGCTGATGTTCATTTGCAACTTTTGTTTTGATTGTAAAATATGCATTGATTAATCAATATAGGTATTATTTTTTCTCTTTGCATTTTAGGTGGTATCGTCCGATCTTTACTATGATTTTTTTTTCTTTTAAATTTTGTTATCTTTTTGTTTCACCATTGTTTTTTTTTTCTTTAATTCTATTTCATTCTCATTTTGATTTCAACTAGAAATCAAGTGGCGCATAATTCTCAAAATGTGTTAAAATTATACTCTGTAGGTAGTTGTACTAATGATGCATTGAATAGCAATACTAAAGAAAATGCTTACACTAAAATAAAAATGTGTATATAATATAGTGTATCACCATGAAATACTTTTCCAAGATATGTCCATTAGGCAGCACTGCATAATATAGACACATTAAATAAATAAACAGTAACTGAAAGTTTTTTTTAAGAAAGAAAATATGATAACCTTTTGAGGTTGGCGTAATATAAGGATACCCAACCAAAAATTGTAAAATTGTACTCCTACCAATTTAGTGGTAAGTATAGTAAATTGTTTATAAAAGTAAAAATATCCATAAACCGCAAAAAGATAAGATGAAACGAAAATTCAATGGCATTGCTTATCCAAAAACAAAAACAAAAACAAGATAAAATGAAAAATTGTAAAATTTCGAAATTCAAACAAAGGGATGAAGAAGAGAGACTGGGAAAATCATAACAATAAGAAGGTCTATTTAACAATTCAATTGAATTGATTATTATTGCTTCTTCATCAATATAATGGTACCACGCATATAATAAGACCATTACTTGATTCTCTCTCTCTCTCTCTCTCTCATTGTTTTAGAATGAAGTTTATATCGGAACTCATGACCTGCTGTATCTCATCTCAATCGTCGTCGGAATCAAAGAAGACTGAGGCGTCGGTGTCGGTGGCGGCAGAGGAAAGGGCGTTTCTGATCCCGGTTGGACCGCCGGAAAGGCGCCGGAAGCGTCGACGTAGGAGGTCATCGAGAACGGGGGCGGAGTGGAGGCCTTCTCTGAAATCAATATCGGAGGATAGCGAAATGGAGAAGAAAGATAAGAAAGAGATGGAGTTTGGGAGGAGAAACTCAAAGCCAAAGAATAACAACATTACTTCATCATCAAGATCTCATAGCCGCCGGTCGGACGATTATGCGTATGAATCAATTTCCCTCCACATATACATTTTTGGTTTACCTTTACATTAATTAAATTAACTCACTTTACACTCCATCGCTGTTTAATTCAATTTTAAAAACTAACTTAACAAATTGCAGTTTCTTTATTAAAACAAAAGTTTATGAAGTTTAATTCAATCTGGTTATTTCTCATCATCATGATTAATATTTTAGATTATATACAAAATTCGATCTAAATAAAACTATTATTTTTAATTTTACGTACGTACGTACTGTAGTTTAAATTTCATCCACTCCAACGCCGTTATTATGTACGGAGTGGTCTGATATGGAAGTGGATTAATTACATTCAAGTACATTCTAGATGTATTGCGAGAAAGTTGGAGTCATTTTCTTTTGTAGATTTGTTATAAATGAACTCCACTTGTAATTTTTTTCTTTCGTTCAGAACTGAATGTATTGTTTTAATTGATTTAATTTGTAATGAATTCAAGGATAGGTTTTCTCTTTTTTTATAGGCGAAATTACCCTTACAACTAACTTAATTTTCACGTATTCTCAATTATCATTGTGATGAAATGAGATCTAATCTAATTCTAACCTCAAGGTCATATAAAGTGTTGTGCTATAATCATTTGAGTTAACCATAACATCAGTTTTCTTTTATTATTTAATTTATTCATTATTTATTTAGTAAATGTAGATTGATAATTCTAAATCCAAACAAAATAAAATATTGATTGATGATTGTGTGGCTTGATAAATTGTGAAATTTAAAATCTATAATATTTCTCCTTTGTTTTTCAGGCGAGCTTCAATTCCAGCAATTATGCCTGCTTTCGGGGCTTTGTTCTGACCCCGACGTCTAGCAGTAGAATGCATTTGTGTAATGTTTTTTCATGCATAATAATTGCTTGCTTAATTATGATCGATCAACCAACTTCTGTAATATATCACAACGATTTTGTGTTGGATTTCTAAATAAGAATTTTTTACTTTTTATTTTACAATGCTTTTACTTTTATCTTTTTCATTACAATTTTCAGTTACTGCAGGTGGGATGGTGGAGAAATCTTTTGTGAAATAGAAAATATGTACTTTTTAATTTTTTGACTATTATAATCTTTAAAGTTATTTTAAGCATAAGAAAATTAAAAGAGAGATTTAATTCAGCAAAATTGAGAAAGATATATCCAGAAAAGATTTTATCAAAAGTTTTAGAAAGTAGTTCTCAACAAACTATATCGATTAAATATTACTAATACACGTTCTCTATAACTTGAGGCATAAACTAATAATTACGACTTGACACTACAAATTGTACGACTAAAGGGTGGTGAAAGTCGAGCGTGGGGTGAGGGGGGTATGGCATGTTCTAATTTCATATTTATACTTATACAATGAAAGAGCAATACACAAATCAATCGGACCTATACATCACCTGGGATATTCGTACATATTCGTGTATAGTACGAGTTGTATTATTAAATATTTTTATTTATTTTTAACTCATATTTAAAAAAATAAAATTAATTAAAAATTACTTATAATATTTTTTTAGTTAGTTATATAACAAAATACTTTATTATCCATTTTTTTAATTTGAATTTCTGTCAAAATTTTAAATGTAGTGATTGAATGATAATCACGAATATGTTTAGTCGAGTTAATTATTAAGTTATGGAGTCCTTACACAAGACGGTCACATTAATTTGAATATTTTTAACAAATTAATTTTTTCTGCTTTTTTTTAGTATATAAATAATATATTTTAGAATGGAATATAGTGTGTTAACTAAATATATGTTTGTATTTTTTTAGTTAATTAAAATTTAAAATTAAATTATTAAAGTTGAATATAAATATCATAGAATAATATAATTTGATTATAAATATGTATACCTTATTACATCATACATAAATTATTTAGATAAATTAATTTGTTAAAATTATTATAGGATAAAGTTAATATATCATTCACTCTATTATAGAATTAGAGTTCTCTTGAAACACTATTATAAAATTATTTAAAGATTTAGGATTTTGGTATTTTTTATTTTTATCTTTTAAGATTTTACATACATATATATCATATGTTTTGTCTCTTACTTCTTTAATATATACGTACGTTTAGTTTGTTGAGTTTTAAAAAAAAAAAGCACCGTAAAAATTCATCCTAAAAGAAAGCGCTAGTTGGTCGAGTTGGAAAGAACATCATAAAAACTTGGCCCAAGAGAAAGCGTAAAACATTTAGAAATTCGGTAAAAAAAACACTATAAATGTTTACAGTAAGAACTAGTCCTAAAAATTTATAAAAAATCAATAATTTAAAATCATACATCAATAAAAAAGCATATAAAATCATAAAACCAAAAAAAACTTCATTAACTATCTATCATAAAAATTTAAAAAAAAAACACATCTCACATGCACAAAAAAAACACAAATCTAAAATATATTATCTATAAACTTAAAAAAACGACTCTAAAATACTATAACATCTATAAATGTATTAAAAATTTCTTTATAAAAATACTGAAGTTAAAATAAAAATATATAAATAAAATGTATCATGTTGTGCATGAACTCTGTAATTAATATTAAGAAGAAGCAAATAGTAATTCATAAAAATTTTACTCCACTTAAGTAGTCAAATATAATAAAGCAAATAATAAACATGCGAATAGGTTTTCCGAAAATTTTTATCACAATTAACTGTTGGGTTTCGTAGGATAAAACGCAGCGGAAAAATATGATTAAAAAAAACGAAACCCAAACCCGAGAATCTATGTGAAACAATTTAATACAGATAGTTTAGGATTTTACCAATTAAAAGTGTGAATCTGAAGCTCTGGTGAAGGTGTTGATCGTCTCCAAATCTTTAACGCAATTCAACTGGACAGCGTCTCTACGGTATCCACACGAACACCTACGAACCGTCTTACGATCCGAACAAAGAGAGTTACAGTACTAGCTGTATGATCTGTATCTCTCTTTTTTCCTCTATCTCTCTTTAACTCTATTCTCTCTCTTATGAGCGGCTAGGGTTTTTAAAATACGTGTGAAGCGTTAGTTAGAGAGAATAGCTAATATATATATATATATATATATAATCTTTTATAGAGTAATTCCAAAACCTAATCTAATTAGGAGAATTAAAATCTGAATTTTATATTTATTAGATATATATTTAATCAAGCATCACTTAATTAATATATATATGTACAAATAAATATATATTCGTATTTTTTTCCAAAAGACTCTACTTCATACAGATTACATATATATATATATAATTTAAAGTCATGATTTAATTAAATCAATCTTATTGATATATTAAAATCATTGACATTTAAATTATATCTCATTGACGAATGTTTTTTGTGTGTGACCCTGTAGGTTATTATTACGTTGACAATAATTTTAAATCATATTATAAAATTATAAACAGTGAGTGACATCATTGTTACTCAAGTAATAATAAAGTCATAGATTCGACATTACCTTTCATGACCAATGTTTTAATGTAATTTAATCATTTTAATCATGATATCTAAGATTAAATTTAAGGCATTAATGTGTCATCCTCTTCATAATTAAATCTCAGTTTTCTTGATCAATGAGTAAATTATATGAAACAAATCTCTATTTGAGCATGACCATGCATTTCATAGTCTCACTCAATCAAGAAACCTATTGATATCACTCCTAATTTATAGGAGGGTTAAATTCCATCTACATCATTCTCATTTCTCACATAACTCATTATGCATCCAACAATCACCTTTATCGTTCACCCGGTTAAAGGAGACTTTTGATAATGTCAAAACGCATAACTCGTTATGTAAAAATGTCATGACTTTAGGTCTAAGTACCATTACATCATTGTTACTATGAGAATTACTTATGACACATAACATAACGCTCCATGTAGAATTCTCATGTTAGGTCTGTCCAGTACAATGTTCTCTAACATGTACCTATGTATCAACTTAATATATCTTGTATATATTTATGACCAATGAGATATGACTATCATTTAATCCACATACTAGTCTCAATGTATTATTGTTGTCCCACTGACAATGGTACTCGACTAGGAACATTTAAGAATAATGATACATTACATACTTATTTAAGTCACATACTTGAATTCATATAATTAGTATCATTCTTCTAAACATATTTATTATGTTAACATTTATATAACGCAGTAAATAAAACATAATAAAAGAAATTATCATTTAACCAAAATATAATATAAATATAATGTCATAATCATTACATTATTGACCACTAAAGCATACACTCTAACATTAACATACATATTATCGAAATTACTCATGCATCGGTAATGGATCTTCCTACATCAATTGACTCCAACTGGCTGCTGAATCGATAATGGTCTCTTAAAATTTATTTGTCATCCTACAAGTCTATACATTTGATATTACTACAATCAATTTTCTAATTAACATAGATATAAAATTACTCATTTATCCTTAATTGAATTGATGCATTATGTGTTGATAATTTAAAAAAAAACACTTTTAAACTTTTCTTAAATATTATGCGTCATAATTATATATGCACAAACAAAAATATTGAATATGGAGTATAATATATATAAAACTGGAGCGAAAGAATAGGGTTGAATTTTTCTGTAGCATTCCCAATACATCTTTTGATTTAAATCTTTTTAGGATTGTCACCTTCTTAATAGTGTTTTAATTTTATTTAATAAAAAACTATAAAAGGACAAACCATGTTTCAAGGAACTCTATTAAATCAATTATTGACTCGGTTAATTTTAAATAGGTTTCTGCTTTTGTATTAAGAAGAAATATTATTTAGTTTTGAGTTTAAATGAGTTAATAGTTAAAAAAAATAATATCGTATACATATAATTACATATATAAATATATTAAATAAAATCTAACAAAGTAAAAATTATCTTAATATTACATAAGAAAACAAAATATCATCAAACAAAAGAGACAACTAAAAAGGTGAAAACAATAAAAGTTGTACATATACAACATATAAATATACTAAAAGAATCACAACTAATAAAATATTTAAAAAGATATTTTTTATCTTACATAAATTATATATATATATATATATATTAATTTTTTAATATTATTCAAAAAAAAATAATAATAATATCAACAAAATAACTTGTGTTAAGTACGAGTTTGGAGACTAGTATTAAATAATTTAAAATATATTATATACAATAATACATGTTTGATATGGTACTGACGGGAGGGTATTCATAATAATTCTATTATTATTATCGTCTTATATCGGTTAAAAATAAACAAAAAGATAGTGAATTTTAAGCGGTCACCTCCTATTTAAAAAAAGAAAAAGGCAGTAATAGTGTGGATATCGGGTGAGTTCCCAGGGGATCCGATTGATGAGGGTGCAGTGCAGGCCCAATTGGTAACATTATCTTGTTCAGTCCTCTCCTCTTCGCTTCACCAAACAAGAAGAAAGAAAGAAAGAAAGAAGGAAAGAGATGGCAATGGCAGCAACAATAACAATGGCTGGCCTTGAGAGCTCTTTTACTTGTCTTTCTCTGACAAGCACAAGCACAAGCACAAGCTCCTCTAGTTCCTTCCTTGGTACGCGCTTTTCGACCCCTTTCCTCTGCCCGCCTCAACGGGTATGCTTCCTTCCAACTCTTTTGCTTAAATTTTCTGATTTCTCAATTGTCCAAATTCCACCTTCTTCCTTCCCTCTCTTTCTAACGTTTCATATGTCTTATTACTATACACCCTGGATTCAATTTTCAATATTGGAAGTGTAAACACTCCCAATTTTATTTCTAAAGAATCTCTATTTTTACCTTACCAGTTTTGAAAATTCCGGTAAGACAGGTTAATGACAGTTATGATATCGCCCATTTCAGCTTAAATTTGAGAGAGAGAGAGAGATTCTATCTATAGTTTACACCAGTACAAGAATATATAATTTCTAAAATAAATTTAAGCGGAAACAAACGGGCCTATATTCCCACTGATATTAGTGATTCTCCGTAGTGGTTATACATTACCACGCCATTGCTGACCATGTTACACAGACTAACTTTCACTTTGCCTTGAGGTTCCTGTATCACGGTATTTGCCACTCCATACACGAGGGTCTGGTGGTTTTGGAAACTTGATTTTTGCCTGACAAGATTGACAACTGCTTTTGTCGGGCTCTTCCAAGTACCCATACTTGAAGCAATACTCATCTTAGCCCGTGTAATTTAGGTCTTGTTTATTTATTTATGCCTAGACACAGGTCCTGGATATTTATGTCAAAATGGCTCAGTTTGTACCCTCCCTTTTTGTGTATATGATATGTCATTTGGAACACTGTAATTTCTTGTGCCAATTATACACATAATAAAAGTCTGCATACTTCTGTAAATGGATGCAATTTGGATAATTGCAATGTGGTGGCTAAGAAATTCTTTTGATCACTTTTTCGCACTTGATTATATAATCAAAATGTGCTTTATTTTGTTAATTCTTGGGTACCCAATGAATAGCTTCTCTTTTGATTTGTGTGTAACATTAATTTAATCGTCTACGCAAGCAGCTTATGTGTGGGATTGAATGTCCATGGACCATGCTGATCGGTGATTGTTTTTTAAAATTATTGTGTTATCTTTCTTGAAGTTGTTTGGTTCAGAGTAACAAAATTTATACATGATTTGATGACTTGTAATAGTATTTTGTTGTGGTAATCGCAGATCAAATCTATAGAGCAGCCATGTCCGATTGTAATGAAGGTTAGTATCGTGGTTCCTCTTACATTTTCAACTTTATATACAAATATTGATGCTTTTGTTTGCACTTGTGATACAAACAGCTATAAAGAATGATTGTCTAATACTATCCTAGAAATAAACTCAATTTGATTATTCTGTTCTTTTTTCCATTTTCTTGAATATTAGTAAATTTTATGGTGCTTTACTTTCAGCTAAAGCGATGGGAGAGGAAGAAATGCAAGCCCAACAGCCTGCCAATTCTGCAAAAAATGCACGTTAAGCTCGGAGATACTGTAAAAGTTATATCTGGACGTGAAAAGGGTAAAATTGGTGAGATAACTAAGATTTTCAAGCATAACAGCAGTGTAGTTGTGAAAGAAATCAACTTGAAGACCAAGCATGTGAAGAGCAGGGAAGAGGGTGAATCGGGGCAGATAGTAAAGGTTGTTTTCGCTTCTAAACTTCCTAATTTTGGTGTTATGTATTTGGTTTTGTTCTATAATTTTGCAGTTACTCTTGTTTGTAGTTGTCCAATTGGATATAGTATACAGTGATCAGACAGTTCTCAATATTATGCATCAGCCTTGCCTCTGATTGTATCAAGTTATTAATGAGTGTCTAATTCTTTTAATTTCAACTATTTTTATTTCGCAGATAGAAGCACCGATCCACAGCTCAAATGTCATGCTCTACTCAAAAGAGAAAGAGGTAGCGAGCCGTGTAGGTCACAAAATCCTGGAGGATGGGAAGAGGGTTCGATACCTACTAAAAACTGGGGAGATAATAGACAGCGCAGAGGAATGGAAGAGAGTGGTTAAGGAGAAACAAAAGACGGAAGAAGCTGTTGCTGCTTAATGTATCATCCTCTGTAACTTAACTCTACATTTCAATCTTCATCGCAACCTTTCTGTATGTTTACGACTCACATGCCATTGCTGGTAGTAAAACTCCTTATTTAATCGAAAAAATAGCAAAGTTGTTCCAAAATGTCACTGGATCCTTGTTGCTGGTTTGTTACTGTAATTCGATGGTTGATGCTAATGATATAGAACCATCTCTATCATATCACCTAATGAGATGGACATTTGTCACACTTTAGAGTGTGTGTGGGTGTTGCACTTTGTAAATCTCATATAATCCTTTTAGATTACTTTTCTCACTCATTACTGATATATACAAAAAGACAAAATACACAGTTTTAAGGAACAAAAGGAAAAAATTTAGTTTTAACATGTTCGACCGGTTTTCTCCTGAACCGTTAGTTTTAATTAAACCGATTAAATTCATGGCATGTTTGCGGTTAAATCGGTTGAATTGGCTAGTCCGATTCGATTTTGATAATATTGTTTCTACTTCTATGACCAACATGGTACATAGTGTCCCTCCGTGTTAAATCTATAAGGGGGGGGGGGGGGGGGGGGGGGGGGGGGTGCGGGGCAAGGATATCAGTAACATAAAGAGGGCACTATCTACCATGGTACATAGTGTCCCTCTGTGTTAAATCTATAGACGGGGGAAAGGATATCAGTAAATCTATAGACGGGGGAAAGGATATCAGTAACATACAGAGGGTACTATCTACCATGGATATCAGTAACATACAGAGGGTACTATCTACCATGTTGGTTGCACCTGTGACATTATTTTAATAAGATATTGATATAGGTAACATTTAATTTTATATATTTTGTAGTATTAGTCTTTTTATAATCTAAAACAATGAAATTTATATCAAATTTAAATCATAAAATTTTGTAAAAGTAATTGATGTTAATTTTGTAAAAGTAATTGATGTTAACTCTTTTTATTGGGAATATGATCCTACGAAGTGATGTGATCATGTGAAAAGTAAAAACGCAGTAGTGACATCACATGGCAAGTGAGAATAAGCCTCGGAAGTCCATACTTATTAGAATGGGACGGGTCGGTAATGATTCAATGGATTGACTTGGTAGTTGAATTGTTAAAGTCAAATTTTTATTATTATTAGTGTGTTTGTATATATATATATATATATATATATATATATATATGAAAATAATATTACATACTTAAATTTTAGTTATTTCTATCAAAATTAAATCACAACTACTTTTGAAATCACTTTAGTTTATTTCTACCAAAATTAAATCACTACTACTTTTGAAATCACTAAATGAGCCTAATTATAACTAATTTTTATAATAATTTACTATGCAAATTTAATTAGTGTTGAGAATAAAACCTTGATAAATATCAAACCGCAAACAAAAAGATAATTCAATTACAAAAAAAAACACAAAGATTTATCCTGATTCACTCAAATTTGGGTTACGTTCAGCCTGTCTGAATATTATTATTATTAATACAAGTTTTTCACAAGATATAATTATGGTGAAATATCTTCCACTCCACTAATCTACCTTGCAAATTCTCAATAGTTACATAATATTCTCAGCCCTTTGTAAGAGATCCTCACAAAAAACTAAATATTATGATTAAATTTGATCTATAAGTACAATAAATCATTGTATTTATAGATCCCAACATAATGTTAGAAATTCAAAAGAAATTGGAAATATAATCAAATTCAAAACCCAAAATGGAAACCTATTTTGAATAGAAATAGAAAATAAAACGCATCCCAATAGAAAATAGAAAAAAAAACATATTTCTAATTGAAAAATGATAATATTGAAGTATGACCTAACTCCAACATTCTCCTACTTGGTGAATACTTTAGCAGCAGCTCCCATACTTTGAGTCTTCAACCCAACTTCAGAAGTACACTATTGAAACTTCTCCAAAGCAACCGGCTTTGACAAGAAGCCCGCACAATTAGCCACTGTGTCAACCTTCTCCAAGTGCACCTCCACATTTTCTCGAATAAAGTGATACTGAATGTTAATATGTTTCGTCCTGGAGTGATACGTTGGATTCTTTGCCAAATGTATAGCACTTTGACTATCTCATTTCACCACAACAGATTTTTCCTTAAATTCAAGCTCCTTGCATAGCCAACGAAGCCATACTGCTTTTTTCCCCGTATGAGTTAATGCCGTGTATTTTGCTTTAGTAGATGACAAGGCAACCACATTTTGTCTCTTGCTCATCTAACTAACCAGTCCACCGAACAAGTTGAATACATAACCACTTGTCGATTTTCGATAATCTAAGTCACCATCTCATTTTGCATCAACTGACTCCATCACACCAAGAGACACCTTATCTCCATTACCCTCAAAACATAAAGCACAATCTAAAGTTTCATGAAGATACCTGAACACCCTCTTGACTCCAGTCCAATACTCATTGCCTAAATTAGACATATTCCTACTCAATACTTTCATTGAATGAGCAATATCTGGTCGAGTGCACACTACTGCATACATTAAGCTTCCAACCGTGCTAGCATATGAAATGTGTGTCATCTGCTCCTTCTCCTCATCACTCTTAGAAGATAGCTCTGTAGACACCTTAATTCCAACTGACATAGGAGTCCCAACTGGCTTGCAATCAGACATGTTAAACTTCTTCAAGATTCCTTCAACATATTTTCTTTGCCTAAGTCACAGTTTTCATTGTCCCAGATCTCTCTGTATATGCATGCCTAATATATAAGTAGCAACCCCAAGATCCTTCATCTCAAACTGTTGTGCTAACAATCTTTATAACAGTTTTGATCATCTTCTTGCTATTATCTACCAAGAGCTTATCATCAACATACAAAGTCAGAATGACAAAATCCTCGCATAACCTCTTCACATATATACAATGATCAGCTTGGCTTCGAGTGAATTTGATCTATTGAGCATAACTATCAAACTTTTGATACCACATCTGAGGTGACTGTTTCAGGCCATACATGATTTATCCAGCTTGCAAATTGAGTCCTCCTTTCCTTTAACCATAAAGTCCGCATCCGAATATCCAGCAAGGTCGAAGTTAGAACCTTTTGGATACCATATTCCTAAATTGGGAGTTCCCCTGAGATATCTGAAAATTCTTTTAACAGAAGTTAAATGCGATTCCTTGGGGTTAGCTTGAAAACGTGCACAAATACAAGTAGCAAACATAATGTCAGGTCTACTAGCAGTTAAGTACAGCAAGGATCCGATCATACCTCGATAGCTCGTTATGTCTACGGATTTACCTTGCTCATCTTTGTCTAACTTTGTTGCTGGTGACATGGGAGTTTTCATAGGACTTGCTGATTCCAGCCCAAACTTCTTAAGCAGGTCTTTGGTGTACTTCGATTGATTGATAAAGATTCTATCACCTCTTTGCTTAATTTGAAGTCCGAGAAAGAAGTTCAGCTCTCCCATCATACTCATCTCAAATTTGCTCTGCATTAACTTAGCAAATCTTGCACAAAGTTTTTCATCAGTAGAACCAAAAATTATATCGTCTACATAGATTTGTACTAACAAGGTTTTATCTTTATGCTTTTTAATGAAAAGAGTTGTATCTACCTTACCTCTACTGAAACCTTCATCAATTAAAAAGGAAGATAGAGTATCATACCAGGCACGTGGGGCTTGCTTAAGGCCATATAAAGCTTTATCCAACTTGTATACGTGATGAGGGTTGGCATGATTAGCAAAACCTGGGGGTTGCTCCACGTAGACTTCCTCCTGAAGTTCTCCATTCAGAAAACCGCTTTTGACGTCCATTTGAAACACCTTGAAGTCTTGATAAGCAGTGTGGGCAAGAAAAATCCTTATGGCTTCAAGCCTTGCTACTGGAGCAAAGGTTTCATCATAGTCGATCCCTTCCTCCTGAGAGTAACCCTTGGCCACAAGTCTTGCCTTGTTCCTTGTGATGATTCCGTCTTCATCCATCTTGTTGCGAAAAACCCACTTGGTGCCAATAACAGCATGATTTCTTGGCCTGGGAACAAGATTCCATACTTTGTTCCTGCTGAATTGGTTTAGCTCTTCTTGCATAGCAAGTACCCAATCAGCATCAGCAAGAGCATCTTCAATTTTCTTAGGTTCCATTTGAGACAGGAAACTTAAGAAACTATTCTGATTTTGAGCAGATCTTCTGGTCTTTACTGAGCTCGTAGGATTTCCAATGATTAAGTCTTCTGAGTGAGACTTGGTCCATTTCATCCTTTTCGGTAGATCTGATCTAATGTCTTGTTGTCTTAGTTCCTCCAAGTTGGGTTCATCATCTTTTACTTCAGCGGGGGTGTTATCCAATGGAGCAGTTCTTTCTGATAGTACTTCAGCGGGGTCTTCCTGGGTCTCTATGACTTGAAGATTTTCCTTTGGTTCCTGCTCAGTTATAAGAGGGAGTGAACCACTTGGTTCCTCATGGTTAGTTTCATCAAATACAACATGAATAGACTCTTCTACTATTAGAATTCTTTTATTAAAGACTCGAAAAGCTTTGCTGTGGATAGAATACCCTAAGAAAATACCTTCATCAGATTTTGCTTGAAATTTAGTCAAGTATTCCTTACCATTGTTGTGAATATAGCAGGGGCATCCAAATATTCTGAAGTAGCTAATGTTCGGTTTCCTTCCCTTCCATAGCTTGTATGGAGTTTTGCTTAATGTAGGATGAATCAGTGATCAGTTCTGAGTATAGCAAGCAGTGTTAACTGCTTCAGCCCAGAAATACTCAAGAAGTCTAGCATCAGCAAGTAAGGTTCGTCCTGCTTCTTCCAAGGTTCTATTCTTTCTTTCAACCATTCCATTTTGCTGTGGAGTCCTTGGTGCAGAAAAGTTATGAGAAATCCCTTGCTCATTGCAGAACTCAGTAAAGCCTCCGAAGTCGAACTCTTTTCCATGATCGCTCCTTACTAACTTAATTCTGAGTTCCCTTTCATTTTGCACTTGTCTGTTGAACTTCTCAAACTCTGCTAAGGCATCATTCTTGTGAGCAAGAAATAATGCCCATGTAAATCTAGTGAAATCATCCACAATAGTGAATGCATATTTCATTCCACCAAGACTACTTGCTATAGGGCCAAACAAATCAAGATGTAATAGCTGGAGGGGCATAGAGTTTGATTTTTCAGGTTTGCTAAAGAAAGATTGTTTTGTTTGCTTACCAAATTGACAAGCTCTACAAGGTTTTTCTTTTTCAAAGGAAAATTTAGGCAAACCTTTTATAAGGTCTTTAGCAGCGAGTTTTGAAATCATTTTAAAGTTTAAGTGTGAAAGTCTCTTATGTCATAACCAACTAGCATCTGCTGAAGTTTTAGCAAGAAAGCAGGTTGTTTCAGTAGGACTTAGCTTAGCCAAATCTACTACATAAACATTCCCATTTCTTGAACCAGAAAGCTTCAGAGAATTTGTTTGAAGATCTCTTACCTGACATTGATTGTCTAGGAAGGTGACCTTATGCCCTTTGTCACACAACTGGCTTATGCTAAGCAAGTTGTGCTTGAGACCCTCCACGTAGGCAACCTTGTTGAAGTAGATTAATCCATTCCCTGCTGAACCATATCCCTTTGTTTTCCCAGCACTGTTATCTCCCAAGATTACTTGGGGTCCATCCTTTTATTTGAAATTTGTGAGCAAGGCTTTATCTCCTGTCATATGCCTTGAACATCCACTGTCCAAGTACCAAATTTGTTCCTTGCTCACAACCTGCAAAACATAAATAATCACTTTGGTACCCAGCAAGACTTGGGTCCATTTAGGTTAGTACCCTTGGGGACCCATACTTGTCTCATTCTTGGTTTATAAGACCAGCCAGTATAGTACGGATCAACAAGGCAAAGAGAAGCTATGTGGCCAATCCTATGGCAACAATAGCATCTCAAATGCATCATGTTGTGATGTGTGTGCTGCTTACCTCTTCTCTTGGGTTGAGGTGGTTTCCAGTGTTTGTTCCTAGCCTTGTCCTTGCTAAATTTTAAATTCCTCGCATTGTTATAATGATGAGCAAGAGGAACGTAGTTCTTGCTAAACTTTCCACCATTGGTCCGTTTAGCACTACGTCCCTGCTCATAGTTACGGTCAGTAGGGAATTTATTCTTTAGCAAGGTTTTAGCAGAAGATTCGCACTTTGCTAAATGAACAGAGATTGTTCTGCTAATAGACTCAGCATCACTTTCTCCACTCGATTCAGCAAGGACTTCGCAAGTCCCGGATCCAATTCCACTTCGGTCTATAAAGCTTCTTTGACTTTTCAGCAAAGCGCAAGCATTAGAAGAGGACTTGTTCCATGTGGAGATTGTAGCAGTTAATTCCTCAACTTGGGAGGATAACTTAGACTCTCTCTCTTGAGAGTCTCTGAGATGCTGTCTAAGCAAAGTCCTTTCATCATCAGCAGCAAGGAACTCCAAATTCTCAGCTTCCACCTTTTCAAGTGTAAGCAAGATTTCAGAATTCTTGCTCCTCAATTGATCAGACTCTGCTGAAGTAATTTTCAGCAATCTTCTATATCTATGCCACTGAGATGCAACATCCTTAAGCAAGGAGCGCAACTCAGCTTCAGTCATGTCAGGAAAGTCAAAGTCAAATACCTCATTAAGGTCGATCTTCTTGCTTGCTTCCGACTCCCTTGCCATTAAGCAGAAATTGGCAACTTCTGGTCCGGAGTCTTCTGAATCGCTTTCGTTCTCACTCCATGACTTCTCAGCAACAAGTCCCTTGTCCTTCTTGAAATTTGAAGGATGCTTCTGTTGATACTTCTTGTAGTATTCCTTACCCTTGCTCTTGTCATTAGCAGGGTATTTCTTTTCTTCTTTAGCAGGGAATCTACAATCAGCAGCGTAGTGGCCCGACTTCTTGCAATTGTAGCATAGGTCCTTTGAAGGATCTCTCTTGCTACTGCTGGCGTTTCTTCTGAAGTTCCCTCTATCTTTCCTCATGAATCTTTTGAATTTCCTTGCTAGTATTGCCATGTCATCATCACTATTAGCAGACTCTGAGTTGGAATCTGCTTTAGGTTCGTCGGCCTTCAAAGCTACTCCTCTGTCCTTTCTTCTTGACTCTGAAGTGGCATCTCTTTGAGCCAACTCCATTTCATATGTGAGCAGATTTCCATAGAGTTGCTGTAGATCGGTGGTATGAAGATTTCTTAGCTCTTTTATAGCAGTGGTTTTGGGATCCCACTGCCTTGGTAGTGACCTCATGAACTTTAGATTTATATCCTTGGTGTCATAAGTTTTTCCTAAGGCACGAAGATTGTTGAGCAGGACTGTGAATCTCTCGTACATAGCAGTAAGGTTCTCTCCTTGCTGAATGCTGAACAACTCATATTGTTGAATAAGCAAGGACTGCTTATTCTCTCTGACTTCAACGATTCCTTCATTGAGAACCAGCAAGGCATCCCATATCTCTTTAGCAGATGTGCAGTTGGACACACTTTCAAACATTTCCTCTTCAAGAGCCATGAAGAGGATGTTCATTGCCTTCTTGTTGTAGCTCACCAACTTCTTCTCTTCGTCTGTCCATTCATTCTTTTTCTTAGGAACCAGCTTATTTGGATCATCAGCAGTTAATTTCTCTGGAATGTAAGGTCCAACCTTTATTGTTTCGAAGAGTTCATCATCAATGGCATCCATGTACACCTGTATTCGTAATTTCCAGTTAGCGAATCTATCTCTGGTACACATGGGTGGTTTGCCACCGAAATCACTTCTTAGAGCCATTTATAATTTTGAATGAGGATCCTCTCAAGCTGTAGGGCTTAGCAAAGAGTGTTAGGCTCTGATACCACTTGTTAGGTCCCGAAGGTAAAAAATACTAGAAAGGGGGGTTGAATAGTGTTTTTCAAAATTTAAAACTTGCTTAAAAAAACTTAGCAAGATTGAAAACTTCTTACTGATTTAAAAGAGTTAGTTAAATTTTGAAAACGTTTGGCAGCGGAATTAGTTTAAGCAAAGATCCCCTTAGATTTTTGAGCAAAGGTTTATGGCTAAAAGCATCAAAGATAGCAAGTCCTTGCTGAACTGATTCAGCAGAGAACAAAGCAAAGCACAGTATAGCAATGAAACAATATGAAAAGTAAGCAGGAGTAGAGATAGAATTTTTATAGTGGTTCGGACTAAGCCTACTCCACTCTTCTTCTCTTTTACTTGAGAAGGCTGTCACTATAATTTGTTCACACAGAACAATCAGCAGAAGGACACTTAGTCCTTTTTACAACAAGGTCACCTAGACCTAACTAGTCACACAGACTATGAGCAAAGATTGAAATAATCTTGTTTGCTATCTCTAAGTAAAATGCTCCTTAGTTGAGCAGATGGATAGCACTTGTTCAAGCTTTAATAAAGTCTTGCTGAGATCTTTAAAGTGTCAGAGCGTTTGTAGTTGTACAGTTGTTCAGTTGTCATAAATGTCATTTATGACTTCTATTTATACTACTCCAAAAACTATCCGTTGGGGAATTTGAAAATAAAATCCGTTGGAGTAGTCCTTCCTTTGATGTGACTTGCATCTTTACAGCTGTCCTTGCTTAGTTAAAAAATGTGATTGTTATTTTGTCTTCTAGTGCTTTCAGAAAGAGCCTTCTAGAAGTTGACTAAGCAGGACTAAAGATAGTCCCTTTTCTGACACAATCTTGTCCTTTTCTTGATCCTTGCTTATTTCCATTCTAAGCAGGACTTGACTTGGAATATTCTAAGTTCAGAAGGACCCTTGCTTATTTCCTTCCTAAGCAGGGCCATACTTAGAATATTTCTTGCATCTTCAGCATCCTTCTTCAGCAGACTTCAACGGTGATCAAATCTTCAGACCTCTATTAATTAGATCAGAATAATAGGAGGTCATCAAACTCCTTGCTAAGCTAAAAGTATATCCACCTAACAAGTTGGATATTTATCTAAGTCCTTTTACAATGACTTAAGCAAGGACTATATTACATCATCAATTCTTATATATAAACAATTTAGAATTAACTTTTAAGCACAGTATATAAGCAGGGGTGCAACAACAGACTCCATCTTTGCAGCCAACAAACTTGCACTTCTCATATTTGTAGTCAAGCTTTGTTTTTTTCTTCTTTGGCACATGCATATAAGCATCACAATCAAACACACGAACATGACCCATACTTGGCTTTCTTCCCAAATATTACCTCATATGGTGTTTGATCCTTTACCGCTGATGTAGGAGTTCGATTCTTCAAGTAACATGCTGTAGCAACTACTTCTGCCCAGAACTCAGGCTCCAAGCCTGCCCAACTTCGTATACATCTAGCTTTATCAATGAGTGTACAATTCATTTGTTCCATCACTCCATTATGCTGAGGTGTATACCTTATGGTGTTCTGTCTTGCAATGCCTACTTTTGTACAATACTTGTCCACGAACTTATACTTCAAACCTTTGTCAGTCCGAAGAACTTTGATCCTTCTATCAAGTTGATTTTCAACTAATGCTTTGAACTTCTTAAACTTTTCAAGCACATCTGATTTCATTTTCAAGAAATAAATCCAAGCATACCTTGAGTAATCATCTATAAAGGAAATGAAATACATTTATCTTCCAAGCGATTCATCTAGAGACTCACAAAGATCACTGTGTATCAATTCCAGCAACCCTGTAGCCCTTGTACTTTCACCCTTGAATTTTACTCTGCTTTGCATTCCATACAAACAATGTTCACAAAAACCAAATCTCATAGAAAAATCTAGTAGAAAGCTCTTTCTCTCCTATGTGTTTGAGCCACTGATGCCATAACATATGACTACACTAGTGTCATCACTAGACTCTGTCTCAGAAATCAATGCACTCTCAAACTGAGTCTCAACAGTGTCTCCTAGCAACTTGTACAAAGTACCATATCTAGTGCCCCTCGCAATAATCATTGAACTGCAAGTCATCTTGCACGAATCTTTAGTGCAGCTAAAGGTGATGCCTGCATCTGTCATCATGCCCACTAATATTAAATTTCTACTAAGTCCTGTAATATGCATAACTCCAGGGAGGATCTTCACCATCCCATCACTTATTTTGAGTCTAACTTTCTCACGTCCAGCTATCTTTAGTGTCTCACTGTTCCCCAAGTAGACACTACCCCCATCATATTTCTCATACTCGCAAAATCACTCCTTGTAGGAAGTCATATGATAGGAAGCTTCAGTGTCAATATACTACACATCAAAATCTAACAGAACCACACAAGCTACCACTAAGTACAAGTCGTTGTGATCCTCTTTTATCTTAGGATCACACTTGTCTCCTTTGGCTGCTTTGTTTGGACAGTATTTCTTACCATATTCAAGTTCTTGACACTTCCAACACCACATCTTTGATCAATCAGTGCTTTTAGATCTCCCACGTGATCTAGATCTAACGTTTAATCGCCTACTTTTGTCTTGATTTCTATCTCTCACAATCAAAGCCTTTTTGGTGGAACTTTCCATACCTTGGTGTCTCATCTCCTCAAATAACAAGGCTGCAACAACACTCTCAAATGAGATCTCTGTATTCTCACTACCAATCGCAACAATCAAATTGTCTCATGAGTTCGGCAGTGAACAAAGTAAGGCAATGACTTTGTCATCATCCTTCATATCACAATTAATTGAAGTCAATTGACTTATCAAAGTATTAAATTCCTAAAGATGAGCTGAGAACGATCCACCAACTTTCATCTACAACTTGTACAATTTTTTCCTTAGAAATAATTTGTTGACAAGAGATTTACTTTGGTAGATGTTCTCTAATTTTGTCTATAGGTCATTTGTAGATTTTTCACTGGTAACATTCACCAAAACAGTATCGACTAGATATAACCAAATCAATCCTCGAGTCTTTCGATCCAGTTTCTCTCATTCAACAATTTTATCCTTTGTTGTTGTATCAATAATAGATGATGAACTACTATCCCCCTTCTCCCCCTTTTCTGCAGTAAATACCAACTTCAGATTTTCAATCACCCACCACAGATCACAATCTACGAGTATATCCTCCATCTTGAGTTTCCACAACTCAAAGATCTTCCTATTGAATTTCTCAATCTCAACTCTAGATGTATCCGCCGACATCTTAAACCCAGATTAGTCCCAGAAATTTCGCGCAAAACAAGCTTTGATACCTAATGTTGGGATTAAGACCTTGAGAAATATCAAACCGCAAATAAAGAGATAATTCAATAACATAAAAGAACACAAAGATTTATCCTGTTTCACCCAAATTCGGGCTATGTCTAGCCTGTTTGAATATTATTACAATTGATCTAAGTTTTTCACAAAATACAATTAAGATGAAATATCTCACACTCCGCTAATCTACCTTGCAAACTCTCAATAGTTACATAATATTTTCACCCCGCTTGTAAGAGACCCTCACAAAGAACTAAATATTATAATTTAATTTGATCTATAAACACAATAAATTATTGTATTTATAGTCCCCAACATAATGTTAGAAAGCCAAAATGAATTGAAAATATAACCAAATCCAAAACTCAAATAAAAACCTATTCTTATTAGGAATAGAAAATAAAATGCATCCCAATAAGGAATAGAAAAAAAAAATCATATTCCAATTAGTAAAAAGGATAATGTTGAAATATATTCCAACTCCAATAATTAGTACAAAAACTAACAAAGTAGGATAATCTAATTTTGACTATTGCTATTTAATTATTCTAAATATTTTATATTTTAACCCTTAATTCTTATTTTTAATGAATATATAGTGACGTTAATAAGAGAACTACATGTTTAAATTTTTTTATAGAGCAAATAATATGAATAAAAATATATTATAATGTCATTTAAAAAAATTTAAAAATCCAGTCCAATTTAAAGTCTGTCGCTTTTGACCACTCGACCACTCTCTCCTTCCTAGGTCGAGGCCCCCTAAATGGATTCTAACAAGGAGGGGCGCGCTCGCTTCGATAATTTTGTTTATTCAATATTTTCTATGAACCAGACGAATTTAGACACCAGTACCCAATTTAAACAGTCCGGTCCGGTTTGTATAATTGTGCTTGAAACTAGTTTCTCCACAGGAAATAATACTAGTCAACAATAAACTTTTTCCTCTATTACATGGCTTAATATTTCGACGACGTGTTTAGGTCCCGACGATGCCGATGCAAAGTCTAGTGAAAAATCAAATGTGTATTAGTGTACAGTAGACATTTTAATTTAATATTTCATTTGTTTTAATGTTAAAGATACATTCCAATTTACAACATAAAATAAGTTTATTAAATTTTATAATTCAAAACATAAGTTTTAATTTCTAATATTTATAATAATGTTCGCAAATAATACTTTTAAATATAAATTTTGTAGTTATATATTTTTATAAATTTATTTCACAAATAAAAATAATAAGGAGTAATAATTTAATAAGGAGGTTGGAGCAGTTGTGTCTGCACGTGACACACCACTACGGTCTACAAAATAACACATTATATAAGCCTACTAAGAAAAAGATGGGTACAAAAAAGAATTCATCACCTCACCTTCGTTTGGACCATAATAAATCTGTGACTTTTTTCTGTAGTTTTTAGTACGGTAAAGATTTCAAATTTGTTGTTAATTTGTCACTTAAGAAGCATGCGTCTTGATTTTGAACAGTAAAGGGTCCATTGACTTATGTTTTTGTCGTGACATACCTCTTAGATTCAATAGTATGACGACCAATAAGATGACTGATTTGGATAAATTATAAATGTAAATGTTATAAAATATATAAAACGAAAGCAAAATCAACGAGCACATAATTAATAAAGTAAATAACAGATCACAAGTTAATATAAGATTTAACGTGAAAAATTTAGAATCAAAAAAATTACATGCATAAGAAAAAAAAATATCACTATGAAAACCAGAGAATTTACAAGATAAAATCAAGTTCTCACTCATTTAATTGCTACCAAGAGAAAACATACTCTCTCACAAAATTAACTAGAAATACTCTCAATTTCTCTAAACTCATCTCGAAAAAACTCTTTTCTTATAAGGAGACATTTTTAAATAATCCTAGACCATAGTATTTATAGGTACTAAAAACATCAAATCTAATATAAGATAGAAAACACATTAGAATAAAAATCATTTCATAATAGAAAAAATATTTATATCTAAAACTAACTAAGAATTTGAGACATAAATTCTAATGGTAAACGATAAAATTTATGTTATTTTATTTTTACTATATATGAACTAATTTAGGGAATCACTTTTTTTTACGAATATTTGATACATATGCGGCAGAAATTTCAAATACAAAAGTTAGAGAAAAATAATGCAAATTCATATGGAATTATAAATTTTGTTAGTATAAAATGTGCAAATATATATTAGAACTCTCTCTCTCTCTCTCTCAATCTGTTATCATTGTAAAGAGGGGTGTGTTTGATTCGGCGAAAGAGAGGAGAAGAGAATAGAAGTGTTAAAATTGACTAGTCCTCCAGAGCATATATATATATTAGCAAGTATTTGATATTGAATCAATAGATGGAAGAAATAGATAAAGAAGAAAGGAGGAGGAGGTGTTACTACTGTGTGACAGGAGGAGGAGGATACATAGGTTCATGGCTGGTCAAGTCTCTTCTTCTAAAAGGCTACACTGTTCATGCCACCCTTCGCAATCCTAATCCTGGTTTGTCTATGTCTCTCGCTCTTCTAGCTCCACCTCCTTTTTCTTCATTTCACCATCAACATTTATGTATATAACAAGCTAGCTAGTTCATGCCATATATTTATATATATATATATATATATATTGGTTTAATTCGCTTCTTTCATTTCATTATTTTTATCCGTGTCGAATGCATATAGTACTCTTCTGTCTTCAAATCACTGCAGCTAGACATATATACTCAAATTTGTTCTGAAAAAGGACTTGATTAAAACATCAACCGAAAGTTGTGCCACAAGTTTCTGTAAACTAAAAACACAACGCACCCCCACCCACATGTTATTTGAACTATTGATTAGTACCACTTAATACTACTTAATTGATAATCCAATATTAGAGCTACAAAATGAGGGGAAAAATATATTGAAGGAAAAAGAGGGGAAGGTGGGGTTCAAGAAGTAGAATAGAAAGATACAAGAGGAAGGTTCTTATGAATAATCTCAACATATATCTACTGATAATCCCCAGCTTAGATAAATTAATTTTTGTCTGTAATTTAAATTAAACTGCTTACTTTATTCAAAGAGCTAGGCAGAACCTTTTCATCTCCCGTCTGAACAACATCAAATGAGTATTCACAGCTAATTCTTTGCATCTAACAACATTATGGGGAGCCAATGATCGGTTGAGAATTTTCAAAGCTGATTTGCTTGAACAAGGAAGCTTCGATCAGGCTGTCCAAGGTTGCATTGGCGTCTTCCATGTTGCAGCTTCTATGGATTTCAAAATTCTTGAAAAGGAGAATGTCGGTAATGCGCGCATCGTTTGCATTCAATGGAT
Source organism: Centella asiatica (assembly GCA_014636745.2). Taxonomy (NCBI): domain Eukaryota; kingdom Viridiplantae; phylum Streptophyta; class Magnoliopsida; order Apiales; family Apiaceae; genus Centella; species Centella asiatica. The sequence continues at coordinate 54,510,506 of CM025783.1, forward strand.
TTCTTTCACTAGTAAAATAGATCGTATATATCTAATAAAGCAAACACTTAAAAATTGCTTTCAAGAAAATCATAGGGGTAGAAACTAATTGCATCTTTTTTGAACTTGAAGACAGTTATGTTCAATCAAATATCATTGACCCTGCAATTAAAGGAACCTTAAACCTTCTCAACGCTTGCTTGAAATCAAAATCCGTAAAAAGGGTTGTTTTCACATCCTCAATCAGTACTTTAACTGCCAAAGATGGTGCTGGAAATTGGAAAGATGTGGTTGATGAAACTTGCCAAACTCCCGTTGAACATGTGTGGAATACAAAAGCAAGTGGTTGGGTAATGCACTAATGCTTTTTCGTCCTCTCATGTGTTGGTGATCAGTTATCTAATATTACCAAGACTTTTTAACTTAATGTTACATCCAGGTTTATGTACTCTCAAAGCTTTTAACAGAAGAGGCAGCATTTCAATTTGCCAAAGACAAAGGCCTTGATCTTGTATCAGTTATAACAACCACCGTAGCTGGTCCATTTCTAACTCCAACAATCCCTTCGAGCATTCGAGTTCTCTTATCACCATTAACAGGTAATTTGCTTTTCTTCATACTTCAGCATCAATATGATGCTGCTGAGATTTAATATATTCAGTTATGAGCTCATACATGAAAATAGAATTTAATGGTCGAACAAGTTAGTTAATTTCTGTCTACTACAGGGGATGCCGAATTCTTTTCAATATTATCTTCTGTAAGTTCCAGAATGGGGTCGATTGCTTTAGTCCACATTGAAGATATATGCGGTGCGCATATATTTCTGATGGAGCATTCTAATGCACAAGGTCGATATATATGCTGCAAACAGAGTTGTGAGATTGCTGATTTGATTCATCGTCTTGCTAAAGCGTATCCTTGTTCTAACATACATAGGTAAATCATCCTTCGACTCACCATGTACATTGAAGATATACATGATTTTTAGGGACAAAAGCAAGCTAACTTTTCTTGTCTTTCTTTCACATCTCGGCCAGGCATTCGATGGAAGAACAGAGTTCAGTGCCTTGTAAGATATCCTCGAAGAAACTAAGAGACTTGGGATTCACTTACAAGTTCGGACCGGAAGATATAATACATGCTACCATTGATTGTTGCAAGGATAAAGGATTTTTACCTTCTATATATTAGAGACTAGGGTTGGTTCATTGTTGTCTCAAGAACAGTAATTTATAGTTAATCTGATACTAATACCATCTTCCACATATATAACTAGTAGTTAGTTTAATTAGGACATCGAATAACAGGATAGATGGTATACAATTGTATCCAGAATACCTTGTGTTTCAGAACAAAATACCAAAAAGGATTAGTGGCATACTAGTATTGTTACTCTGTAGTTTCTAGTAATATTAGCGTCTTGCCTGTAACAAATAACATTGATGTATAAGAAGCTAAGACACCATATCAGAATTAATCTCTTCTTGTTCTTTGTTCATTATTGTAGAAATGTAAGACATGTAACTAGATGGACTAAAACTTCACCATGAAAAAAAACATATCATTATCATGCATAGGGGTAATTATTCAGAAAAAGAAGACACCAATGTGGATGTTGAATGATGGCAAAAATAACTTGTTAATGTTGTGTTTGGTTGGTTGGAATGGAATGAGATGATAATATATTATGAAATGAATAAATAGAAGAAAAAGCAAGTGGTAGATGGAGAAGGATATATGTTTAAGAACTTGTAAGCATATGTATGTATATATAACTAATCCACAATCTCTTAATTTCTTTATTCTCCAAACATACTGCTGTTGTATGATCGAGAATCTTCATGAGTATGAATAACTTCATCAGACAAGCATGCAGTTGCTTCCATTATTCCCGAATAACATAACAAGCACATTGAATCAGTAAACAATTGATTGAGTTTATATATTTGGATTAGTTTAATTAATTACTCGTTACATATAACATGTGTACGTTGTGGTCATAATTGGTCGAGGTGGCGCATATATATGCATGTATCTTCAATCGAAGGAGGTAAATGTGTTAGTAACAAACGGGTGCGGTGACTCCACGGCGGTAGCCAGGGGGATCCGATCGGAGGGCTCTCCCGTGTGTGCGTTAGTGCGTGTAGAGTTATGCTAAATGCTACATAATTAGACAACCTTAAAATATTTTTGTAGTTAAAATTAAGATAACCTAAATACTTGCGTTGGTTTACATAGTTATACCATATTCTTACTACGTAATTGTGTATTATGTAAAGCTAATAGAATTGTATTAAAAAGAAAAGTGTCTAGTAACTTTTTGAAAGGCTATGCACCATATCATATGTGCGGGTAATTAGGTAAAGGCTGTCAAATGAATATGAGAGTTGACAATATATATGATGTTGGTGGGTGCTGTACAGCATACACTATATAGAATATGAGTTGAAACTTAGAAGTGAGAGTTTTCTCCTTGTTGGGCTTCTACATGTACGATGGACTTGTAGTATTGGGCATTGGGTAGGGTAGGGTAGGGTGGGGTGGGGTGGCTGTGGGGGGAGGTGGGCTAGCGGTCGAATTTGTTAAGGTGTTAGGCAATTGAGGCTTTATAATTTGTTGGTACCTTTTTTTGACAACGTATGAAATGTCTAATTGGAAAAACCCATCAACATACATATGACATATCCAAGAAACTTATAATCGTCGTCTTTTTTTTCATGACCGTTTTGTCCAACATTTGCATCCCATTAACATTTTCATGAACATTGGTTAAATGTGTCCCTCGTTCCCGGTCATGGAATAGCTAGATGAAATAATCAAGAAATAGATTTTTGTTCATACAGAGTATTCTTTACATAAGACGAACATTGATATTTGGGAAAGAAAGAAATGAAGTGTATATTTGTAATCTCAATGTCAGTAACTAACAAGAGTATTGTAGTCATATGCACCCTCCATCCGTTTTAAAAAAAAAAATTATATTTAAAAAAAATTATATTCCAAAAAAGAGTTATATTTGAATTTTTTTTTTATTATTTTGCTATAAATTAAAAAACATTCGATTACAAATTTATAGATATTGTCATAACTTAGAGATTCCTAACAAATTTCATAAGAAAATTTTATAATTTATACATTTAATTGTTAATCAAAAATACAAAATTAATAATCATCAAAAATTTAAATGTTATTATTTTTGTGAAAAAAACGTGTGAATTAACCTCAAGGCCCGACATGAGCTTGTCTGTCACTTGAGACAGCAATAATAAAGCACTCGATCAACAAGGACTTCGAATTCTGCTCCCTCCATAATCAAGAAGTTACAATCAAGCCAAACATAGTCGACCAAGACGGATCGACAGTTTCCTTCGTGTGAGTTCCTTGTTATTTCAATTGCTATTACCCAGTCTTTTCAGTGGATATTAAGATTGGTCCCTCAAAATATTATCGACTTTTTTTAAAGTTTACATACCGAGACTCAAGCAATATTTCACTATGTCAATATCAACATGCGCATGTAGTTGCTTTTTATTTTGTTTTTTTATATTTTATAGTTGTTTTCATTCTTCAAACTCAAATATTATCTGATTTGGAACTCGCGAAACCTACCCTATATTTTTTTGTGTTAAGAGATAAATACTCCATGTTTATGAGTATGAGTATATTTCTGAAAAGTTATTGGGCGTAAGATCAAGATACAGCACTGCGGAGGAATAATTAGGAATTATGGTGGCGCTTGGCAAGGGGGCTTCATGATGCCGCTAGGGTGGTGCTCATCGAACTGAACTTTGGGGCGTGTATCATGGTTTGGCGTTGGCACGGGATTTAGGTAGGTAGGTAGGTATTAGGGAGTTAACCGTACAAGTGGATTCCCGTACAAGCTATCATCAGGAAGAGACGAGACGCAATCAAAGATATCAATTTGTTCCTTGCGCTCATGGAGCTTCTTCGGCGACGGTGGTCTATTCGAGTGCATCGTGTGTTTCGAGAAGAGAACATGCGTATAGATTGGCTCGTAAATAATGAGATTGATGATGATTTTAATCGTTCTCCTTTGTATCATCCCCTACTAGGATTATGGGATTAAGGTTCTCATTCAACAAGATTTACCTAGGTGCATCTTCGACTATCTTATATAATTTTTAATCATTTCTTAGATTTGTTTTTGTCCTCTTATAAACTCAAAAAAAAAAGTACTCTCTCCGTTTCACAATAATTGATATTTGACTTTTTTACACATAATTTTAAGTGAATTTTTTTATATGTTAAATATGTTATTTAATTTTAAAAAATTAATAATAAAAAATATATTAAATAATGATTAATATAAATAAAAATTTTAACATATATAAAAGATCATCTAAAATTACGTGTAAAAAAGTTAAGTGTAAATTATTGTGAATGATAGAGAGTAATTATATATATATTTGGTGATATAACTAATTACTTGCTCTGCATAAAAATTTGGGCAGAGTAATTATCATGTGTATATATATAACCTAACTTTCACCAGACTGCCAAGTAAAGTAAAGATGCCGGTTCCAGAGGATCGGACATGAAATAAATATTATATACTCTATATGAATTGAATTTGTTCCACTCACTGAAATAATCGAATCGACCAACCCCATATTTCCGTTTACTTTACATTCGTCCGTATATACATGATTAATCAATGTTGTTTTTGTATGATTTGATCCAATACCACTGATGGCTTTAATTAGTCAACCATCAATTAAAAAACCAAAACTAATAATGAGGTGATGAAAAACAAACAAAAAAAATCATCAATATTGTTGAGATTAGAATCCGTTTTTATGGCTGGAATGGATAGATGGATCCTTAGTCAACAATGTAAGATCCGTACAGTGATTCATTTAGAGGATTATGAGTAGGTTGATCCGATACTAGATACTACTATAATATAGAATTAATATTTTTAGGTAAAAAAATCTAATGAAATGTATAGTTAAAAAGACAAAGTGGTATTTCCTTTTAAAGACGAAGAGATGTGTTATTTATAGGAGTAGGATCATGTGTTTTGCATGTATTTGAGGGATTTCTTAGGTGGGTTGGCGGTAGCAAATTTGATTAAGACGAATGTGGTACGTGAGATTTTTCTCACATGGGTTGCCACGTTGATGGCCCTTGGAATAGTTTGATGTTCTTCAAACTGGCGGATCAGGCTTGGACCCAATTCTTATGTATGATGAGCCCGACTCGATCCCGTGATCCTAAGAGCATCTTCAATAGAGATGGACATTTTTTATTTTTTTTGGATCTCACTACATGTCAAGTAAAATGTGTTCACTTAAAAAAGTGTCCAATTTCTTCCAATGTAAAGTGGACATTTTCTATTTTTTTGGGTCCTACTTAATCTACTTATATATTATATTTAATTTAATATACTAATTTAAACATATTTAATTTAATGATGTTATAATAATTATAATACATTAAAATTAATTTTGAATAAATAAAATATTAATAAATTAAAATAATTTAAATTAAAATATGAGGCATACTTCATAATTAGAATACATTACATATTTAAAAATATTACGTGCACAACACAATTACTAGAACACAACAATTATATAAATAAAAACAATATTTTTTAAATAATTTAACGGGTATTGTGGAATTACAAGATATGCTCCACTAAATCGATTTGTAGTTAACGATATTTTTGTCTATCACGAATTTGAATGTTGTTTTCGATATACCTTTCAAGGTTCATCACCTAGATCTAGTTGTGATAAGTCATTTATTGTGTCATTGAAATATTGTAACGGACCAAATAGAGTGGCGTATGTCTCTCTCATCCTCGACAATCATATTATGCAATATGATGCATGCACTCATTATTCTACTGAGATATCCTTTGTCCCAGAATTGTGTTGGACCACGTACAATTGAGAAGCAAGACTACAACACATCAAATGCTCGTTTTACGTCTTTTAGTTGACCTTCCTGATAATTGAAAAATAATTTTCTCTTCTCACCCTACAAACGTGAGATAGTTTTGACAAACGTTGCCCATTTGAGGTATATTTCATTTGTTAAATAGTACCCCATGTTATAGTTGTTACCGTTTACATTGTAACTTATTTCTGGAGCACGGCTTTCTAATACTTCATCAAATATTGGTGACCGATCTAATACATTTACGTCGTTTGAACCAGTAACTCCAAAAAAAGCATGTCATATCCATAGGTCAAATGAGGCAACCGCTTCATGTAAGATTGTTGGAACCCCTTTGTGACCGCTTAAGAACATCTCTTTCAATGCTTTTGGATAATTTTTTCACTGCCAATGCATGCAATCAATACTACCTATCATACCGGAAAATCCTCAAGCTTCTCCCATCTCTAATAAACGTCGAACATAGTTTGAGTTCGGTTTTCGCAAGTATTCACTCTCAGATAGCAAAATCACATCGGTGACAAACTTCTTCAAGCATTCAACAGTGGTTGACTCACCAATACGTACATAGTCATCAACAACATCGACAAACACTCCATACACCAACATACAAATGGTTGTGGTGCATTTTTTTAAAGGTGATAAGTCTTTTCTTCCTAATGCATCAACCCTCTGCTAAAAATATGGATCAAAATTTGATAGAGTATTCACAATGCGAAGGAAAATATGTCTTCTCATTCGAAACCTTCACTGGAATGTCTCTAAAGGGTACATTGGATTTTGTGCAAAAAAATCCCTCTTTAGATGATCATAACCTACTTCATGGTCTCTGTATATCACTCTACGAGGCATGGATGATGAGATTTGTCCATAAAGTTGGTTAAAGAGCTCAAGGCAACGTTCCTCTATAGAATTGTCAAAAAAAAAAAACTCTCTAATAAATTTGTTGGATACATTAGAATTGTGAGTCATATTGAATGGTTTAATGGTAATTGTGAATGAATGAAATAATATAAGATGCAATCGATATTACTACAACAATGTTGTTATATAGAACTAGCTTCCAACAGCTATTTAACAACAAATACACACCAACGGCTAGTTGACAACGACTAGTTTTGAACGGCTAGTTAACAACAAATACACACCAACGACTAGCATCCAACGGCTAGTTAACAATGACTGCATTCTCCTTTCTTTAATTTTTTCAAGCATCGATACATGAATCTCACGTTGCGATTGATTCATTACACTAGTGTCTGCCATAATGATCTTTAAGTATAGTTCCTTTTGTTGGTTCTTATTAAATTCTTCCATAAGAGATAATCTTCTACATGTAGTAGCTTTCAATTCTTCATACTCCTTAGATGCCTTTGTTTTTTCTTTTCCATTTTCCTTCCTCTTAACTACTTTTGTATCTTTGGACGAACTAGGGATTCCACAATATTATTGTCATCTGTTGGTGTTTCGTTGTTAGCCGATGATAAATAAGCTCCAGAATCACTTAATTTAGTTCTCTTTGTACTCCCGCTATTTGTTGAAGGAGTTCTCCATTTTGGTTGTCTTCGAAGCTCACTCCAATGCTTGTCAAAGTTACAATTCTTTTCGTAACGAGTTTTATGGAGTTCATGAACTAACTCTATTATATTGTCCATGTTTGAACCACTCCCAATTTTTCGTTCTGCTTGCTCATGACACGATCCATATCTTTGAGCCCTTTCATTAATCTGTTGTCATATTTTTCTTAAAATTGCAGTGACTCTTTTGATAAGAACGGGATTGCTTTCTTCACAATATTGACGAATCCTTTCTCAAAATGCTTCGCCTTTTTGATCGGTACCAATTTGAGGATCAATCGACACATTCAACCAAGCACTAATTAAGAGCTTATCTTCTTCCCATTTTCATTGACTAGTGTTCTCCCATATATCTTCAATTTCAACGCAGTTGTTATTGAGATCAATAATAATTATACCATCGAAAGTATAAAATTGTTAATACGAAGATTCTTAAACATTTGTGGGCATTTGGTCATTTGGTCATTTTCAAATTCCGAAGTTGGTGGTGGTGGATAATTTTGACCATATAAAAATGGATACATTTGAGAATTTTGAGCATATGCAAATTAAGGATTAGGATCTGGAGAATTGAAATTTGGATTTTGTAGGTGTGAAAATTGAGTATTTTTCATATTAATATTTTGAACATATGGAAAAAAAGAATTTGAAAATTGAAACGAAAAATGAAGATTTGGTGCTTGAGAATTGGGATTTGAATTTTGTGAATTTGGAGTTAGAAAATTATTGGGATTCATCTTTTTTTGCAATAAATAGATTAAATATGTAACGATTTATTTTGATAGAAAGGTATAAAAAGTATAAAGAAAAATGAAAGTGAACATCTATCTATAGTGATAAATTTCTAACAGCCATATTTTTTATAACGGCTATATTTTTAACAGCTATATATATAACAATTATTTATATTAATTAAATAATATAGGAGTAATAGAAGTAGTTGTCCAAGAATTTTCAATGGCTAAAAAGAAAATCTTACATAACTCGTTGTCTTTTACTGAGCCCCTATACAGTAAATGTTCATGCATCGGAGATACTCTAATTCCCATCAAATATATAGAAGGTATAGAAATCTGTTTTTTGTGACCTATAAAGTGAGGCAACTTGCTCAAAGAAACAACTAACTAAACTACAACACCACAACGCGGTAGCATCCAGAAGAAGAAGTAAATATTAAGATTTATATTAAGATTTAAAAGAGGTGATGTACTTTTATAACTTAAATTCTTAATGTCTTCTAAATAAACGTGGAATGAATATCAAACGAAAAATGGAAATGTTTGACCTTTCATTTGTCTTTCTAGTATCAGCCCTAATTAATCATTCATTTTTATGTTAATAAAAACAAACCATACCAAAGTAAAGAGATTTGATCAAACTGTAATTTAAACTAATTAAGATCATAGATACTAGCTGGGTAGGAAGAGCTAAGAAAAAGAAAGGGAAAAAAAAAGTGATCAATCAGACTCTACTTTTCAAGAATAGCAACTATTATATCGTACTATGTGGTTCATTGTCAATTAACATTTGAAAGCCTATCTTAATCGTTGTAAGTTGCCACTGCCCACGACACCAAGCTGAATATTGCTGCTGATGCTAATGCTCCCTATTATATATTTTAGCCAAATATATATTATTGCTGAAAACATCTCAATTTTAAAAGACTTGGATCAACCAGTATAAAATTAGATGTTCTTGATTAAGATTAAAAAAAATTGTCTCCGTCAAAAATTGAAAAATGTAAAACTGAAACTGGTACAAATAATATCTACTCGTCTCTAGATTCCATAAAAGGAACGAGCTAATCTACCTTAATATATACTCTATCTTATGTCACATTCTTTTCAAGATTATCACGTACCCCTTAGTGTTTTAGTTCTTTCAGTAGAAATAACTAAAAAATAAAATACTTGTCAATCGAAAAACGAATAAAGTAGAGAATAAGGTATATATTGGAGCAGACTAGTCACTCTCTTCATAAAATTCAAAATACAAT
>CM025783.1:54520085-54594681 GCA_014636745.2 Centella asiatica
TGCATCTCTATCGATTCTCAATTTTATCCCGAAAATTATCATAAATGGTATATATGACTCTTTTATGTGTGCGCCATTTTTTTATCTTTTTGTGACATCATATTTATAGTTATTTTAGGGGTGAAACTGAAAATTGGTGGGAATGAAAAGATTTATTCTTTGAACTATTCTTTAGAGCAGAAAATGAAAAGTTAAGTACATATATACCGAGTAGATAATTGTGATTAGATTTAGGTTTAATCCTAATCTCCAAGCAGACTTTGATCTATCAAGAAACACACCAATTATTACTTGTTGAATAGCTGCTATGATGCATATTATCATTGTCGCTGTATACTTGTATGGGAATAATTTGAAGAGCTTAACCTGTTAACATATACATATTTATATGATCATTAATTAATTATCGATATATTATTAAAAATATATATGTAAAAAAAAGGAAAAAGAAATATATAGTTATATTAATTTGTAGCTGAGAAATGAACCAAAGGCCATAGAATAAGATGGTGACTAGCAAGAACAAAGTCCCACATGGGTAGTGGGGATTGGAATGTGAATAATGTTGATGATGACGGTGGATAAGTGGTATTCCCTTGTATAAAGTAATGGTGAGTGCCCCTGCTGGGCATAACATTGCACCCATTGTTTTTATTTTCCCAAACCTTGTCTTCAATTCAATCCCACCTTCTCTGTTCTTTATTTTATTTTATTTTATTAATTAACAAATATAAAATTATCCAATTATGAAGGAAGGAAGGTCTATTATATTATGTATATGTGTGTGTGTGTGTATATATATATATGCAAATATTAATTAATTAAGTAATTACAAGGTGAATGAATACCTTAATATAGTACAGAAGATAAACTACCGCAAGTACCATCATTTCTTTGGTTTTAACCTTTAAGTAGTGGTCAGCATAACTTTCCTCAACCCGCCCCATTTCACGTGAAACTTGCTACTTAGTTTGAAATACAAGACAAAAATATGCCACTTGTGTTTCCATATGTTTGCTTCTTTTCCCTTTGCCTTTTATTTCTCACTTCCACGTGGATACACTACCTCAAACTCGTATCAAACATGTTTAAGTAATTAATTTGAACTTGGCTGTTCTTCAAATATGAATAGAAGGCATAAAACGCATAACCGTGGAGTTTGATGTAATTTAAATAGTTGAAATTTGATGAATTTTTAATTATTAAAATTATGTATTTTATATTGTTAAATTGTCTGAAATTTGACGCATTCTTGTATTCTTTTCATATTCTATCTATTTATACTGTTGAAATTATATAAACTAAATTATGTAGTGAATAAGAGAGAGAAAGAGATGTAATGTACAAGAATTTTGTAGATTTTTACACGTATTACCAAATTGTAAATTAATTTGTAAACTTTACATAGCATACCTAAAATAACTTTATATGAAATTTTAAAATTATGTAGTGAATAAGAGAGAGAAAAAAAATGTAATGTACACAATGTAAGAATACATATAAATTGATATTAAGGGTAATCTGAGAATAAGCACATTATTACTATTAAAAAGTGTGAATGATTTATTCAATGAGATCAAAAATATTTTTTAAAATACTTATATCAAAGGATGGAAAGAGTAACTTTTTTTTTCTTTAACCAAAACATGTTTCAGTTAAATCATTTCGCAAACTGCATTTAATAAAACACCAGAAGATCTGAAAACTAATTTTAGATCTTTTGGGGGGCACTTGGATATTAAATCAAACTAATGAGGTGAAACTTAACAAGTTAATTTGATTTCCCCCTGAAAGGGTTGGGATGGAACTTGGAAGAGAACATTAGTCAATCTTGTTTAATGGGCCAGTTTGGAATTGGATAGAGGGCAACCATTAATATAGGTCTGTTAAACAAGATTTCGGCTATATGGAAGTTTGATATTTTCATTTGGATTTCTTATTGAGTATTTCACATGAAGATCTAGCTTGTGGTTATGTGGTATTCTTGATAAAATTATTGGAATCTCAAATTTTACAAATTGCATAAAAGTAATGTTACAAGGCGATGACAATCAATTTGTCAGTAGTCATTGCGATAATGAAAACATTAATTGGAAATAAGGATTTTAAGAAAAACCCCACCCACCCATCCGTCACCACCATACACCCAACCCCGCAACCCCCGGGTCTTCCCCCGTTCCTCACCCCCACCCCAATATAAAATTTAAAAGAAAAATGGAAAAAAAGAAGGCGGCAACCTCAGGAAAGAGTACAGATGAGGAGTCGATGCAACTCAACTGCAGTGAACAATCTTGTTGTGAATTAATGTGCATGCTCACTTATTAGAGATTCTAAGAGTGGAAGAATTATAAGGGTTATAGGCATTCATGGGCGGGCATGCACCAGAGTCTGGTGACATTCATTTAAGATAGTTATTATTATATTAAAATACAAGTAGAGACTGCAATAATCTGTTTTCGAGTTATATTAACTTTGCAAATTTGATCAGAAACATTCAAAGAGAATTTCTCAATAAAATAAAAACTAAAAGTTAAATGTATGACTCACATTATTATATTTTTTATCGGTTTTAATGAGATATTGACGAAATTTACTTATTGCACGAGTTTTAAAAAAAATTTACACCAAACGAGTTACGAAAAATTTTTGAAGACCAAATATAAAAAATTAATATAGTTCGGGATCCGTTGAAAAAGTTATCCGATGTTACTTGCACTAGTAATTTTGATACCTTATCAGCATAGTTGTAAACTCCCCTTGCTCCCAAAGGATCAGAGGCTCCAAAGCAATGTTATTAAAATTGAACCGGACCAGTTGGTTCAACTGATTTAACCGTGAACCGGTCATGGGTTCGGTCGGTTCAATCAAAATTAGCAGTTTAGAAAAAAAACCGATCAAATTGGTGCACCGGGAAAAACCGAATTTCTCTTCTTCTTTTTTTACTTAGTGAGTTTTTTACTTTTGTTCCTTAAAATTGTATTTTTTGTCATTTTGTGAACCAATTTAATGAATTTTAAAATATTTGATAAAATTATTTTAATTTATAATAATATTTATGATTTATAAGAATATTATCTTCGGTATGAATCAGTAATTACGTTAACATGGCTCCCAGTGCCAACAAATATCAAATCTGACAATAGTATTTACAGCACAAGACTACTACTTTTAATAGAATTATTAATGGAGGATGAGACAAAAACAAAAAAAAAAATCATGACAGAGAGCACAGATCATGTAATCCTGTTGATTCCTGTCCTTTAGTTTTGGACTAACTCCAGTTTGAATTGAAACTTACTACCCAACTAGGACCACCTTTCCCCTTTCAAAATATAAATAATTCCACTGGGCATATACTATATGCATTGGATTTTACCTAATATTCCTTGAACAATTTTTGTGTAAATAATAATCCTATTTCAGAACTATCATTATCCTCCAAGGTCACATGCAATCTGAGCAGAATAATGAATTAAAATAAAAATAATTACATCATATTAGAAAGTTGTAGTCTAATACATGTCGAACTCAAGAACTAAGATGAGGGACTGCTTTCTTTTTGTTGTTCTGTACAATATTTACTGCAGGTGAAACTCTCTGAGGCCTTGGATCCAAGATGGCCAAGAATGTTAGAAAATGGAAATTTTAGAGTCTAATTAAAGTAGATTTTTAATGATGTTTTCGAAAACTAACACTTGGTAATTAATCTTTGTTATGAGAATTTTAATTATCTTTTTTGGATCTAAGTTATTTTTTTAGTGAAATCTATAGATAAATAAGTGAGAAGTAACTTCCAATAAATGAGTATGTGAACTTTATCCCAATATTGAGACCGGACGTATTTGATACGTTACAATGAAATTATCCACTGATGTTCATCGGTGAATAATTTGCCCATCAGATGATATTTGTTCATTGATGAATAATTTGTCCATCGGATGATATTTGTTCATGGATGGATAATTTGTTTATCAGATGATATTTGATCATGGAAGTTTATTTGGAAAGTTCAAATTGATTCGAATTGAAATTATGTATTATTATCAGATAATATTAAGTTTTTCTAATTCGATTCTAATTAGGTATAGCCCAAACAACGGCCTATAAATACATTACGAAAGTTTTTTTAGAGAGACGTTACAAAAAACTTTTGCTAAGCAAATGTTATAAAAAGTTTTTGCTCTCATATGTTGCGATACATAGAATTTTCCCTCACATAATCGGTTACATACTGTTTTGGATTTCCAGCGAACTGAGATGGTAGTGGTTGTTACATTGGTACTGGATTGAGACTTAACAAATGTTTGTTGTTTTATACTGGAAGAAGACTTGCATCAATTCATCACAACGTAATTGGGGCGAATGCTTCTTCAAGAATAGCCGTTCATTTTCTAGGGATCAACGACTCAGTTATTTCTCTATTCCGATAAATCATTTTCTTTTCTGTTTTATGGTTTTCTTGCTAATTGGGGTACTTGTTTTCTCAATTCTGTTTCGTTTGTTATTTGAATATGTGAGCCCAATTCTCAATATAAATATATATGCCTAATTGTGCCGATTTAATTTTTATTAATAGTGTATAATTTGTCTGCTGCAGTTCTAAGATTTCCAACAAAGGATACCTTCCCAAGGCTCTATGACTGCTAAAACTTGCATCTGAACCACAAACATTGAGGTGCAACTTCAAACTAAAGGTTAAATGAAGACAAAAAAAGATATTGCCATAGAAAAGGAAAGATATCAAGAGCCTCGCACAAAATTAAAAATAAAATTGAACTTACAACTTCTCCCCTTGTGTTGTAATTTGATACATTTACTATTATATAATATCAATAATTTTACTTGTATCTTTTTTTTATGTAATTCACTCGGTAAATATCTAGAGGCTGCAACAAGAACAGATTTTAATATCTGGTTCACTAGTTTACTACACAAGCAGCTGAGAAAATTGCTGTAGAAGTTGTATATTTAGGAAGATATTAGTACTAAAGAAAGAGTGTTTTAACATATCTTGACAACATGAAATTCAACAAGTTTGGTACTTCAGAGTTTACAGATGACAACAAAGCAAGGAAGAAGAGCTCTATGATTGAGCAAATAAAGCTCCTCAATGTTTGAATAAAGACCAACCTTCCCAGCCAACGAATCAAACCCCGTCTGTCCAGCAATTTCTTGTATGTTCTCCACAGGTCTATGTACCCTTCCTGCTATTACCCTGCAAACTATCAAAGCTTTCCTCACTGTTGAATCATCTCCATCCATTTCTATTGATTCAAATGCTCTCCCACTTGTGGAAGTTGTGAATACTCCTACTCCCTCCTTGAGTTCCTTTTTGGTCGAAAATCCATTTTTTATAATCCGACAAACGCAACATTTTTCAGAGATGCAGAGACTGGAGGATCCATTCATGCCGAGGGAACATGCTACAGAGGTACCATAAAATCTCAAAAGCTCGTTGCCATCTGCGAGGCAACGGGGATGTTTCTTGGGGAGTTTGCTGGCCTTGATCTTCACCATTTCGCGGTATTCTTCAAATCGAGCTAGAGTTTTTTGCATGTTATGAACTTTTAAAACTTTCTCAATTCGACCACAGTGGCTTTCAGACTTCAGCCAGCTTGACCGGCAAATTATCTCAACTATTTTCCTAGACGAGTCGCCTTCCACAAGTTCAGTGACTGTTTATCAGAGCATGTAAAATGAGTATTTGGCCAGCTAACATCAAAGTAACAACATTGTACAGAACAGTTTGACAAAATGGACTTAATGTAAATTAAGGTCTATTTAATAAAATTAATAACAATGATAAAGAAAAAGGAAAACCAAACAATCAGAATGCGATTCGCAGAAGTAGGAGGAGATATGACAAAGCAAAAAAGTGACGGCACAATATCAAACAAGTTACTAAGTAAACCTTTCTTCTTTGCAAGAGAAATGTCATTTTCTCACAAGTCCCATAAAAATTAAAAATTAAAAAAGAAAAACGAAAACTATGAGCTGTATCCCTGACCTGTCAATTTGAAGATAAACTTCTTCTAAGACATAGATGTGGGAGTGGTAAACTGATAAGGAGTAACAATAATGATGGTCTATATGTTTCAGCATATGCTACTTAGACTCTTCATATTGATTGAAGTACTCTAGTGTGTCCAACCCTCACTAGAACAAGATGTAGCTGTTGGCACTTCATTTTACTGTGATGACTCGTAAATTGAAGAGTATCAATGTTTAGAATTCTAAAAATGGTAAGATAATAAACGAGGAAACCCCACTGAATTGGTAGATGATGATAGGGAAACACAATTAAAATGATGATTATATGATAGCCTAGCTAAAATTGAGATTTAAATTTAGGAACTCTCACCAGCATGGTTGGAGAGATGATGTGCCTCAAGAGCTTCCCACTTCCCAAACTGCTCACCGCACTTGTGACAGCTCACTGCACAAGACCCACGAGCTTCAGCAGTCTCAACAACTGATGCCCTTGGTTTAAAAGGACTCATCATCATCATCCCATTTCCACCTCCCAACTTAGATCTCAACCCATCCCTTTCTGCCACTGTTTTTCTTGGAGGGGTTGTTGAATGCCTAAATGAAGGGTTAAAGTATTTCATTGTAGGATTCCCTCCAGGACCAGGTGTACCAGGCTTTAAAGTGCCCACATAAGTTGAGTTGACGCCGCCGCCGCCGCCGCCGCCAAGCACTTCATGAAAGCCACCACCAAAGCCAGTAATCTTGAGCTCACAAGTAGAATTACTCAAAATGACTTCATGGGTAATGGGGTTGAGGAATTCACTGCTCCCAATAGATCTTGGGCTACAACTAACTGGCTTCTCCAAGTGTCTTTTGCTTCCATGAATCACATCTTTGAGATTGGCTATAGACCTAGAACATCCTGATCTCCCTGCTTTTCTTGTCAAGATGGTGCTCAACTGTTTCTTGGTCTTTGGGACATGAACATCTGATGCCTCTGATTTACAATGCAAAGATTTCTTCAATGACAACCACACTGTTGGCATCTTTTAATTTCTCCTAGCTGGCTCAAGCGTCACTGCAGGATGCTTCAATTTCAATGGGTAAAACCCCAAAAGTAGAATTCTCTAATAATGATGTTCAAGAAACTTTCTTTAAAGTTATATCCCTTTCCCTTGCCATTTTCCTTCACTATTGCCATTAAACTGAAAAATTAATTAGCCAAGATTTTCTACAGCTGGCCAAACTAAAAGGTGAAAACAATCCATTAAGCGAAAGATGAAGCACTTTGGAAATTCTTACATGGGTGTTAGAGAAAATGACGAGGAAAGATTAGAGTGAAGCTAGTTGCAGGAAGATTGAAAAGTAGCAAGGGAAAAAGAGAATCTTGGGAGCTTGAAGAAAATGACAAGCAAACGGATTGAAATCTGTTTCGGTGGCTCTAATAAATGACAGTAACCTGCTGGAGATAACCTGTAAAAGAAATCAGAAAAAGACACCACTACATTTTCAATATGACAGTACTACTCTACAGTCTATTCTGAATAAGCTAAGCTGGTATATCACACATTATTTTGAATTGCAACACATTAAAAACATCACAATTCTGAGCATCTTCCATAGTAAAATTTCGCCTAGATTAATTAAATTCTCCACTCGGCAATTAGTATCATGCAACTTTTCAAGACTACTCTATTACTCTAGTGTATGTGTTGATGAACTTTTACATCTTTCACCATCAACTTGTGCACCCACCTATACACACACACACACACACATATAAACATATATGTGTGTGGTATGAGTCATAACTCATAAGGCCATAAGCTAGTAGTAGAGAAGTGTAGCTAAAGAGGGCAATTGTGGAAACAAGTGTCCTTTCTCTCTCTTTTTTTGGGTTTGATAAAGTGTTGTTACTTGAAGTAAGATAGACAGAGAGGGTCCATTACGAAAATTTTGTTCCTCGTATGTTCTCTTCTGATCCTCTTAGTAACTCTATCCCAATATGTCCCTATAAGCTATAGAAAATAAACTCAACCCCCCCCCCCCCCCCCCCGATTGTCAAAATGCTAGTTTCGTAATACATTTTATTTTCTTTTGATTGAATTATTATTAATTCTCCATCTTAAATAAAAGCTTCTGAACCTGTTTTAGGATTGAGGAAGATGAATTGATATGCATGATGATGGTATACACGACACATATCATTCTTTGAAAAGAGTTGTTAGATAGCTAGTTATGGACTTATGGTGTCATGGCTGTGACCTGTGGGGTTGCATGACTTTACCTTATACCAATATGTTGCCTATTATGGAACAACATAAAAAGAGAAATAAACATAAAGGAGATTATTAACTGGATCCAACAAATTATCTTATCCCAATATGTGAAATCACAAGGTGGGTTATGGGATTTGCCCATAACTCAATTTGATATATTTTAACTAATTGAATTGTGACTTAGGTTAAATTTGTGTCATCATATATATTTTTGATTAATTTAAAATTTTAATTTTTTAAATACTAGTTATGAGATTAAAGTGTTAAAAACCAAAAAATATATACGTTTTTTTTAGTGGGATTAAGAATTTAACTCTCAAGTAAAAAGTTGTATAAGATATACTCCTTTCTCAATGAAATTTCTTTTTAGAGAGAACAAAAAGTAAAAGGTAATGATGAAAAGGAGGCTAATGGGGTTATTAATGACTTAAAATTGGGATCGGGATTACAACTCCTTGTGTAAAAAATACACTTACAATGTGGGCAGGACATTTGAAATCATGATGAATAAACAAACAGGATAATCTTTATGTTTCCTCACATCAAAATCAAGTTGAGTATTAAATGGCTTTCAATGGAGACATGTTACTCATTTAAGGGATTAGGTATGTGCAAACATCTCCTTTTAAATGCATGCATATATATATGCATATGTGGCACCAAAATTTGGTCCAACTTCTACAAATTTTCTTGAGGATAAAATATTCAGACTTAGACATCTTGTCAATATATGTTGCATTGTATTGTGGAGAATGGAGATCTGCTTCTTTTTAATAAAATTAAGCAGCAACATGTTTACAACATTGCATTGGTATGCTTAGCAATCATCCAGTAAAAGTTGGGATTTCTCGCTAGACTAGTGTGTTCTGCAAGTTCAATATTTAATCTACAGAAAGAGAAAGCCAGGGGGAGAACTTACTTACTATGATGTATTTGTTGTGAAATAAATCAATCATCATATAGTCAACCTTGTGATATATACAGTGTAAAATGATAAAATTACAGATATGAATTATACTCCCATGGTCTCGTATTATTTGATAAAATTTGACTTTCTAGGTTAAATTTACCAAACTTAAAATTAATTTATAAACAAGGTTATTATAAATTTTAATTTCAAACAAGTTGTTCTTAATGGTGTATTAGATGTAGTTTTTTATGATATTATTTTTGTGATCATATCATATTAGATTAAGAATAAAAATAATTTTTTGGTCAAAATTTGATCAATTTGACCAAAAAAAATTAAATTTTCTCAAATAAAATGGGATAAAGGGAGTACTCTCTTCGTTATAAATTGTAATATCAATTTTAACTTTTTAAAGTTAAATGGACTCATTTTTAAATATAATTTTTTTTATCTATATATAGATAATACATTCATTTTTAAATATAATTTTTTTTATATATAGATAGTACTTTAGTTTTAGTCAACATAAATAATATTACGGACAATATTCCATAATCCATATACAAAAAAGTCGATCACTAGTTTGTCAACACGTGCACAACATGGATGCTTTTTTATTTATTTATTTAATTAACATTATTTAGTCTATAATATGTATTATTTTCTAATTTTTAATAATTTTTGTTATATCAAAGATGGAGTCAGTAATTAATATTGTTATGTATAATAACATTAGTTTTATATTTATAAATTTAAAAATTGATGGGTTTATTTTATATTTTTAGATATAAGTCATTTAATAAGTTATTATTTTATTTGATTATATTTTTGAAGTTGCTTTTATATTTTTAAGTTTCAAAGTTATTTTAATTATCTAAAATAATTTGCATGACCTAATTTTAAATGTATTTTACTTTATATTAATCAAAATAAGTTTATAATATTCACCCTTTATATATGTGTGCGCAGACGTACATGTATAAAATTTAATAAGATTCAAACTCTCGTCCAACTAGCTTAAGGTACCAACGGTAAATGTATGGTCGTTAATAATTTTGTTAGTCATATTACTTATAAAGTAATACTCCGTAATAGATTTATTTAGAAGGCTTAATTGAATTCACATTAATTTTTTATTTTATATGTTGGTCACCGGAAAAAAGATTCTTGCATTTTTTACTGAATTTTGTGATACTTCTTCTATCCAATTTTAAATGACGTTTTTAGAATATTCACACAATTGAAAAGATGATAATAATATATTTGGTTTGTAGTTAATGATGATGTAAAACTACTCAATTATCCCAAGAATAATAAATACCATAAAATATTGAAAATTAAAAGAAAAATATTACATGAGGGAATAATTTAGAAAAAAACATCTTTTTGATTTTCCTATTATATTATGTGCAACAAACAAACAATGCTAAAGAGTGATTAAAATTAGACTAATGTCAAAACCAAAAATGAAAGGAATAAAAATTTAAAAGATGTAAAAATTCTTGCACTTGTCATACTTAAACTAATTCATGCTAGGTTTGAGATTTTGGTAGATTTAATAATTTATCTATTGCTATATATTAATTGACAAACTAATGTTCAGGCACAGAGTTGACTCTGCTGAATCTATTATTAATTTGGTCAATTTGGTTATTCTTTCATTTTTCTATTGTTAATAAAAATAATTTTAATGAACTCAAATGCAAATATTATTTAGTTTTGACTTTGAATGAATTTCTGTTTTCATATTTATAACAAATACTAGTTAATTTTGATTTTGAACGGGTTAATAATTAAAAAAATATATCCTATACTTATAATTACATATATAAAAATATAAAAAATCTCAAAAAATATAATTCTCTTGATATTATCTAAAAAAAATAAAAATACATCAACTATCCTCCCTAGCTTACAAACACAAAAAGGTTAAATTGGGAAAATGGCCGAACAGAGAAAAAAATTGAAACAGTTGGCCCAAATCCAAGACGGCGAGGAGTCCTCAAATTTCAAATTCCTCAATTCTCAAATTAACGGACAGTAGCGAATTTTGAGTTTCCTTTTGTGGGCTTTTCATTTTCTTATTCTTGGGCTTCTTTTTTTCTTTCCATTGGCCCTTAATTTCAAATATCATCTCTTTGGACCTGCACCAAAATAAAAAGGAATTTCAAATTAATGGCATTCTTCATTTTTTTTAAAATATTAATCATATAAATATTGCTAATAATAATAACACTAACCAAATTCTATATAATAATACTGATAATCATATTATTATTAATAGTAATAATAATAATAAATATAACAGAATTAGAATTAGAATTAGAATTGTCACTTGTAATTAATTAATTTAATAAAATACTAAAATGCATTTATTAAAATGAGATGTCTACATTGGGCTGAGGGCCCAAAGCTACAGTTTCGTTTCTTGACCACTATGTATTGTTTTCATTGTTTTATTTTTAAATTTTTCCATTAAGTTTGACTAGTAATCGAGTTCTTAACTTTCCATGTGTTTTGATATTAATAACGCTAAGAGTCCATTACACATGTTTTATAAGATAAAACTATATTTAATATTAATGTGGTATTTCTTAAATTAAAACTATAATATATTCCTATTTTGTGAATCTATTTTATTAATTTGAATTATGTATAAAGTACTTCTATTTTTAATATAAATTTAAAATCAATGAATATTATTTAAAAAATGTTAAACCCGCCATGTCATATATTATGTAATCATATCAGATGCCACATTGTTTGCTTTTATATTTAAAATGACATGTAAGTAAGTCATATTAGCATGTAAGTAATATTTAATAGTGTTTAGGTGACAAGTCAATTTTCATTATAAAATTTCTGTCTGTCCTAAACTTTATTTTCAGTTATCGATCTTAAGAACTTTATTTCAATCTCATAAATTGAAATATCAAACGCATTGTTTGGAAAATTAATAAAGGGATGGGTATTAATTATGTCCCATCTGTGAATGAAAGCCTTTTGTTTTATGGAGACGTCCTTGGCCTCTAAAAATATTTTTATATAACTAAAATTTATTTTATTTGATACTCCGTATGTAATTTCTAATCATCATCGATTTGGATCGGATTGCAAAACATTCTGCTGCAAATGGAAATACACACGGCAAAGGGCTAAAATTGTCAAATCAAAATCCACGTTGAACTAGTTTAGATTCCATCGTCATACAATCCAAACCCATATGAATTGAAAGTCTTGAACCGTCGATTAAAACTAATCTTTACGGCTAAAACTCTCGATCCGCGTCATCCTGGCTGATTGGTCCAGTTTCCATACCCACCCATATATATATCATATGCAATCACCCAACCGCTCCCACTATATTACTCTCTCTACATACGTTTTTCGCTTCGTCCCCCTCGATTGCTCTTCCTCTTTCTCTCAGCATATCGCTTGACAGCCGCGATAATGGCGGGAAGAGGCAAAACCCTAGGATCTGGAGCGGCCAAGAAGGCCACATCACGCAGCAGCAAGGCCGGTCTTCAATTTCCCGTCGGTCGTATCGCCCGTTTCCTCAAGGCCGGAAAGTACGCCGAACGTGTCGGCGCTGGTGCTCCCGTTTACCTTGCCGCCGTTCTTGAATACCTCGCCGCTGAGGTACTACCGATTCTCTGTCGTTCTTTGCTCAATTTTGATTCAACTAAAATCCCCAATTTCTAGGGTTTCGCTAGTGCATATTAGGCTAATTTTATTTGTCTGTTTTGTCTTGGTATATAGGTGTTGGAATTGGCTGGAAATGCAGCTAGAGATAACAAAAAGACAAGAATTGTGCCTCGACACATTCAATTGGCGGTGAGGAACGACGAAGAACTGAGCAAACTTCTTGGTGATGTTACGATTGCCAACGGAGGTGTGATGCCCAATATCCACAACCTTCTGCTCCCAAAGAAGACCGGTGCTTCCTCCAAGCCATCTGCTGATGAAGATTAGGGCTTGAAATTCATCTCAAGTTTAATGTTTTTGGTGTCTAATTTACTAGTCTTTTGTATTGTTGACGATCTACAGGGTAGGACATGTGAGGTTCTATCTTTGTTACGTGGATAGTTGTTCTAGTTACTATGTAGTAGATTTAGTTGTAGTAGTTAGGGTTTCTGTTTAATGGTATTGTGAATATCAGTCAATTATCTACCGTCTTTCACATTGAATGAGAATTACTTTCCATGGAATTGTATTGATATTGATGATGTAAGGATCTTATATTTTCAGTTCTTAAATGGGCGCAAGTTATAATTTTGTATGGTATGGCATGGCATTCTGCTTAGAACTCTACATGTGATGGTTTGATATAGTTTTCATTTTCTTTAAAGCTTTCCTTGTAAATTTTTGGTTGGTCGGAGCCGATTTCGTTATGAAAATGGTGTTTTCTGTAGTGTAGGCTGTTGGATTTGTTATTTAGATTTCATCGATGTTTTTGGTGGTTTGATGATACAAAATTAGTTGCTTCTATTTTGGGCGTTTTCATGTTTGCAGAGATCTTTGGTATAGATAAAAGTCCTCTTGTATGTTTATTTAGTTTGTTGCAAGGTGTCTTGTATGGTTTGCACAACCTTGTATTTTATGTTCTTGTATGTTTTGCTTCGGTACGAATATAGCCTTTTGCTTAGATTTTGGAATAGGCGGTGCAGGTGTACTGCCGGCGTTGCTTATGATTTTATGGTTGAAAATATTTGTAGTGGTGCTGAGTATTTGACTGATGCCTTTTGAAAGTCATTAGGAGTGATTGGCAGTGTTGAAGTCCGTAGTAATGTTTACAAGGTTCATCTAAGAAATGAAATGGAATGGCTGTTCAACGATATGATGCATATATGGATGGAACGCGCTAAACCAACAACCATGTCTGTTATTTCTCCTTTTGGTAGTATACCTCGATAAAATAAGCTAATGTGGAAGTCGCATCACCACCTCGTAGGCGTTCTTCCAAAAATCAAAAATTTTGGGAGGATAAACTAGGGAAGTTTAGAGCGGATTAGCAATGGAATGCAAGAAACTCAGTAGACTACAGAACCCACTTCTATAGCTTCTTCAAACAAAGTTGATGGCTTGATGGGTGAAGTGCTGCTTGCTTTCCAGGAAACCATGAATTGTTCAAGCTCAACACGTTCCTGCTGTACGCTACAGACAGATAAATACTACTAGAATAATGCTCTCCCACATTAGAGACCCACACAGGTCTTATATTTCCAAACAAAAGAACTAAAATGAGTTGCAGAAATGATTATTAAAACACTAGCAAAAATTGTACAGGATATTACATTTGCTCTCACCTTAATTTACAAAATCTTGAGAATGAGTCCATATACATTTTCATAAAATCATAACCTCTTCCCCTCTAATTCAATCATTGTCAGTATGAACAGCGCCCTATGCTCAAAACATTACCAACTGCCCACTCCTAATGAGGATTATCGTCATGAAGTAAAATGAATTGTAAACAAAAAATTGTGCCAGCGTGATGATTGATACACCAACATACTCCATCTTGACTATACAAAATAAAACAAGCTGCATATTTTCATTCAGCTCCATGCAGCAGTTAGTTGGAAGTATCAGGCAAGCTTTGTCGTTCCCGTGACATTAACATGAACTGGAATCCTTTTCAGCTGACCTTTTGACTTCACAGATGTAAATGGCAATTTGATCAGCACGTCAACATGATGTCCTTTTGGGCTTCCACAACATCATGAACCCTGAATACTGGAACCAAACCAGCACAAGGATAGTAAGTGCACCAATTAAACTACAGAATGCTTAATACTAATCACAGTTCATATGTATAGCATATATATGCAGTATTACAGAAAGAATACACAAGCATATATGAACTATCTTGGTACTGAGAACAAAAGAATTTCATACTTGGCTAAAAGGTTTATGAACTATCTTCATCAGAACTAGAGCTGTTTATCCGCCTGTCCCTAATAGCAGGGAAAAGGCGCCCACGGGGATCAGATGGAACCTGACGGGGTTCTGAAGGGGCTGCAACTTGCGAATCTTCTTTTTTTGGTGTCTTATTTGCCCTTCTTTGGGCATCCTTCACCTCTTTGCATGACTTATCTAAAATTAACAGGAAGTCCCGAACAATGACAAATAATCGCAAGCCCTCATCCTTTCCCGTGTTTCCATGGAAGTAACCAGCTGTACTTTTCACCAGAGCTATAATTCTCCTCTCTTCCTCAAGCAACCACATCACATCAACCTCGGCATTCTGCACAAAACTTCTAAGTACTTGGTGGAACCTATTCTTTTCATCAATATTTTTCATGTCTGAGTTCAGAAAATCTTTGGCTTTAACAAGTCCACGACCAAGCTTGGAAACCGTTGCTGTTAAGCTATCAGCGTCTAAGCCCGCAGCTTTCTTTACATTCTCAAGCTCATCGCCTAAACCAGAGACCACTTGAAGGCCAAGACTGCGATAGTGATTTTCTAAGTCATCATCAGGACCATTGAGATCATCAGAATTGATCTTGTGCATGCTCTGGCTTTCTCCTGCTGCACGGGCAGCTCGAACCCCTTCAGACCGAATTATTTCTTGAACAACAAAGTGCAGAAGTGTAGTTTTCCCATCAGCTCCTTTAACATCTGACAATTTTAAAAGTGTGTCAAGTTTGAACGCTTGCGCACCACCACGAAATGTCCCGTCATTCATGCGATTGCCAGTTTTCAGAACAGCTTCTAAGAGCTTCAGAAACAGCCGACTCTTTTTGAGTTCAGTGCAAGCAGCCTGTAAAGGCAAATGGAGGTGAGGGAAGAAAAGGATATTGTCATATTTTTTCAGTACATAAGACTATTGTGTGGAGCAGAGAAATACAGAGTTAGTTATTCTAATAATTGTTCTGTAATTTCTGGGAATAAATACATGATTAATTATGTGGAACACAACATTTCAGAGATGAAAAGAAGATTGTGAAGTTTTGCAATTTGAAGCCAGTGGCTGCTCAGCTGAGGCGACATTCTCACAATTGGTTGCTTGACAGCTGTACCAAGGGATGACACCTTTATACTGTAGTTCATGAGAATATATGTTTTCCCACATGAATACCACCAGATACCGACATTATGCTAAATTTCAGGGGGAAGCCATAATTGGTGAGAAACAAAGTCAAGCAGCTGATGCAATTCAAAAATAATAAATTACCTCTAAGGTGGCAAAGGACTCTTTGATAGTTGATGCCTCCTCCTGTAGAGTACACATGAAGATCAACGATTCTATTCTCTTAAATGCAAACGGTATCTCGATTAAGACCTTCAGAAACCGCTCTGCTGGTCCAAGTCTAGAAAGTTCACCATTATAAACCCGCAACTTCAGTTCTTCTTCTGCTGTTGGTGCCATCTTTAATAAGGTCTCCAAGAGTTCTGAAGGAAGCTCATTTCCTGATTCAGATTAGATATATTAGCTCGCTGCTTCTGATGTAATAGAATTTTCATCAAGATGAATTCTTAACTCTTATCATTAAGTATAATTCAGATGCACAAAAAAAATAGAAAGAATTCACAGAATAAATGTCAAATACAACTGTTCTGAATACTGATTACTAATTTATAATAATGATTACAGGCTCACCAATAAATATCACTACACTTCCAGTGAAAAGCCTGATTAAGGGGCACACATCTTTTTCAATAAATTCTTTCAGAACCACATATTTGTTTTTCTATTCAAATTTAATATCTAAGAGCCTTAGTCCTTCGGCATTTAAAAGAAAAATATAGAGTAGCATTTAGTAATTCTTCTTGTTTTTCCCTTTTTCTTTTCTCATCCTACCCCACACACACACACCACCCCAGTGAAAACCAAACAAAACCCCCAGCCATATCTGACAGACATTCTAGGACCCTGCTTCATCTTCTTCTTTTCCTCCGGAAGATAATATTTGCTTTCCTTCTACAAAAGCAAGACTAACTGTCTATAGCTCTATTTTAATTAAGCGACATTCATTTCACACTTAATAGTGACAAAGGAGGTACTTCCCATACGCCAAAGACGCAGGATACATTTCTTTTGAAAAGGGGGCAAAGGTGAGCATATACCTTCTTGAAGTGCATCACAAACCTCCTCCGTTGTCACATTCAGGGCCTTCAAAAGAATTGACAAGTTCTGTGACTTCTTGGGATCGATAATTTGAACATATGCGATTGAAGGATCTGAAGACGAGGAACTCTTTTTGGCTTCCTTCTTGTTTTTCCCAGCAGGAGCACCAAAAAGAGATTCTATCATCTCTTCATCAAACCTGTTCATAAATATTTAGCATCATTTTGACAAAGTAATTAACATTCATGTTCACAAAAAACAAACCAACTAATACTTTATAAGAACGAAACTTACTGGAATGATCCTGACTTAATTTGGTGCCAAACCATTGAATGATCAGGGTTAGCTAGAACCTTATCCCAGAAGAATGGCTTTAGCTTGGCTTTTGGTACATCAGACTCAATTCCTTCGGCAGAAGCAGAAGTTGATGGATGACTTAGTCCCTGAGATGAAGGGCGAGGAGGTTTTAATCCTCCCATGGTTGGGGGTCGAGGAGGAGGGACACCACTAACTGGAGGTGGTGGGGGGGCAGGACCAGTCTTGATGGAAGAAGGTATAGGTGGTGGAGGTGGTGGCGGCGCTGGATGAGAGGGACGACTGACAGGAGAAGATTTCAGTGGCAATACTGTAGTAGGAGGAGTTCCCTTGCCAGGAGGAGGAGGAGGAGGAGGAGCTCCCTTGCCAGGAGGAGGAGGAGGAGGGGAAGCTCCCTTGCCAGGAGGAGGTGGCAGAGCTCCCTTGCTAGGAGGAGGCAATTCATAGGGATCTACGCTCCCTACGGAATGCTTTGAAGATGGAAGTTCTGAGGGTACCACCCTTCCAGGAGGAGGCTTTAGTGGAGGTTGTTTACGAGCAAAATCATCATCCGTGGACATGGCACTTGTAACTGTTCCAAGTTTTGCAGTACCAAGGACGCCAGATTCAACATAGTGGTTTGAACTGGTATGAAAAGACTGATTACCAAGCCTCTCTTTGTTTAGTGTCTCTTTGTTTAGTGAATTGTTTAAAGCAAAAGACTTCTCTGGAGAATCTGAAAAGACAAAGATTAACTCAATACATAAATTACAAAACGCAATTAAAATTGGACAAAAATTATTAGAGTAGAACCTATACATACCAATCGAATAATTACTCAAGCTTACGCGGAGAAGAGGCCTCTCATCATTTTGTCCACCTCCAATTCGAACTCCGCAAACTTTAAAATAGCATATAAAGAGTAGTGCAACGATAAAAAATGTCACTGTCGCAGTTACCACAACAGCAATAAGAACTGTTTTTCGGTTCTTATTTTGCTTATTTGACTGCTCATTTGAAGAAGAATTTGGACTTGGTTCACCAGCTGCAAGTTGTGAACTCGGACTACTCAAATCTGTAGGGAAAAAACTAGGGGAAGGAGGACTTGTGGGGCGCTGGGAGTTATGATTGTCAGAAACTGAAGGTGCCAGACTGGACGAAGGTGATGCAACAGCAGGGGACGGTGCTGATGCAGGTGCTTGTACAGAGTTCTGGGCCAATTTTCGCCTTTTATGAGCATCGGACTTGGGAAAAAATGAATACACATACTTCTTGTACCAATTCGTAGAGCTATTCTCTTCTCCGGACTCTAAGGACATCCAATTCATCTTCCTAAAACAATCCAAAAGACTTAACTTAACCTCGGGATTTGAGACTCTGAAGGCCTTTTGAATGTCTGCTTTTGCTAACCTACCCCTTAAACTGATCTCATTACTGCGACTAAAATCTTGCTCTATGGAATAGGATTCATGATCTTCCTTCACATGCACCAGCTCGAGCTTACAATTGGTCCATAATAGCTTAGCCTGCATTAAACCACATTACGAAACTTCCAAAAATTTAGTCAAGGCACACAGATATAAAACCCAAGAGGAGGGTTCTATATAGTAATAAATAATGCTCAAAGCAAATACTATACGTTTAAAATGAATCTAAGTATAACAATAATTATTGGTTATTATAATTTTATATGATTTCAATTCTAATTATATCAACATAGTTGTGAAATATAATTCTTAAATATATATACGGGCCAATGGGGTAAAATAATACATTTGTTATGATTATACTATGTTTCGTCAATTCAAGTATTGTATGCATGCTCGAAATTATTCAAATTTGAGCTTGAGTTTTAGAGCTCACAAGTTGTTCTATTACTTTTCAAGTGGAGATGAACCCAAATCTGAGTTAAAAATTTGGGAGACATGTATAACCGAAGCAAAATATAATTCAAATTTGAGTCGAATCTGATTAAGGATTTTAGCTTTTGAGCCAAGCCCGAGCAGTTCACTGTTCGCTGCTTCACTCATATTCGATCTGTTCTCAGCTCTAATTATATGTACATTATATCATTATGACTACTTATACCGAAGGAATATTTCTGAAGAGGCAATATCTACAAAGTTGGACAAAAGTCTTTCATACAATAACTGTAGAAGCTCAAAACAATTAATACAAATCGGGTTATCTCTAGTTAAGTCAACATGATACATACAGGCGATGGAAGCAATTGTTACACCAGTTGAAATAAGTACGTTTTATGGTATGCGTAGTTTCAACAAGATTACATAATCTTACCTCCCCCCCACCAACAAACCCCCTAATCCACATAAAAAAATATACATGCACAAATAAGAATAAAAATAACTTTTTGAACATCCCCCATGCCTTCATATCCTAGCGTAAGGATTAACCTTCACTCCTTCAGATAAGAGTGCATCTGCCAATACTCTTACTGACCTCCAGGTTAAGCTTAAAAATGATTTGCAAATCGCAAGCAGCTCAAGCAATGGAACTGGGAGGTTTTTGGAGAGGTTGAATAAATTCTAGAGCAGCTAAATGCAAATGGTACTTTTTGTTTAGAAGCAGAGACAACAGAAGCAAGAAAAGCAACAAATGGGGAAAAAAAGATGGGGACTTGGCACCGATTTCTCTCATGTAAAGTCTCTTCCTTTCAATATTCAAAAAATTGGAGATAATAGAAAATTTGATGTATTTCCTTATGATTATAGTTCTGCCACTAATATGTATAAGGAGAGTAGATCTTGATGGCACAAATTGTCAATTTGGCTACAAGAGTCAAACTAAGCCAAATTTGGAGGGACAGAAGAAGAATCATTTATTTCAGCTCAATTTTTATGTGTGACAAGTCTATAATCATCCAAGCACATTTTTATTATATTATGGACATGAGTAAGAGGTTAGAATAATAAAATGGAGAAAGGTGCGGATGGATAGTGTTTCTTTTTCCCCCGAAAAATATTAAACACAGCATTAAAGGTGAGCATAGTAGACCCTCGGAAAAAGTATATAACTACAAACATCTTTGGGATATTACAAATAGGATAGTAAGACTATTAGATATGTACACAGATTGACAACTCTGAATCCAAATGAGTTATTTCAACTGTGCATGGAGCCAAATGAATTGATTGAACCAAAAGAAAGGTTGTTATCAATATTAATTCTATTCACATAAGCATGCCTACAGCATTGCAGCAATAGTCAAGAAAAAGAAAAACAGTAAAAGATTAACATCAAATGCAACAAGGTGCATCACCTAGAAGATTGAAGATTGAATAGATTAACCATCTCTTACCATAACCGCTTCTTTGGCAAGAGTATCGAAAGGAGAACGAATTAACAATTTTAGGTGAGGCATAATTCTGACTTTGGTGCAGACAAATTACTAATTATGTGGAAGGGATGGAAAATATCCAATTCTATAAAGCCATAGGACAGAGATACTAATAATGAAGGATCGGGAAGAAGGGCTGAAGGGTATAAAATATATACAATTCAGGACGAGCCAACTATAGAAACAGGATTCGTACTGGTAAAAGTCAACAATCCTCAAATTACAAATTCTTGTAGTTAATGACTTATGCATTAACAAATTATCAGTCACCATATGACGTAACAGAAGATTTCCTTCGAGTAAATGGAACATGAAAATGACCGAAGAAACCTTGATTGCTTCAGGTAGAAAGATATAGTGTCATAATAAGGTCAAACACTACTTTACAATTGCAACTTCGATCTAGAAATTATTCAAGTGACCTAATCGAATATGTGTCACATAACACTTGGCCACTGAATATCTTAGAACTTGTCAAAACCAGGGAGTTCACACATGTCGTGTCATGTAGTAGATCTCCAGGCCTAGTAAGTGTAGTACCCAAAAGTCAAAACAACCTAATAATTCCTTCCGTTCTGTTCGATGTGCATGTACATATAAGTCTAATAGGTACTTCAGTGTGTTCAACCATTATGTTCTTAAATGGTATAGTGGTAGACTAATGCTGAAATTGAAGAGTTGAAATTCATATATAGGTAGGGGAAAAATGCGTGCAATAGGTGGCTTGTGGTTGTAAAAGAGTCAAACTGTTCACAAACGAGATCACTAGACTGAAATTTGTTTAACAAACCTATCTTGACCATGTTGCTAGTTCACATTTTAAGCTTGAGTAATTTTTTATGACTCCAGTACTCCACTCGACTCATTTACTTATAAAACTCAGGCTCAGCTCAAGTTCAGTTAATGAATGAGTCGAGCTTGAAGAACCTATATAGGCTCATTTAAGAATAGCTCTTAATGTGGGCTCCTGTATCACAAAAATATCCTACATACAAATGAGTGGAGTGTACTTACAAAGAGCTCACCACCCCAACCTCCTCGCCCCTCCACACACCCCCAACCCCAAGAACACATACAGACAAAAGTGGTTTCAAAGCTATACCCGTTGTGGTGGGGAAAATATTGGTGAAGCAGCATGGATTCCTCTAGTTACTTCTTTCGTTCATAATATGGCACTAAAACTCGTCATATTTTTCATTTCTTAGGAGAAGAAAAAGTAATACGCAAAATATAATTTGGATTCTGTTAAACTAAAGTAGAAGAGAAAATTTGTGGAAAACATGTTGCTAAGCATTAGAGATATGATTCTGGTACATCATAATGTGACACCTGCTTTCGTTAAAATGTAATTGTTCGATCACCATCAACAGTCAAGCAGGGCTCCAATATAAATGTACTACCTCTCTTCCAAAATTAGAAATACATTTCTCTATTAAACGTTGTAATATTCAAAATCTTATCATTTCATTGTGATATGAAAGTATAAAAGTTTGTATTCTCATACGAAAAGCATGTGATTTCAAACAAAAAGAAATAGACCCTATCCAAACAAAGCTATAGGAAAACTTTGCATAAATGAACAAGATATGCTAAAAGTATAAGTAACATGAGAGCTACCATGTCCTCATTTATCTGCCCCGAACGAATGAGATTGTTGAGTGGAAGTTCCTGAGCACTAATGCTATCTGAATCTGCCGATGCCGAAGTAAAGGGCAGAAGAATCAAAGCAAAGAAGCAGACCAATATTCTGACACCCATTTGCACTTGAATTAGCAGCATTCCAGATGCATACTGTGATCGGGTCATCAAACAACAGACAAGCAGAAATGAAATCTTCAACTCCGATCAGTTGGTATTTCTTATTGTGTCACACGTGAACGCCTAAAAGCATTAATAGTTTGTTTCACGTGAAGAACAAGTTGAATGTTTACAGCAAGTAACAGAAACCCAAATCAAAGAATCTTCAAAGAAGCTCCAAAAAATGGCAATCAAACACTTTGCTATCAAGAATCAAGCTGACCCTAAATCAAATTTCACGTAAAAACTCAAACCCCGGTATCAAATCTAGTCAAAGAGAACCACCTAGAAAACGCCAATATATGGAATCAAACGCACATTCAATAAAAGTTCAAGAAAAAGAACACCCCAGAAGTCCTCAGACAAAAAGAACTCCAAGGAATGGAATCACTATCGTTAGAAAGAAAAACCCTATTCCGGAAGAGGCAACAGAAAGCCCCTAATTCCCAAAATAAAGAATAGTAAAGGAGAAATGAATGAATCAATAGGTTGGGTTTGGTGGTTGAATATAATTAACGAAGAAAACTTAGATCCAAGGACGTGAAAAAGAGAAAGAAATGGAGCTGAGTTGACTAGGAAATGGTAACATGAGAGAATTGTCGAATGAAGGAAAGCTGCCAAACATTGAATTGGAGAATTTGTCTTCGCTTCGCAACAGTTGGTTTGGTTTGGTTAAAAATCAATTAAAATCTGAAAGATACTGAACGAACGCGTCATGAATGGGGTGTGTCATTTAGAATTTCTGTTCATTAGATTTTTTAATTTTTAATGATTATAATGTCCTTCTGGTACAAGTAAAGGAAGTTGCGGTGCGGGGGAGAGAGAGAGATAGAGGCAAAGGGGTTTGAAATTCTAGAGGAATTTGTTTTGACCACTCTCCGCGTTGGCCTCCACCCCCATCGCTGGACGGCTCCATTGTTTGGATTTTTTGTTGTTTATATAACCAATTTTCCTTTTTTCGTTTTGTTTTCCCCATTTCTTTCCATCTACAAAATAGTGTTTATGAAATGTTGAGAATTTAAGTGAATCCCAATTGAAATTGTCCAAAAAAAAAAGAAAACATCTTTCAAGTTTAAGGTAGAAATTTAAACGACTTTTAATTACGATCAAGCAAAACAAATTTAAGTTCAATAAATTTGAGTCAAGACAAACCAAATTCAGAATTTTATTATTGGAATATACTTGTTTATGATTCAAATTTCAAATAAACTTGTGTAATTGTGAGATATAAACTTTATACTTTTCCTTTTGATTGTAGAAACTTAATTTTAAAGACACTATTAAATGTGTTGGGAGCACTCTGTTATTACAACTAGTCTGACTTAAGTGTGATGCAAATTAATCTACATTCTCAGCTTTCGAGGAGGAAGTTAAAAAAATAAAAAAAGACACCACCATGTGCAATTCAGGGGAGCTAGATATGCTTCCAAATAATAATTGATAAACATAAATGGATAGAAAACTAGGAGATATGTTCTTTACAACTTCTTATCATTCATGTTGTCTATCTTCAGGTACAAATCCTTTCGAGGGGATAAATTTCAACAAGTTTACCGGGGAATCTATTACTAATTTACTACATTCAATAGTATTTTTTCACGTAAATATTTGTTGAAGGATCGATATATATATATATATATATATATATATATATATAGAGAGAGAGAGAGAGAGAGAGATGCCTTTAGTAATTAACTTGATAAAATTTGTGTCACTAAAAAAATTTAGAAAAAAAAAGAGTTGCTTGTGTATCTCACGTTTGCTAAGTAGAGATAAGATCGTCTATGCGTCCTTCTCTAATCTCATGCCCCGTATCCCTAATCTCGTCCTAACATTACTCTTATAAACTTCTGAATAAGCGAGATATATACGCCCCTATTAGACATGCAATTCTTTTATATTAGTTCTATCTTCAATTTTGTTTAAAACCCCAAATAATTTTTTAATTTTTTGCATATACACATTTATGTGTGTGTCCACCAGTAAACTAGTAAAAACAGATTGTAATAGGCTTTAACAGAAAACTTGTACCTAAGCACAAGTACAAATTGTTAAGATTTATAGAATTTATAACATTTTTGAATAATTAATAATGAATTGTGTTTGATTGGTGATTTAGTACGTAATTTCTTTAAATTATTATTTTTAGTACGTCTTTACATTAGTTCATTTGCCTATTTATTAAATTATTTGTTACTTATTAAGTAACGATTTGGTTTG
Organism: Centella asiatica; assembly: GCA_014636745.2. Lineage (NCBI taxonomy): Eukaryota > Viridiplantae > Streptophyta > Magnoliopsida > Apiales > Apiaceae > Centella > Centella asiatica. The sequence continues at coordinate 54,544,985 of CM025783.1, forward strand.
AAAAGTAAAAAATAGAATGTGTTTGATTATTCTAATTTAGGTTGGTGAAATTTTATTAAACTAGATACAATATGTTTGGAAAGCCATAAACTGAGGAGGACATATGAACTCTTTTTACAAAAGCTTTAAGGTGAATCTGTTGATATAAACTGAGGTATAATAGGAATCTAGTGTGAACGCTCTTATACATACCAAAATGAAAAAACTTAAATTAAATTAAATTTTCTATGTTTTTCCTCAAGTATGTAACTATGTAAGCATGTGATATGGATGTTTTGTGATACTATTGCGTAGTGCCTAACAATACTAATGAGGATCTCTGCTCAAACTTCAACGCTAATCCGCATTATGAAGTAATAAAGTTACGTCCATCAAATTTTTTAATAGATTCTTTATTTTATATATTTAAATACATTTTTTAATAATTTACAGATTCTTTATTTTTTAACAAATGTGTTGACATCTCCATTTTATATCTCCTTATCATTAAATATTAATATTATAGATACATCTATTATTGTTTATTTTTTGGCATAATTTATACATTAACTTTAAGATATTAATATTAGAAATAATAAAATTAATTACTTAATAATTATAAAATTACGAAATACATTAGTTGAGAAGTGTTTGCAACAAAAACCTAATCCAGCCCAATAATCATCAAAAAGAAAATTAATTTATAGGCCCAAAAAAATTTTAAAACTTACAAGAGAAAAATAGAGTAGAGAATTATTATTGCTTGATTTATATTTTCAACTCATATACATGCATATTTATAGGCTAGGAGATATATGATATACAATGAATATTATATATATTTAAAAAGTCAAAAGTTTTATACATTAATGAAAAAATATGCTAAAAGCTTTTGAAACTTGGGAAATGAAGGGACATCCATATTATTCATATCGCTCCCTCTTGGATGCCCATTTTTAAGAAATTGTGTCTAGTTAAAACATTTCTAGGAAAAAATTCTAGTAAAAGAAAAAGAGTACACAACCTCTGAAAAAAAAAGTCTATCTAGCATCACATCAAATTTTTAAGTCAACGAATCTCAATCTTATGTATCATTTTTTCAAATAGTATAGTAGGTAGTACCTTTGTATACAACCCCGCAAGATTATCGCTTGAATGAATCTGTTGACATTAATTTCACCTTTCTTTTGAAACTCATAAGTGAAAAAGAATTTTGATGATATATGTTTCGTTCTATCTCCTTTGATAAAACCTTCTTTCAGTTGTGCATACATGTTGTATTATCTTCAAATAATACTGTTGGGACTGTCTTGTTGTAGTTCATACCACATGTTTCCTGGATATTCTTACAAATTGACCTCAACCAAACACATTCTTGATTGACTTCATGAATCGCAAGTATTTCTGCATGATTAGAAGAGGTAGCAATCAAAAATTATTTTACAGAGCGCCATGATATGGTTGTATCTCCATAAGTAAACAAATAACTCATATGCAATCGAGCTTTATGAGGGTCAAATAAATAATCTGCATCTACATAACCAGTTAATATTGTTTTTGATTTATTAGAATCAAATAATCTCCTATCAGTTGTTCCTAAAAGATAACGAAACACATGCTTAACACCATTCCAATGTTTTCGTGTGGAAGCAGAATTATATCTTGCTAATAGATTTATAAAAAATGCTATATCAAGTCGTATATTATTAGCAAGATATATTAATGCATGAATAAGGCTAAGATATGGTACTTCAGGACCAAGTATTTCTTCATTATCTTTCCGAGGTAAAAAAACATCATTTTTAACATCAAGTGACTGAACAACCATAGGAAAACTGAGTGGGTGTGCTTTGTCTATATAAAAACGTTTTAAAACCTTTTCTATATATGTTGATTGATGAACAAAAATTCCATTTGCTAGATGCTCGATCTGCAAACCAAGACAAAGTTTTGTTTTTCCAAGATCTTTCATTTCGAATTCTCTTTTTAGGTAATCAACCATTTTCTGAAGTTCTTCAGGAGTTTCAATAATGTTCAAATCATCAACATAAACAACAATTATAGTAAATGAAAGTCCAAATTTCTTTATAAAAATGGATGGCAAATAGGATCATTTTTATAATGTTCCTTCAACAAATATTAACTTAGACGATTATACCACATTCGTCCAGATTTTTTTAATTCTTACAAGAATCTTTGTAATTTAATTGAATAAAGGTCACGATAATGTGACCTATGTATTACAGACAATTGAAATCCTTCAAAGATCCTCATATAAATATCGTTGTTAAGGGAACCATACAAATATGCAGTAACAATATCCATTAAACGCATTTCTAATTTCTCAATTACTGTCAAGCTAATAAGATAACAAAATGTTATAGCATTTATTACAGGAGAATATGTCTCTTCATAATCAATGTCTGAAGTTTGCGAAAATCCTTGAGCAACAAGATGAGCTTTATATCTTGTAATTTCATTTTATCATTTCTTTTACGCACAAATATTCATTTATAACCAATGGGTTTTTCCCCTTCAGGGGTCTGGACTACAAGTCCAAAAACTTTGTGTTTATCAAGTGAGTTCACTTCTTCTTGTATTATTTTTTTTCATTTTCGCCAATCATCTCTACCTCGACATTCATCGACAGATTTAGGTTCAAGATCCTCATTTTTCATCATTAAATCAAGCGTTATATTATATGCAAAAACTTCGTCAACGCTAATATCGTTACGGTTCCATCTTTTTCCTGTGACAACATAATTTATTGAGATCTCTTCTCTTTCAATACTTTTAGGTACTTTTGTAGGATTTCGACAGATAAAACACAGCGGAATAAAAAAAATAATTTAAAACAAAACGAAACCCTAACCCGAGGATCCATTCGAAACAATTTAATACAGATGGTTTAACATTTTACCGATTAAACCTGTAGAATCCGAATCTTTGATAAGGGTGTTGAACGTCTCTGAATCTTAATGCAATCCAACTCGACGGCGCCTATACGATATCCACACAAATACCCCACAAATCGTCTCATGATCTGAAGTAAGGAGGATTGCAGTACTAGCTACTGAATCTATTTCTCTCTCTCTCTCTCTCTCTCTCTCTCTCTCTCTCTCTCTCTTAACTTTAGTCTCTCTCTGATGAGCGGCTAGAGTTTTAGAAAACGTATATGCTTGAGAGAACAACTGATATATCCTATATATAGCTATGTATAGAGTAATACCAAACCCTAATCTGATTAGGAGAATAAAATCCAAATTTTATATTTATTACATATTTTAATCAAGTCTTACTTAATTAATATATAAGTCAAATAAATATATATTCGTATTTTCTTCAAAGGGACTCTAATATATATACAGATTAAATACATATAATTTAAAACCATGATTTAAATAAAATCAATATCATTGATATCTTAAAATCACTGACATTTAAATTATATCTCCTTAATGAACGTTCTTAGTGTGCGACCCTATAGGTTATTATTACGTTGGCAATAATTTTAAATCATATTATAAAATTATAAACAGTGAGTAACATCTAGTAATACATCACTGTTACCCAAGTAATAATAAAGTCGTTGATTCGACGCAACCTTTTCGTGACCAATGTTTCAATGTAATTTAATCCTTTTAACCTTGATATCTACGATTAAATTCAAGGCATGGATGTGTCATCCTCTTTACAATTTAATCTCATTTTTCTTGATCAATGAGTAAACTATATGAAACAAATCTCTATTTGAGCATGGTCATGTATTTCATAGTCTCACTCAATCAAGAGGCCTATAGATATCATCCCTAATTTATAAGAGGGTTAAATTTCATCTACATCATTCCCATTTCTCACATAACTCATGATTCATTCAACAATCACCTTTATCATCCACCCGGTTAAAAGTGACTTTTGGCAATGTCAAAACACATAATTCCTTATGTAGAAATGTCATGACTTTAGGTTGAAGGACCATTATATCATTGTCATTATGAGAATTACTTATGACATATAGCATAATGTTGTTGCACCCCTGCTTATATAATCTTTGTTTAAACGTTTATTTATTGCTTAATATATAAGAATTGATGATGTAATATAGTCCTTACTTAACTATTGTAAAAGGACTTAAAAAATATCCAATTTGTTAGGTGGATATAATTTATAGTTAAGCAAAGAGCTTGATCACCATTTGAAGTCTGCTGATGCGATAAAGTCTGCTATGAGGAAATCATTAGTCAAGAAGGATTCTGAAGATATGAAGAATTTTCCAAGTATAGTCCTGCTTAGAATGGAAATAAGTAAGGACTTAAGTAAACAAGATCATTTACTTGATCAAAGTCAAGTTGTCAGAAAAGTTCTTTATCCCTGCTTAGTCAACTTCTAGGAGGCTCTTCTGAAAAGCATTAGAAAATAGAATAACGGCTAACTTTTTGAATTAAGAAAGGAATGTTGAAAAGGTACAACTCACTTCAAGAACAGTACTCTCCAACAGATCTATTTCAAATTTCCAACGGATAGATTTTCTGGAGAAGTATAAATAGGAGTCATAAATATCATTTATGACTACCCCTCCAACTAACTGAGCAAAGTCTGAACAACATCTCTGACACATTAAAGATTTCAGCAAGACATCATAAAGCTTGAACAAGTGTTATCAATCTGCTCAACTAAGGAGCAATCTACTTGAAGATAGCAAGCAAGATTTTCTCAAATCTGCTTAGAGTCTGTGCGACTAATTTGGTCTAAGTGACCTAGTGTAAATTGGTCTAAGTGTTCTTCTGCTAATTGTTCTGTGTGAACAAGTTTTAATGATAGCCTTCTCAAGTAAAATAGAAAAAGAGTGGAGTAGGATTAGTCCGAACCACTATAAAAATTCTCATATCTTTTCCTGTTTATCTTTTATATTGTTTTCCTGCTTTGTTTTGTGCTTTGCTTAAGTCCTGCTGAACTCTTTCAGCAAAGACTTACTATCTTTACTACTTTTAGCCATTAACCCTTACTACAAAAACTAAGAGGGTACTTTGCTTAAACAAATTTCGCTGCTTAACTTTTTAAAAACATAAGAAACTTTTTTATAAGCAAGAAGTATTTTAAATCAGTAAATTTTTCTACGCAATATTTAATTTTTGAAAAACACTATTCAACCCCCCCCCCCCTCCCCCCATTCTAGTATTTTTACCGTTTGGGACCTAACACATAATACTCCATGTAGAATTCTCATGGTGGGTCTGTCCAGTACACTGTTCTTTAACATAGTACCTATGCATCAACTTAATATATCTCGTATATATTTATGACTAACGAGATGTGGCCATCAGTCAATCCACATACTAGTCTAAATGTATTATTGTTGTCACACTAACAATAATACTCGACTAGGGATATTTAAGAATAATGATATATAACATACTTATATGATCTCATATTCAAGTCACATACTTAAATCTATATAATTAATATCATTCTTGTAAGGACATTTATTATGTTAACATTTATATAATGCAGTAAATAAAACATAATAAAAGAAATTATCATTCACCAAAACATAACATAAATATAATGTCACAATCATTACATAATTGGCCACTAGGGCATATACTCCAACAACTTTAACCTCTTCCAAGGTTTTACCCATCACGTCATGGGACTCTTTTGGAGATTCTATTTCCTTTATTTGGGCATCTAGATTATTTGTTTCTTTTCTTTTTAGAGGATTTTTGTCTTTGGAACCAATTGGCCTACACGCTTCAGACGAGGTTTGACTCATTTGCATTAGTAGTCTGTCTTTCAGACACATCAATTTTTGAAGGAGCATTTTTAGCTGTTATATGTGACTTAGTCACTTTATTAATATCATCGAATGTATCAGGTAATTGATTTGCAATGCCTTTTAAATGAATTATTTTCTGAACTTCTAGTTTACATTAATTTATACGATGATCAAATATATTTAATGATAATACATTCCATATAATTTTATTTTTCAGCTGTTTATTCTCTCCCCCTGATCCCGAGAATATCTTATTTTCTCCCCTCAATTTTGAAAAAATTGTTTCATCAAAATGATAGTAGGCAAACCTTCTCGTAAAAATATAACCCGTCAATGGCTTAAGGTATTTTATTATGGAAGGAGATTCATAACCAACATATATTCACAACTTTCTTTGAGGACCCATTTTAGTATGTTGTGGAGGAGCAATTGGGACATATACTGCACACCTAAAAGTTTTGAGATGGGAAATATTAGCCTCACTTTCGGAAGCCAATTGTAAATGAGAGAATTTATGATAACTTGTAGGTCTGATGTGTACAAGTGTTATTGCATATAAAATAGCATGTTCCCAACCCGAAATAAGGAGATTTGTTCTCATAATTAATGGTCTGACAATCAATTGGAATCGTTTGATAAATGATTCTGTAACACCATTTTGTGTACGAACATGAGCTATGGGATGTTCAACATTTATCCCAATTGACGTCAAATACTCATTAAAGGTTTGTGATATAAACTCTCCAACATTATCTAAGCGAATTGAACCAATAGGATAATCTAAAAATTGTGCTCTTAATCAAATTATTTGTGCAAGCAATCTTGCAAATGACAGGTTGCAAGATGATAATAAACATACATGTGACCATCTAGTTGATGCATCAATTAACACCAAAAAAATATTTAAATGGTCCACTCAATGGGTGAATGAGTCCACATATATCACCTTGAATACGTTCCAAAAATTTAGGAGATTATACTCCAAATTTAGTTGGAAAGGGCCTAATAATCAATTTTCCTTTAGAACAAGTAGCACACAAGAATTCATTTGATTGAAAAATCTTTTGGTTTTTTAATGGATGCCATGTGAATTCTCAATAATTCTACGCATCATTATCGATCCTGGATGTCCCAACTGGTCATGCCAAATAATAAAATTATTTATATCAATAAACTTCTGGTTTATGATAGCATTTGTCTCAATGGCACATATATTTGTGTAGTACAATTAGGAAGTGAAAACGGTTAATTGTTCGACAACACATTTCTTACCCAATATAATGCATGTGATATAAAGAAATTCTTTATTTTCTTTACGTATTGTTTCAACATGATATTTATTTCTGCGGATATTTTTGAAACTTAATAAGTTTCTTTATGACTTGGAGGAGAGTAATGCATAATTTAATTAATTTTGTTCTTTCAGTTAACAGCAAGTTAGCTCTTCCAGAGCATTTAATTAATTTTGTACTTCCAAAAATCGTACAAACATTACCATTGTGGTTTTGCAAAAATATAAAATATTTTTCATTTTAAAGAATGGTGTGAGTAGTTGTACTATCTACAAGACAAATATCTTCAAATTTCACATTATATCCAATGCGAGAATGAGGTATCCATATCACTTTAAAGAAAAAAAAAATTAGATAGTAGATAAAATACTTTACATAAACACAAATCACAAGTTTTAAATAAACACAAAAATACATATTGTTATGCAATATTTTTATTGTTCATATCGTCGCTTCCTTCAGGGATTTCATAAAAATCAGACACATCCAAATGTGTCATATCAGAAAAATTATACTCATGATTATTGTTTTGAAAAATCAAGTTCGTTTCAACAGTTTTTCCTTTTTTCTTTTGGGATGCTAGGTAAAGTTCAACCAAGTGCTTAGGCGTATTACAAGTACGTGACCAATGGCCCTTCATACTGCATCTATAACAAATTTCTTCAAAATTCTTTTGTCTACCTTGGTCATCATTTTTGTCCAACTTCTGATTGTGATTTGTTTTCCTTTATGTGAAAGATAGATTGTTCCTGACTTGATTTCCTCTACTGTGTCCATGACTATAACTGCGTCCACGACCACGACCACCACTGCATCCACTCTTAGAATTAAATATAGTCGTATTCACTTCGGGGAAAGGGGTTGAGCCAATTGGGCGAGACTCGTGATTTTTTATCAAAAGTTTGTTATTTTGTTTAGCAACGAGAATACATGAAATCAACTCTAAATATTTTTTAAAATCTTTTTCTCGATATTGTTGCTGACGGAGTACATTTGAGGCATGAAAAGTTGAATAGGTTTTTTCCTAACATATCAGTATCAGTAATATTTTCTTCGCATAATTTTAATTGAGAAGTTATTTTAAAAAATGCAAAATTGTATTCACTGACAATTTTAAAATCTTGAAGCCTCAAATACTTCCAATTATAATGAGATTTTGGAAGAATCACAATTTTATGGTGATCGTACCTATCTTTCAAATTTTTCTAAAGGTCAAGTGGATTTTTTACAGTAAGATATTCAAATTTTAATCCTTCGTGAAAATAACGGCAAAGAAAGATCATAATTTTTGCAGAGTTTGACTCAGTTTCTTGATTTTTTTCTTTAATTGTGTTTCCAAAATTTTCAGCGGTTAAATAGATTTCAACCATGACAAATAATTTTTTCTTGTAATATCAAAAAGTCTCAAATTTAAGATTGGTAAGATTCGACATGATAAGAAAGTTAAAAAATAATGTATTAGTTAGGTGTTAATAAAAAGAACGTTAGTAATTAATTTATACTACATATTGAAAATTGAACATGATAAAAAACCTATAATTATAATAAAATTTGTTAGAAACAAATAATAATTATTATAAAATTAAAAAAAAATAAATTACCATAAGTAACAAACACATATATTTTGGGAATAAAAGGAAGAAGCACAAAATTGTTATCATTTGTTATATATTTTCAATTCATATACATCACCGCCGTGCGCGCCATGATCACCGTCGACCGCCGTCATCGTCATCACTGTGCACACGACCACCACGTATCCTCCTTCGCGTCACCATCTAGTACCATCATTGTCACCAACAACTATCTCTATCATCATGCACCGCCGATCATAGTCGCCGGAATCCATGGATTCACCACCATCGTCTCAAGAGTTTATGGTTTTTCCATCATTATCGTATCTAAACTCTTCTCACCATCATTTCTCTTTTTCTTTTTCTATTTTCTTTTTCAGATTTGAAAATAAAAAGTGCTAGAGCTGAATGAGATGATGATGATTTGAAGGTGTTAATCTTAGATTTGAAAGTATTAATGACACATCTGAGAAAATTGAAGGTCAATGAATGTATCTCCATAAATTCAGGCAAGAATGGTGAACAAGATGATGGCATCTCCATAAATACAGGTCTTTGCGCTCTCTCCCTCCCTCCCTCCCCGAATTAGGAAGATATCTTTCTTAACTGCTGCAGCAACTGCTAAATAGCTACATTGAGTATATATGTAAATGGATGTATATTTGCTTCTTTACAAATAACTGGCTTTAACATAAAGGTAACTGTATAATTATCAAGAAAGCACCTTCTTCAATAAGAATATTTTTAAATCTTTGTTAAGAAACACATCCTTTTGTCTATGCTCCACTCCCAAAAAGTAGCTTTACTTGGTGTAGGTTCCGTTCCCATCACTTTTAACATTTAAAATTCTTCTGAATCATGGCCATCCTGCTTTTGTACAAGTACTAAAGTTGTATATAGTTTCCAAAACCAATCAATGCACTCTATATAAATATACATACATGACACGAGTGCGCACTATATATATGTTCTCCATAGATGCAAAATAACAGGTTCGTGTAGGTAATAATGTACTTTGGGGAAATCATTAGCTTAGCAAATACAAATTACACTATATATGTTGGACTGCTCAATCCCAAATGTATAAACCTTAGTAAGATAGTACATGAAATGAGGAGGGGAAACAAATAAATCTTAACATACAAATACGTACCTTACACATGCACCAAAAGTGTTTGTTGTTCATGGACTGTAATGCCCAAGGGCCAAAAGGGAGCTTATTAGGTCGAAAATAGAGAAAAGAAAGGAAAATCAATAAGAGATATACTACGCGAATCATTTCAATTCGTTGGCACAATTTTAATCACATAAATAAAAGATGACAGAGAAATTCGTGCATATAAATTTTACGGTAAGAAAATAGGCAGGTTACCTTTCCTTGTGGAGACGCCCTCTATAGGAAAAGAAGGCCACTACTATCAATAGACTACACAAGGAATCCCTCATTCCTATTCATCCTGTCATAATTTCTTCTTATCAATGAGAAAAATCTGGAGAAAAGGGGAAAAAGATATATATTCGTTTAGCTTTACAGGCCTCCATATATTCACAGAGAATCTATTCTATGCCATTACAATGGACAGCTAGCTCTTACAGTATAAGAAGCATGAGGTTGTAAAATTCCCCAGGACGTCTCCAGAATTAGTTGTTCGCACCTCCAATGTCAAATTTCAGAAAGCTTGAGGTTCAGTTGGAAGATCCAACAGCACAAAATAAATGGAGTGTTCCGCTGAAAGATGATGTTTTTGCCTCCTTCATGGCCAAAGGCAGCACAACTATTCATAAGGTTTTTGGTGACGGATCACTGTTCAGTCCTTTATTGTTTGGGAAGTTCTTTGATCCTTCGGATGCCTTTCCATTATGGGAGTTTGAGTCTGATAGTCTGTTAACTAATCTTTGGATTGTTGGTCAAACCACTGTTGATTGGTTTCAAACAGAAAGAGATTATGTTCTGAAAGCAGAACTACCAGCAGGTAAGTGTTCTTGCTTGTTATTATTTTGAGTCCTTGGATTCAAATTCTGGCTTGAAATGAGCTCCTTTTACTGCAAACTCGTTCTCTCATGAATCGAAAAACTGAACAAGAACATAGACATTCAGAAGAATACACATAATGAATATGTAGAGAAAAAGATTTCCCCTGGGGGAAGATGTGTTAAAATCATATGCTTTCCTATTTTTATAGACAGTAAAATGGATAGCAATAAATCCCGAGAAGCAAACTGTTGAAAGTAGTTTCAACAGAGGTTTATATTGATCAAGCTGGGGATAAAGTCAAGACTCCACTGATTACACTTGATATGACTATTTCAAAAGTTGAAGGTGGGGATAAATGTTGACACTACTAATTTTGTCATTACAGGAATAGAGAGGAATGGTGTTCAAATCTATGTTGAAAATGGGAAGATTGCAGAGGTTAGTGGGCAGTGGAAGCCGCAAAATGAGGGGAAGACTATTGACTGGAGAAGCCGTCAATGGTGGGAACATGGATATGTTCGGAGGCTTGAAATACCAGAAAATGCAGATTGGAGAGCGATGGAGGCATATGTGGCTGATGACGCTCTTATTGAGATAAGAATTCCCAAGAAATCTTCAAACTCGGATCTCGTTTGAACCTTTGAGAAGTGAGGGGGTGAAATGGTGAATGGAGAATATAATTCTGCTCCATATTTAACACTGCTATTTATACGTTATGGTGTCTCTTAACATGGTATACTTTATTGTATTATAACTTATAAAATTGTTACCGAGAGATTGTGTTTGAAATCATTTTACAACTGCGAACAGAGAAACTAATGGTGGGCTATTCCGCTTTCCTTTTTAAATATTATAGAGTGATTAGTGTCGTAGAAGGCTGAATCTCCTTAATTATTCCAAGATGAACATATAAAAACTATAGAAGCCCAAGAGGATAAATCATGAGATGGAGCTTTTAAAACCCATCATAGAGAGATTCAGAACTCCCTACATATTTCAATCACAACTGTCAAATCTTGCAATCTGATTAAATACTTCCATAATAAACTCTTCTTTTATGTACCCTTGATAAGATGATTTGCCTCTCTAAGATATAAAGCTTTTCATCTTTATACTTTGAAATGGAGGAAGTATTGTATATTAATATGAAGCATGGCTGGCAACATAATCAACTTGTTTTGTATTCCATCCATTTCAAAAAATAAAACATTTGAGAATAAAATTTGCTAAAAAAAAGAGTTATATTTGCATAAATTTTTTCATTATAATGTTATGTTTTTTAGAATTTATCATTACAATTTTCTTATCTTATCTTTAGTTGAACATGCATAATAAATTTTATGAGAAAAATTTATTATTTATACATATAATTCTCAATTAAATATGTAATATTAATATTTGTCAAAAATTTAAATATAATCTTCTTTTTTTTTTTTAATGAAGTATGATATAAGTTCAAGCATTTCATTTAAATACTAACCAAGAACCACTTGTATCACAAATCCATCTATAAGATAATAACCATATATGAGGGGAACAGTTTTACTTAACTACTTTATCAGTTGTACAATGTATACTGACTTGTACACATACAAACTGAAATTGCTACTCTATTGAGGTCGTTTAATCCCAAGCGTCCATTATTTAAAAGTTGGCAGTTTATGATGTGTCAAGTGTATTTTATGCGCACTTGTTTGTATAGCTTATCAGACTATTAGTACAGCCTTATTCTGCTCTATGTCTTTCAGTTTTGCAACATAATACGATATATAGAGTTCTTGGGATCTTCTTCATCCATCTTAGGTTAAACGGTTACGATTTAAAAATTCATCTTCCTTCCGCTTTAGTTTGTTTAAAATCGCGATTAATTATCTATCTGAAGATATACAACTACATATAAGGTCTTAATGGGTAATTCATAACAAACGGTTATTATAAATCAACTCCGTATATGCCTAGTATTAAATTTGAGATACATTCATTATTTCAATTTGAGAAGAGTAGTACTCTAAAATTCAATTTGTATAAATGTGACAATTGGGTTACTTAATGGGTTTAGGAATAACATAGATAAGTGTTAATTTTGGTACTAATTAAAACTAAATAATTTGATATCAAATTTTAAATATAAGCTTTCACAACTAATTTATCTCTAAAGTCGAATAGAAATCTATCAAGTATCTGACAACTTGACATCTATGTAGTTTTATTGTCTTTGATCTTCGCAAGGGCGGATCTAGGATTTTAGAAAAGGGAGACACAAAAAGAATTGACAAAGTAATAACCAATAACAAATCTAATTTTTTATTGATAATAATAAATTTAGTTACAAAATTACTCTTCTGACCCTTCTTTTCTTTTGACCTTTTATTTCTTGTAAGTATTCTAATAATTATCTCATTATCGATGATATCAAACACACCATTTTCTATATAAATTTGCACAACTGAAAAAAAGAATTATTGCACACATAATAAAATTTTATTTTAAATTACGGGGTTAAAAAATACGCAAATACCATTAATATAACTATTGTAACTATACGACGGGAGAGGGGGAAGGGGTGTTGTTACATTGCTAAAATACTACTGTCTTAGCCATAAAAAGACGAGCGAGTGCAAACGAAGGTGATATCTAGTAAAGAGCATTAGAGACAAGTAGTAATGATTCTAATAAAGTGTACATACTTGACTTCCAATTGGGACAAACCGTGTAAGCTTGCTGCTGCCGGATGTTTTATTAGAGGAGAACCTTAACACCTTAGTCGCATTTCGTCAAACAGTTGAAGGGCATGACATATATAAAAACATATGAAGCTGGCCAAGTGGTTGTTCTTGTAACTTTATCAATTACCAAACTTTATCAATTACCATGACATACTGCCATATGTCCAAGAATTTGGAAGTGAGTTAAACTATGTCGAGTCAAGCTTATCATTGAGAACGAAACACACACTTTAAAATGAATTGTACACAATACTTCCTTTCCTAGATAAAACAAAAATCCATCTCCCTTCCACTTTAAACTTGTTTAAAATTCATCTCCTTTCATAGATAAAACATATACTACGTGTGTATATATATATTGACCAAGGAGTAGTGGTGAAATTAGTAATTCTATAGATATGGTACAATTTATTTCAGTGTTCATAATTTATGTTTAAGCCAATGTTATTAAAACTAGACCGGCCGGTTCGACCGGTTTAACCGCGAACCGGCCATGGATTCGGTCGGTTCAATTAAAAAAACCAATTCAGGAAAAAATCGGTCAAATTGGAAAAAACCGGTTGAACCGGAAACTGGTTAGAACCGGGTTTTTTGATTTTTTTCCTTTTTTTTTTGTAAGTGGGTTTTATTTTTTTTGTTCCTTAAAAATGTGTCTTTTATCCTTTTGTGAACCAGTTTAATGAATTTTTAAAATATTTGATGAAATTATTTTGATTATTAAAAATTTAAAACTTATATTTGATGAATTTATAATAATATATGATTTATATAATATTTTTTTTAATAAAATAATAATCTGGTTGAACCACCAGTTCAACCCGGTCGAACCGGTTGAACCGTGAACCAATAATTTCACCAGTTCGATGTCCGGTCCAATTATGATAACATTGGTTTCAGGCCCTTGTTAAAATTTGGTCATCTTTATTTTACTTGAACATGAATTTACAACTTTGCACCCCCAAAGTTAGCAAAATTATAAATTTATTCTTCCGCCTATTGACATTATCCGAAAAAAATTGAAAATAGTAAGAAGTATACCCCATCGGTTCTAATAAAAAGGCAATATTTAAACTCTTAACAAATACTAATAATGCATGTTTGATTAAAAATTATATGTATTAATAATAAGGTTTTGTTATGAATGTTCAACTAAAGATAAGATTAGAAAATTGTAATGACAAATTTTAGAAAATATAGTATCATAATAATAAAAAAATTGTGTAAGTGTCACTCTATTTTGAAACAAAATTTATTTTTAAATATTGCTATTACAATAGTAAAATTGAGATTAAAAAATAGTAAAATTAATGTCTGAAACAATAGTAAAATTTGTGATTAAAACAAATATTTTTGACTAAAACAATAGTAAAATTATTGTATATATATCTAACATCACATTTATTATAACAAACGATTATAAATAGTATAATTTTATTAATCCAACTCAATAAAAATTGTTCCTTCTTCTAAATTAGGGTTTTAAATTTTCCTTGAAAAAAAATGACATTGCATGTTATCGTTCTTACGTCGACTTGAGATGGTAGATGTGTCCTATGTGTATCTATTAATATTATGAATTTCAGAAAAGGTTATTTTACCTCTCTGTCACCCGTCAATCGACTCACCAAACTCTAGTATTCAGGCGTAATCTCAAAAAGTTCCTTTTGAGGGGATCCTTTCTTCTCATTCCATTTTTTTATTACAATAATTGAGTTGTTAAGTTACAAATATATATATATACACACACACACTTCATTACAGTATTAATAAAAGAAAATGGCCAAAAAAAAAGATTGATGAGTTTTTCGTATTATCATTAAAAATTACAAAAAGAAAATTACTCCTTCACTTCAAAATTGAAATTGACAATGAAAATAAAAATAAAATTGTCCCAAAATAAAGGAAAATTATATTTAGATTAATATAAAATAAAATATAAAATATATTTAGTGCTACGCCATGTACATTATTTTAAATACTTAAAAAAAACTTAAAAACTTGAAAATATAAAACCAACTTGATATGATTTAATGAAATAATAACTTATTAACCGACTTATATCTAAAAAAATAAAATACACCCATTAATTTTTAAATTTATAAATATAAAACTAATAATATTATATACAACAAATTATTGATCACATATTTAATATCAAAATATTATTAAAAATTAAAAAATAATACGTATTATAAACTTAATAATTTTAATTAATTCAAAAATAAAAAAGACCCGTGTTGCAAACTAGTATCATATTACTCCGTATACAATCAAACACATTATTTATCCATCCAACTACATCAATATTCTTCTTTTTTCCAATGTTATCATAATAAGATGGGTGAAACTATTGATTCATGGTTTAATTGAATTCAACCGGACTATTGTTTTTTAGAAAAAATATTATATAAATTATAAATATTCTTATAAATTCATCAAATATAAGTCTTAAATTTTTAATAATCAAAATAACTTCATTAAATATTTTAAAAATTCATTAAACCGGTTTACAAAATGACAAAACACACAATTTTAAGAAATAAAAGGAGAAAACCCGGTTCTAACCGATTCATTGCTTCAATTGATTTTTTTCGATTTTTTTCTGAATCGTTAATTTTAATTAAATCAACTAAATTCATAACCAGTTCGCAATTAAATCGATTGAATCCACGGATGTGATCTGATTTTGATGACATTGATTTGTTCCCTTAAAATCAAATTAATCATTCACCAAAAAATAAGAGGAATGAACATCATATAAGTAGCTTATGATCCCGTCGGTTTCACTAGGTAAGGGTGGTGGGCTCCGTAAATCTAATTTATTATATTATATTATAATCAAGCCTATAATATATATGATTTTGCTTTGATAAGAAAGCTCTCCCTTATCTGTTCGTCATTGTGTTATTTATTTATTTAAACTAATATTTAAAAAAATTAACATAGGAAAGATTCTCTAATTCAGGCGTAGCACCGTAGCACATATCGTTGGATTGGAGTGTAAATGAATGGAATATGAGCTACATCACTGCACCTAAATTTTATGTTAACTAATTTTTTGATATTCGGATTTGAGCACATAAATTTTTAATACTCAAATTTTATTTTAATTGAGTCTGAATTACTCTCACAAACTTATTGGCTCAATCATTTTTACAAAAAATATTTTCTTTTCTAACACAAGAATATATGCCATAATTACTTTTACCCACAACCACAACTTTCAAAATAATTATAACATATATAATAATTAAATGAATTATTTTGACATTATTTATCCCGGATCATATATATATATATATATATATATATATAATATTTTAACATATAAATAGCACAATCAAACTACTCACAAACTTAATCGAACGAGTATTGTTGTGACTCAGAGTTTTCTCATTTAATTTATTGAAATTGAATATTAAATTTTATTCATTTTTATATCGAGTTTGAATCGAGTCATTTATTTTTCAAGTAAAACCCAAATTAATCGCAAACGGTTTGCTTTCATTTACCACTCTATATACCATATGTCTCTAAAACACAAAACTCATAACTTTTAATCCAAACACTATCTTAATTTTAATCGATCGAACTAACTTTTGTTGTTGGCTGATATCATACTTTTAATTTACCTCTTATAGACAAAAGTTGTTTGGCAAGCTAAATCAAAATAAAATTTTATGCTTTTAATGTTATGTAGTTTTTTTTTAAGTCATTTCATTTTAGTATATTTCTATTGATTTACGGTTCCTTAGTGGGGTTAAAGAAAAAGTTTTAGGTTAAAATATAAAAAAGTAAAAGATTAATTAGCTTTTTTATGGACACCATGTTAAAATAGTAAATCCTTGTATATATATTCTTTTCATCTAATTCAAGACTTAGAAGCGTTAAAGGTACACGTTTGGCATAAAGTTAAATTCTTATTTGTAAGTAGTAACTGGTTATTAAGGCAGAAGCTTTTTCAAAAAGTAGAGGTGCGAGATGAAAAGTCCACAAGGCACCAACAAAGAAATAGACGTAGCAACAAACTAACATGCAAACGTTCGTTTTCATATGAACGGACCATTAATTATATCAAACTGTTAATTAGTTGTTTTTTATTACTTCCTCAGTAGAGTTTTATATATAATATTTAACATTTGTATTTGTCCAAAAATAATTATCACATGCGATATTCAAAAAAAATTTAAAAAGGTAATTTTCTATATTATCATGCACTAATTTAGTTTTTAATATTTATAATATTTATTATGAGAAAAGGGTAAACATGTAATTTTATACCAACATTTATTGCAAAATAATAGTATCAATATCATCTTTTAATAAGTGTGTAGATTCTAAAAACGATATATAAATCTGGATGGAGAGAGTAATAAATTTATCACTTCAATTAGTTTCTCACTATTTTATAATTAGTTTTGTTATTTGTGTCAAACACGGAATCTTCAATAGTTATAAAAGTTGTATGAAATAATTTCAAAAATTAATTTTTTTCTTATAACCGTTTACTAATTTTTGTAAGTATTGGTTGTTATTATTTGCTAATAATTTTAACTATCGATTTAGATAAGTGTTGATGTCAATTAATAGGAATTTTATTTATATTTTAAATTATTAATATAAATATAGCTATATCAAGAAAATTTTTTTTTTCCTTTCGCTATAGTAATAATAATTTAAAAAAAAATTAACTAGGAATAATGGTTGGTCTCTCAATTTAGTTAGTTTTTCTTTAAATTTATTTTATAATTTTTTGTAAGTATTTTTTAGATCATTTGAATATGTGTTTAATGAGTTTTTTTATATGATTTCTCTGATTGATATATTTTAATAAACTTTAATTGCACCAAAAATTTGTAAAATTAAAAACTCTAAATTAATTAGTTTTATTACATAAAAATTATAGTTTATTACAAATTAAATTTTAATTTAAAAAATTAAGTAACATTGACCTAAATTAAAATGAAATTAGAGAAATTTAAGGATGAAATCTTAGTTTAACCTTTTATATATAAAAAAGAAGAAGATGTGAGATGGAGTTGAGCCGCAAGTTGAAGCATTAGAATTTAGAACCAAAGAAATTCTTTTTACAAAAGCCCACTAATTTTTATCTAAATTAGTCGAAAATTTATGACCAACATATAATACGGATCGCAATACAAATTACATAAAAGTTAGCTTGTGTAACAAAAAAATAAAAATAAAATTAACATGTAGCATCCACGCACATCACGAGCGTATCTTATTTTATTTATAATACATATTTTAATGTGATATATTTTAGTACATGTTTTAATAAACTTTAATTACACCAAAACTTTGTAAAATTAAAAATTCTAACTTACATAAAAATTGTAGTTGATCACAAATTAAATTTTAATTTAAAAAAATTAAGTAACGTTGAACTAAATTAAAATAAAATTAGAGAAAATTTAAGAATGAAATCTTAGTTTTACCTTTTATATATATAAAAAAAGATGTGAGATGGAGTTGAGCCGCAAGTTGAAGCATTAGAATTTAGAACCAAAGAAATTCTTTTTACGAAAGCCAATTAATTTATATCTAAATTAATCGAAAATTTATGACCAACATATAATACAGTTCGGAATACATGAATTAAATAAAAGTTAGCTTGTGTAACCAAAAAAAGAAGAAGAAGTTAACATGTAGTATCCGCACACATCACGAGCGTATCTTATTTTATTTATAATAAATATTTTAATATAATTTTTAATTTATAAACTTTGGATGATTTATATTATCAAAATATTTTATTTTTATAATAAATAATTAATATATAAAGTTTGATCTTGGAGATCTGTAGGTTCAATTTTAACTAAATTAATTATACAATAATATTAACTAAACTATAAACAAATATTTACACTAAAATATCCAAAAGGTTTGATAAAAAATTCATAAAAATAAGTATTTGTGTTTTGTACGGGTTACCGTAGTTTCAATTAACATAAATAGGCGTATGTATCTTTTTCTCGACCAATTGCTAGTATTTTAAATTTCAAAGCTAAATTCTCAAGATTATAAATTGAAAATAGAAATTAACTATGTTAACAACAGTTATTTTCATGAAATATTTCTTTAACCATACAAAAACGAGACACTTCATATCTCATTAGTCACCTAAATCAATTCTCTAAAAATATCAACAACCAAGCAGAAAAGAAAAAAAAAAACGAAGTACGAAGAAGAAAAAACTATAAAGGGCAAAATGGTACAAATGGGGTTGCAGCGAATCTTTGTCAAGCATCACTGCATCAGTAGAATCCTTGTTTTCAAAAAAATTCTAAAGTAGCTTCAACAACCCAAACCCCTGAAGCTTCATTTCTCACGTAATTTACTGATTAACCATTGCGTTCGTTCGTTTTTAGATAGTCATAAGACTTTAAATTTAATTGGAATGTTATAATATATAGCAAATGTAAAAGAGAGATGATATAATATAAAGCAGAAGTAAAGAGAGAGAATAATATTATTTCTACTTGAAAATGTATGTAATTTACTTTTTACAATGCCTCTATTTATAAGCAAAAAAGATGAAGAAAAGGATGGAGAGGTGGGGAAGTAGAGTAGTGGAGAGGTGGGGAAGTGGAGTAGTGGAGAGGTGGAGTAGTAGATAATGTAAAATGTCTATATATATATATATATATTACATAACACTCCCCCTTAGACATTTTACCTTGTATTATACACAATTAATATGTTCTGCTGGACAAATTATAAATTAGGTACGTCAGGACCAAATTAACTGATACTTCTGGATCAGTTATGTTGTCTCATTAAAACCTTACTAAGAAAACCCAATGGGACAAAACTTAGTGAAGGAAAAAGAGTACAACGTGTATAATACTCCCCCTCATTTTAATGTATATCTCTGAAACGACGGATACCAATCTTCTGTATAAGTTGTTCAAAAACTTTTCTCGACAATGATTTTGTAAATAGATCTGCCAAATTATCACTTGACTTAATTTGACAAACATTTATCAAACCATCCTTCTGTAGATCATGTGTTGAGAAGAATTTTGGTGAGATATGTTTGGTTCTGTCACCTTTAATATATCCTTCTTTGATTTGAGCAATACATGTTGCATTGTCTTCATATATCACAGTTGGGCTTCCTTTGATTGACTCGAGTCCACATTCCTCCTGTATGTGTTGAATCACTGATCTCAACCATACACATTCTCGTCCAGCATCATATAAAGCAATTAATTTAGCATGATTTGATGATGTTGCTGTCAGTGCCTGTTTTGTTGATCGCCATGAAATTGCAGTATCTGCATATGTAAATACATATCCAGATTGTGATCGAACTTTATGTGGATCTGATAAATACCCTGCATCTGCATACCCAACTAATTTGGATTCC
Source organism: Centella asiatica (assembly GCA_014636745.2). Classification (NCBI taxonomy): domain Eukaryota; kingdom Viridiplantae; phylum Streptophyta; class Magnoliopsida; order Apiales; family Apiaceae; genus Centella; species Centella asiatica. The sequence continues at coordinate 54,565,697 of CM025783.1, forward strand.
TTATTCTTTTGGTAAAATAGTCTCATATCACTTGTCCCACAAAGGTAACGAAACACATGTTTAATTCCGTTCCAATGTCGACGCGTTGGATCAGAGCTATATCTTGCCAACACATTGACAGAAAATGCAATATCAGGTCTTGTATTATTAGTAAGATACATCAAAGCCCCAATTGCACTTAAGTATGGTACTTCTGGACCAAGACCTTCTTCATTCTTTTCTCGGGGACGATAAGGATCCTTTTCTATATCAAGTGATCGAACAACCATTGGTGTACTTAGAGGATGAGCTTTGTCCATATTAAAAAGTTTTAACATCTTCTGGATGTAATTTGATTGATGGACAAAAATACCATTATTCAAATGCTCGATCTGCAGGCCAAGACATAATTTTGTTACACCAAGATCTTTCATTTCAAATTCTTCCTTTAATAAATTTGCAGTCTTTTCGATCTCTTCAGGAGACCCAATGATATTCAAATCATCAACATATACTGCAATAATTGTAAAAGCCGAGATTGTTCTTTTAATAAAAACACATGGACTAATTTCATTTGATATATATCCCACTTTTATGAGATATTCACTTAGTCGATTGTACCACATTCGACCCGACTGTTTTAGTCCATATAAAGATCTCCGTAACTTTATAGAAAACATTTCTCGAGATTTTGATTTAAATGCTTCAGGTATTTTTAGTCCTTCAGGGACTTTCATATAGATATCATTATCAAGTGATTCATATAAATAGGCTGTGACTACATCCATGAGACTTATTTGAAGTTTTTCAGTGATTGTGAGACTAATTAGGAATCTGAGAGTTATTGCATCCACTACATGTGAATACGTTCCTTCATAATCAACTCCTGGTATTTGTGTAAAACCTTGTGCTACAAGCCTTGCTTTATATCTCACAATCTCATTTTTCTCATTCCTTTTTATTGCAAATACCCACTTGTAACTTACAGGGTTAACATCTTTGGGAGTAAGGACTACAGGTCCAAAAACATTGCGCTTTTCAAGTGAATCTAATTCAGACTTCAGGGCATCTTTCCATTTTGGCCAATCATTACTATGCCTACACTCTTCAAGAGTTTTTGGCACATAATCATTCTCATTTAGCACATCAGTTGCTATAGCATATGCAAAAATTTGATCAACACTTGTTTCATTGCGGTTCCATATTGTACTATTTTGTACATAATTTATTGAGATCTCATAATCATTAGGTATCTGAGTTTCTTCTAGAACTTCATCAACCTCTTCTAGGGTTTCATCGACCTCTTCTAGGGTTTTATCGATAACCTCTTCTGACGTTACACCAACTGCTCTATTCTGCTCTTTCTTTTTTCGTGGATTTCGATCTTTGGAATCGATTGGTCTTCCACGTTTTCTTTGTATAGAAACCTCTGCTGGGATTACATTAATTCGAGCAGGTGCATTTAAACCTGGTACATGTGATTTAGTAACCCTTTTTGTATCCATAAATGCATCTGGTAATTCATTTGCTATTCTTTGCAAATGTATAATCTTTTGAACTTCTAGTTCACATTGACCACTTCGGGGATCAAGATAAGATAATGATGATGCATTTCAATTTACTTCTTGTTCTAGCTTTTCTTTTTCTCCCCCTAAGATTGGGAATATTGTCTCATTAAATTGACAGTCAGCAAAACGTGCTGTAAAAACATCTCCAGTTTTTGGTTCTAAATATTTAATAATTGATGGAGAGTTAAAACCAATATAAATTCCCAATCTTCTTTGTGGTCCCATTTTTGTACGTTGTGGTGGAGAAATTGGAACATACACAACACAACCAAAAATTTTAAGATGAGACAAGTTTGGTTCTCTTCCAGAGACCAATTATAATGGAAAAAATTTATGATATGCAGTTGGACTTAATCTAATAAGTGCAGCAGCATGTAAAATGGCATGTCCCCATGCAGAAGATGGTAGATTACTTTTCATAAGTAATGGTCTAGCAATCAGTTGTAATCTCTTAATTAATGATTCTGCTAAACCATTTTGTGTATGTACATGAGGCACCGGATGTTCTACCATAATCCCAATCGACATACAATAATCATTAAAAGATTGGGATGTAAACTCTCCTGCATTATCAAGTCTAATGCTTTTAATTTGATAATCTGGAAAATTTGCTCTCAGTTGGATAATTTGTGCTAATAGCCTAGCAAATGCAACATTTCTTGTTGCCAATAGACAACCATGTGACCATCGAGTTGATGCATCAATTAAAACCATAAAATATCTAAATGGTCCACACGGAGGAACAATAGGCCCACAAATATCTCCTTGAATTCTTTCTAAAAATGAAGGAGATTCATTTTCAATTTTATTTGAAGATGGCCTAATTATTAATTTTCCAAGAGAGCATGCTGCACATGATAAATCTTTTGATAATAGGATCTTCAGGTCCTTTAGGGGATGTCTATTTGCACTTTCAATTATTTTTCTCATCATAGTGCTACCTGGATGACCTAACCTGTCATGCCACAGAATAAATGTCTTTGTGTCAAGTAACTTCTGGTTACTGACCATATTTGATTCTATTGGACTTATGTTCGTGCAATATAATCCAGAGGATAAAGCTTTCAACTTTTCCAATATGATCTTCTGGCCATATTCAATAGATGTTATGTGAAGATACTCAATATGATTTTCAGTCATGGTTTCAAGATGATAACCATTCCTTCTAATATCCTTAAAGCTTAGTAAATTTCTTCTGGATTTACTTGAGTATAATGCATCGTTTATAAATAATTTTGTTCCTTCAGGTAACAAAATACAAGCTCTTCCAGAGCCTTCATTTAAATTACTAATGCCAGATATTGTATTAACATGTGTCTCTGTAGAAGACAATTGAGAAAAATATCTCTTACTTTTTAGTATAGTGTTTGTTGTTCCACTGTCTACTAAACATTCATCTTTACTATTTGCCATAGCTTTTCTTGAGCCTCCAATCATATTCTATTTCCTTGGAACAAGAAAAATATATATAAGATCAAATAAAAGAAAAACTAATTTTATTTCATGAAAAACTAACTTACAACATATGTAAAGAGAAAAAGAAAATTAAACTAAACTTATTATTAAAACAAAAATAACAAAAACTACTTCATGACATTAATCTCTTCATCAACATTTTCGAAGAAATCAGAAACATCTAGGTGTGTATCTATAAGCATATCATTTGAATCATCTTCAACTAGATTTGTTTCTACTTCTTTTCCTTTTTTCTTAATGGAAGCTTGGTAGAGTTCAACCAAGTGTTTTGGAGTACGACATGTGCGTGACCAATGATTTTCCATACCACATCTAAAACAAACATTTTCATGTTTCTTATAAGATGAAGAATTATTTCCCTTTTCATATCTCCCAGCATTGTTTTCATTTGATTTAGGATTATGACCATCACGTCGCCAAACATTAGTGCGACCTCGTCCACGGCCTCTTCTGGGGCTGCGACCACGTCCTCGTCCTTGACCTCCTTTAAATGATGTTGCATTCACTTCAGGGAATGGACTAGAACCAGTGGGTCGTGATTGATGATTTTTCATCAAAAACTCATTATTTTGTTCCGCAACAAGAAGACATGATATCAGTTCTGAATATTTTTTAAAACCACGCTCTCGATATTGCTGCTGCAAGAACAAATTCGTGGCATGAAATGTAGAGAATGTTTTCTCTAACATGACTTCATCAGTAATCTTTTCTCCACATAACTTTAATTCAGAAGTTATACGAAACATTGCAGAATTATATTCACTTATAGATTTAAAATCTTGCAACCTTAAATTAAGCCATTCATAACGAGCTTTTGGGAGGAGTACTTGTTTTTGATTGTCATACCTTTCTTTTAAATTTTTCCACAATTCTAACGGGTCTTTCACCGTTAAATATTCAGTTTTTAAATTCTCGTGGAAATGATGACGGAGAAATATCATTGCTTTGGTTTTCTCTTGCAGGGAGGCCTTATTTCTATCTTTTATTGTTTCTCCAAGATTATTTGCTGTAAGGTGGATCTCGGCATCGAGAGTCCATGGGAGATAATTCTTGCCCGATATATCAAGAGCATTGAACTTAAGTTTAGAAATGTTGGCCATAAGAACTACAAAAAAAATGCTACAAATTTAAAATATGCATTTATATTCAATAAACATAAATAAAAATGACTAAAGAAAGAATCTTAATAACTTCTGGTTATTAAGAGAATTAAGTATTGGAGACATATATATATAATGCTAGGTAAAGAACTTCAGGTTCTCTTTTATAAAAATTACAAATAAGAACTTCAGGTTCTTTTTGTTTATTGTACGTTAAGAACTTCAAGTTCTTTTGTATAAAAATTACAAATAAGAACTTCAGGTTCTTTTTGTTTATTGTTAAGAACTTCAAGTTCTTTTGTATATAAAAAAAAATTATAAATAAGAACTTCAGGTTCTTGTTGTTTATTGTTAAGAACTTCAAGTTCTTTCTTTTTAAAAAAATCTAAACTATAATAAAAACTTCTGGTTTTATCATGTACTTAATTTATCATTCTCTTCTGGGAATGAAAGTACTTAATTTATCATTCTCTTCTGGGAATGAAAGTATTTTTTTCATACAATGTTAAATAAAATAAGGTATAAAATAAAAGTAAAGATTAATAAGATACAATCTAAAAAGTACCTTCTTCTCGAAACAAAATCTGATCGTAGAAACCTTGAACTTCTACTCGAATAAAATCCAATCGCAATTTGACTAGAGCAAACTCGTGCTGATAACGTGTTATAATATATAGCAAATGTAAAAGAGAGATGATATAATATAAAGAAGAAGTAAAGATAAAGAGAATAATATTATTTCTACTTGAAAATGTGTGTAATTTACATTCTACAATGCCTCTATTTATAGGCAAAAAAGATGAAGGAAAAGATGGAGAAGTGGAGATGTGGAGTAGTGGAGAAGTGGGGAAGTGAAGTAGTGGAGAGGTGGAGTAATAGATAATGTAAAATGTCTATATATATATATTACATAACATGGAAGATATTGTTGAGTAAAATACTCCACTGAACACCGACATGTGGTGACTCAAGCGAAATATAAAATATTATTTTAAAAAAATTTGATCTAAATGCGGTTCGAATTAATTAAAATAATTTGAATAAAAGAACTGAAAAATAGAAAATATAACAAATACTCCATTGGATAAAAAATAAAAATATAAATCTCATTTATTTTAATTTAAAATTACTAAATTTTAAAATTTTATAATATAAAATATATTATCAGAATCTAATACAAATTTATAAAGTAAAAATTTGAAGCGGAAACGATGTGCAACTGCAATCCTACTACAACTGTACTCTCTCTCTCTCTTTTGTTTATTCAATGAACAATTGGAGTTTCTTCATCATCATCACCATCATCATCATCACCATCATCATCATCATCTATTTGCCTGCAAATTAAAGCAACGGCTGTGATACTGTTCCATAGCTTCCATTACAATCCTCGGCCCCACAATACTATTACTCTCTCTCTCTCTCTCTCCCCTTCACTCCTACAAATGTCTTTCAAAAATCAGAACAAACCCCTTCCTCTTTACACTTCTACTCCTTCAAGCCCATTACTTGTAAGTCTTTATTCTATCTGAAAACTTTTCTCCCCCAATTTTAAATTATTGTATCATCTGGGGTTCTTCCACTTCTCCGTTTTAAGCCTTGACTTGTAATATTCTGTTGTGGATTTCTTTTTCATCTTTAGAACTAACATAATGTTGATGAAGTTTCAGTAGATAAGGGCAGAAGATTGGAGTTGCGAAAATGGTGGGCCCGGCTAGTGTAAGCAGAAAGCGGCAGGTCTTTTCGGTGGTCAATGGTGGCCAAGATCCAGCTCTCAACGGTGGGCCGGCTAGCACCGCCAGTTCTGATTGTGGAGTTATCGAGTTCACAAAGGAGGAAGTTGAAAAACTATTGAATGAGAAGATGAAAAACAAGAGCAAATATAATCTTAAGGTTAGTTGATTTTTATTTTATTTTATTTTGGGATTCTATCTCAAACTGTGTATTGAATTCAGCTTCAATGTTGACCCATTGTCGGCTGTTTACGTTAAAATTTTAAAATCTGTAGGAAAAATGTGACCAAATGTTGGAGTATATTAAGAAGCTTAGGCTTTGTATTAAATGGTTCCAAGAACTTGAAGGAAATTGTCTCTTAGAGCAAGAGCAGCTGAGAACTTTGTTTGAATTAGCGGAGAAGAAATGCACCGATATGGGTATTACTCTTTTTTCATTTAATCTTTATCTACCAGTAAGAATGGGGATTACTCATTGAATTCACCTATTGTTGACTACTCATAGAGATCTTGATGAAGTCAAAGGAAGAAGAATTGAACTCTATTATTGTGGAGCTGAGAAGGAATTACAGATCTTTGCAAGAGAAACTTTCCAAGGAAGAATCAGATAAGTTGGTACGACTTGAAGATAGTCACATTACGCTGCAAATTGAATTCATCTTTTATATCAACTTATTCTATTGTTGTTTGTAAAGTACAATTATTGATTGTAATTACAGGCTGCAGTGGAATCTTTGAACAACGAGAGAGAGGAGAGAGCAGCAACAGAGGAATTGCAAAGTTCTTTATCAGAAGGGCTTGCTAGAGCACAACGAGAGAATTCAAGTGCCAATCAGAAGGTAAAGAGGTTTACTTTTGGACATAACGTAATATATAATTTAAGTATCAGTAGTTCGATCATTCATTTTCAATGCATCAAGCCCTTTTGCATTTCCATCTGTCCTATTCTGCAGATAAACTCAATTTCGGACATGTATAAGCGATTGCAAGAGTACAACACGAGCTTGCAAGATTACAACAGCAAACTTCAGAAGGAGCTTGCTACTACTAATGAGACTCTTAAGCGTGTAGAACAAGAAAAATCTGCTGTAGTGGAGAATCTCAGCAACTTAAGGGGTCACTATAATACATTGCAAGTTCAGCTTACTTCATCTGAAGTGAGCCTTCCTCTCTGTTTTTGTAGCCCTTTGGCATTAACATCTATGTATACTTAGGAATTGTATTTATGATCCCATAACCGTGACATGTTTGGAGGTGTCTTGAGAGAAGTACCCAGTAGCTAGTTTCAAAATATTCATTGCATAATAGAAGTACCTGCTATGACTTCATTTTGGTTGCTCTTACCCAGTTGCTATATGTTACTAGTTCCATTCTAACACGATGGATAAACCTATAGCCGTATTTCAATTTCCAAGCTTGACAAGAAATCTGATCAATTCGTAGCAAAATGTAACTTCTTAGTTCTTAGGAGGTATGCTTAATATTCTTGATTTTTTTTGTTTACTTGTCCACATATCCACAACATATTACTCCTTCCATGGGTCCTCATTTTATCAAGTTTTGTAGGCAAATAGACAAATCAAACTACTCGAGGTTGTGCCCTTTGGCACCTCGATCTAATAAGGTTTAGATTGCCAAGAAAGAAAAGTGGAATATTAATTTGGGATGCAGGGATCATTTGCTATTAATCTTTCCCTATCTGGCAAAAATAAAAATAAGGTGATTTCTCAACCATGATGTCATTTGGGTTATCTTGTGATAGGTTCAACCGGAGCTTTGTCTTAATGAACTCAATTTAGACTATTCTTTGAAGGATTCCCCCTTCTCCTAACCACAACCTAGTTCTACATAGGGTAAATAATCACAGTAATAGTTGCATTCATAGTTACATTTATAAACTATAGTTCATGAATTTGTTTTATTAGCATAGTTATTAGAATTGTATGATATGTGATGTATTGTTCTATTTGATGTGATACACAATTGGATATGCATCATAAGGCGTATCAGAAGTATCACCATGTCGCAAGTATCAGTCATGATGCAATATGATTCATACGAAAATGATACGCTTTAGGATTATTTTGGAAGTAATATCAAGATATTTGGAGTATGTTGAATAGTATCTACTTATTTAGAAATCATTTTTGTGTCAAAGAAATAATTTGTAATGCACTTTTGTATTATGACAAGCTAATATGCTAGATTGTCCAATAAAAGTTGTTATTTATATGCTTAAAGATAGGTAAGTAGTCTAAGTCCTACATTATAATAAAGTTAATATGCTTGTTTGCCCAACAAAATTTTGTTATAAATATGTCTAAATGTATATTATCACATTTTCCATTTATTTTGTGTATCGTGTGATATGATTCGCGATATGATACATGAAACATGATATGAGGGTTTTTTATGCTCAATATATTTACGATTTAACAACTATATTTATTAGGCTTCTCAAGATGAAGCTATGAAGCAAAAGGAAGCTTTACTGAGCGAAGTTGGCTGCTTGAAGGGAGATCTGCAGCAAACAAGGGATGATCGTGACCGCCAATTGTCTCAAGTCCAGGCTTTAACAGTAGAAGTCATGAAATATAAAGAGAGCACAGGAAAATCTGCTGCTGAGTTGGACAACCTGACAGTAAAAACAAATGAGCTTGAGGTTTGCATTTTCCATTTCAATTTTTATCTTTGATTTGGATTGTCATAATAAAGGCAAGTTCCTTATTTGTTTCCAGGCAAGATGTTTATCTCAAAGTGATCAAATAAGAAAATTGCAGGATCATCTTGCAGTTGCAGAGAAGAAAGTGCAGGTACAATTCTTTGCCTTTTCGAATTTAGTCACGAGGAATTGCCATAGAACAAATACGGTTGTTGCTTGAGCATATATATATATATATATTAAAACTTATTTTAAGCATAAAGTTAATATTCCTTTCTTCAAATAAATATTGTTCCAGATGTCTGATATGTCCGCGTTGGAGACTAGGATAGGATTTGAGGAGCAAAGAAAAGTTATTTTTGAGTTACAAAGGCGTCTAGCAGATGCTGAAGTTAAAATTATTGAAGGAGAAAAACTTCGTAAGAAGTTGCATAACACTATATTGGTAACTGTTTTTTCATTTGCCTTATTTTTTGTTTTCTGGAGCAACGAGATCTTCTCAAGGGCGTAATATCTTCGATGACAGGAATTAAAAGGGAACATTCGAGTTTTCTGTAGGGTGCGACCCTTATTGAATGAGGTTGGTTTTAGCATGGAAGAAAAAGTTGTTTCTTATCCTACAACAACTGAAGCACTTGGTCGAGGCATTGACTTATTGCAGCATGGTATTTTATGTTACAAGTCCTTGATTACATTGTATGCAGTTGGCTTACTTGAACTCTTGTGCTTGACTTGTTATCTAACCATCATGCTTTTGTTGTTACAAGGGCAAAAACATTCTTTTACTTATGACAAAGTATTCATGCCTGATGCCTCACAAGATGAAGTTTTTGTTGAAATATCACAGCTTGTACAAAGTGCTTTAGATGGATATAAGGTGATGTAATGCTTAATTTGGTGGAGTGACTTTTATATCCACTGTAGTTGACTAGCAGATCAGATCTTTAGGATACAATTATTTTTATGTGGAGTTCTTATGTACTTCTAATGACTAATAGTTTATTCATATCATTGATTATCTAACAATAATTCCAGCATGTAACCTGAAATGCAGTAGATTTTTATCCATATTCTTAAGACATGATCACCAGCTTGTTATTTCTGTTGAATCATATATGACCATTATAATGAATACTTTCTGGGTAATGCATGCAGTTAATAGCTAACTAAGTTGGACACAACTGAATACAACAATTATGCACGTTCACTGTATACAATCAATGTCAAGTCACAGACATTGACGATGTCTTCTGTTCCATCAGGTTTCTATATTTGCTTATGGTCAAACTGGTTCAGGCAAAACCTATACAATGATGGGGAAACCAAGATGCCCAGGTCAAAAAGGTATCATACCACGGTCACTAGAGCAGATATTTGAGACAAAGGAAGCACTTCAACAACAAGGATGGAAATATGAAATGCAGGTTAGGAGGAAGAACCTTAATCTTGTCCGATCTTAAAAGTATTTGCCTTAAAAGAAAAACTTTTAAAGCCTTTTTGTTTACAACTTCATGTAGGTGTCTATGTTGGAAATCTACAATGAGACAATACGTGACTTGTTAACAACAAATCGATCATTTTCTGATGTGTCCCGAACAGAGAATAGTGCAGCTGGAAAGCAGTACATTATTAAACATGATGCTAATGGCAATACCCATGTCTCTGATCTGACCATTATAGATGTCCGCAGTAGCAAAGAAGTTTCATTTCTTTTAGATCGAGCAGCACAAAGCAGGTACTTCAATGAATTACTAAGAATGTGTATTTCTTCTCACTCTTAGTATGGAGAAAAAAACATAGCAGAAAAACTTGAATGTTGACAAGAAAACTCAATTTCTGCTTATTATGTAGGCAGTCTAATTAATTTACTTAGGAAGATGGAAGAATTATTTTTATTACAAAATCATGATTTGTATATCACCAGTCCTTTGGTGCATGTTGAATTTTATGGAACGTTTCCAACCATATATTTAAAAAGTCGACTGTTATGGCGAACAAAAGTTGTTAGAATCTTATTTTCAGATTGTTATATACTAATTTCATATGACTGCTATGTAGTAAATTCTTACAGGGTTGAAGTATTGACATTTATATATTCATACACAAACTCTTATCCCTCCTCTTTTAGGTCTGTTGGAAAAACTCAAATGAATGAGCAATCTTCCAGAAGTCATTTTGTTTTTACTTTGCGGATAATGGGTGTTAATCAGGTATGAATATCATATGGTCCAGTCACTGCTTTTCCTCAATATTTTGTATTTTGTCAACCGTCATCCTCGACAATAAAACTATTTCTTTATTATGATCTTTAGAGCACTGAACAACAAGTACAAGGTGTCTTGAACCTTATTGACCTTGCTGGTAGTGAGCGTCTATCTAAGAGTGGATCAACTGGTGAGCGGTTAAAAGAAACTCAGGTAAGTAAACCTAGTACAGTTTTTCGTACAATCTTTTTCTTTGTTGTATCCTTATTCCTAACATAAAAGTTCTGTTTGCTAAATCATTTTCAGGCTATCAACAAGAGTTTATCATCTTTAAGTGATGTTATATTTGCCTTGGCAAAGAAGGAGGAGCATGTCCCTTTTAGGAACTCAAAGCTTACATACCTTTTGCAAGTAAGCATTTTGAGTTAATGTAAATGACCACAGACTGACAGTGATATATATTTATAGAGAAAACTAAACGAGTACCTATAGAAGTTAATTTAGACTACTTGGAGCATGTATCCACAAACTGATGATTTAACTCACCTGATCTTTCTTTCGCATGGTGCTTCTAAATGGAAAAATAGAGCACGAACGAGATTGATATGGTCACATATAAGTCTAACTGCGGAAGGTCTAGATGGATATATAAAATAATAATGGTGCTTATATGAATTTTTCTGAGTTATTTCTCTGTTTCTGACTCCCTCCTTTGAAAAGAAATAGGTGGTTAGAGCAAGACCATTTATAACAAGATAACACCTCTTGCTACTATGTATTACTCCATTTGTGTTAAAATTAGAGATACATTTGGATTCATGCGCAATTTGGTTGTGAAATATTATATTTCAGATTTTATGTGAATTGATTTGGTTTTCATCGATGGGAGATTTAATACTATAAGCTCCTCTAAAATTGGATATGGATACAAACTATGGTATCTTGATATATACATATCTCAAACTGAAACTTAGAATTTTGCACGTGTGTGTGTGTATTAGGATTATTATGTACACACACATATATTAGGATTATTATTATTATCAAATTGTAATGTAACCTAATTTTCGAAGGGCGGGAGCATGTGCTTTTGTATACATTTTACTTATTATATCCTGAGATTCAATCTTTGATCAGCCCTGCCTAGGGGGAGACTCGAAGACGCTGATGGTTGTTAATGTTTCTCCCGATCCTTCCTTTGTGGGCGAGTCACTTTGTTCACTTCGCTTTGCTGCAAGAGTTAATGCTTGTGAGATTGGCATTCCCCGGCGCCAAACAAACATGCGGTCTTCTGATTCTAGATTGAGTTATGGCTGAGCTTGATGATAGCGTTTATATTTTACATGAAATTAATATGTTGTATGTTGCACGGCCTTTAATCATTAACCAAGAATCGTATGCATTTCTAACGTAATCGTGCATATATTTTTGTCTAGAGAGAATATGTACTAGGCCTTGTAACAGTAAATACAAGGCTTACCATTCCATTCAAAATTGTAGTCGGTCAACAAAGATATGTAGAGTTCAATAATGCAATTCCTTGTCATAAAGTTTATGCTGTTGAACTATTGCTTCTGTCCAATTTATATGATAGATCTTGCATGTTTATGCCATTCTGGTCATGACTTCTTGGAGAATAGCCGTTGTATCTTGATAGCAAGATTCAGTCCGAGCAAGATTGCGGTCTTTCACAGCATCAAGGAGCTGCATAAAAATGTGTTTCATGTTGAGAATTTTGTGATTTGTTTATTTCTGCATAAAAACTGGGAAGATGATAGTTGGGTATTTTACCTTTTCGACGGTGTCAAACAATCTATTGGCGAGATGAATGAGGGGTTGCTTATCTTCAGTTGAAGCAGCTGAGATAACTTTGTCGAAGTCGTAATACATAAAGGTGGACTTGAGGCGCAAATACTTCCTAACATAATTAAACAATGCATCGTTTCCGATCATATCCCCCATAGCGAGTAAATCAAATGCATACTTATATATCCTGAACTGCCTTCCTTTAGCTCCGATATCTGCAATGTAGACCCCTTTCTTGAGGAAAGACCGAGTCCCCGTCTCCTCATTTGCAATCTCTGATCGATCCAAGAAATTAAATAAAACATACAAGTAACATATGTGTATATATATATCATCAGAATTAAATGCTTACTCAAATGTAATGGTAAAGCACATCTAGTAGAATTTTGAGCTATATAATATCTTACTGTTGTCAACAGAGGGTAGAGGTATAGGACCATTGAGCCAGAAACCATTGTCGTCAGCTAAAGATTTACCAATGCCAGATGCTCCAACTAATGATATTGAACCTAAGCTTAATGCCATCCTTCTTCTTGTAGCTTTTAATGGCTGTTCTTCTGACTTGTTGCCTCCGGAACACCCCACACTTTTTGATATTCTTCGGGTCGTCTTATTGCCTCCGTGGAGCTCCGGAATGGCCGGCAAAATCTCGAAAACTCGGTTCAAGTTAGCAGTGTGAGCCATGGTGGTGGTTGCTGTATTGGAGTGGAATTAAGCAGTGATAGATAGAAGATGGTAGTTGAGAGTAGTCTCTTTTGTTGTTTTTCTGGTTATATCTTTCGGAGGGCGCTCAACCTCTCTCTCTACTCGGCCGTTACTACTGACCACCAAAAAGATATCCAAAAGCCAGCCTGTGTAGCAACATTTAATTTTCATTTTCGTTATTATTGATGTCTTTTATTATAAAAATTACTACGTATAACATAAGCAATTCTGACTTGACTTAGCCACGTATGAAAATAAAATTATTATGATGCCTAATGTAAATCATCAAGGTATATATAAATGAAGAGAGAGTTTTATTAGATTAGAAATTTAAAATTAAAATTGAAAAATTACGATTTTGCCCTATAAAGCTTGTTTATTGATTATTTTTTGATCGGAGCTGAATTTTGAGAAAATAGGCATATACTATTGTGTCCAGAATATTGAAAAGTATGAGAGTCAATTATAATATTCTTGTGTCAAAAATTAATGTAAATTTACCAAAATGCCCTTAGAACAAGAACAATGGCTTAATATGAAAATAATATTTACTTATAAGACAAATATATACATAAAGTTACTTCAAGGACTTAGTACGCAAAGAATATACTTAGAGGATTTGCATTGCAATTAAGAATTACTTAGAGGGTTAGTATCAATATAATGTATTTGAAAGACTTAAAAATAAAAAATCTTTACTTAAAATACTTAGCATGCAAATAGAATTTAGTTAAAGAACTTGACATATAAATATATAAAATACTTTACTTAATACTTAAGAAAATTTTTAACTATTTTAATAAAAATCTAGGATTTTATAATTAAAATATCTAAGATATTTATATATAATAAGATTTTTATATAAATATCTACGTCTTTATTTGCAAATAAAAAAAGTTAAAATTATTGCAAATAAAATAAAGTTCAAAAGCTTAGAGTTCAATTATAAGAAAGTTTTCTTTATAAATAAGTATCCCTATCTTCATTATTTCATAACTTTTGATAAAATCATCTAAATGAAATGAAAAAAGAGTTGATGGAGTTAACCTAAGTATAGATAAATAGTCATATAATAGTGAAAAAAGAGAGAAAAATGAGTGGTTAAGAGAAAAGGAAGAAGAAAATTAAAGAGAAAAGACTTTCGAGTTAGTTTTATGATAAACTAATTAGACACAAGCGATTAGAAATCAAGAAACGATCAAAATCTCAAGAAATTCATTGATGTAGACGATCTTAACGCGTGAAAACACACCGAGGACAGAGAATATACTAAATGTACTCGTACCACACAAGGTAAGTAATATATTTATTATTTTTTCAATGTATAAAACAATTGGTTAGTTATACGTGACTTTGAATTTCATATATGATTTACGACAAGTGATTTATTTATATTTCTTTTAACGTATAACATATTTGTTTCATTATACGTGATTTTGGAAGTCATATATTTATATTTTCTTCAACATATAATATAGTTATTTCGTTATACGTGATTTTAAATTTGATACCTGATTTAATCGTATATACAAGACCATATTTGTTACGTGCTTTTATAGTACTATGAATTGCGAGATAGTTTTAAATTTTAAAATTTTCACTTAACGATTACATTATTGACATAATGCTTAAGTGGATTGGAGTCTATATCATACAATACGGGAACTACCCTTAAGATAAAGTGAAATGTAACATGATTGAATGAGAATTTAAAGCCAAAGTTACTCTAAATTATTGACATAATTCTTAAGTGGATTGGAGTCTATATCATACAATACGGGAACTACCCTTAAGATGAAGTGAAATGTAACATGATTGAATGAGAATTTAAAGCCAAAGTTACTCTAAATTATTGACATAATGCTTAAGTGGATTGGAGTCTATATCATACAATACGGGAACTACCCTTAAGATGAAGTGAAATGTAACATGATTGAATGAGAATTTAAAGCGAAAGTTACTCTAAAATTATAGATCCTCTTTGAAATTGTGGATTCCGTAAAAATTATAACTCTTTATTGGTTCATGTAAAATTGATATTGTAAATTTCTAAGTCTCACGTTATAATATCGTGTCATAATTTTTGTTGAAATATATTACTTGATAATTATTGTTCGCTCATACTTGCCAAAATTAAATTTTACAGGTGACATAAAATAAAATAATTATGTGAATATAAAATAGAACAAATGTTTATTCATTATAATTATGTTATGAGGCTAGAAAACTTTCATTGCATAATTATCGATACCGGAAAAGGGGGATATGAGTTACGATTTGTCAGGTATATTTTAATTATTTTTCTTTGGTGACATCTCAAACTCAGCGAAATTTTTGGAACTGTCACAATAGATATGTGAGATGAATATATGAGTGTGTGCGTGAATAATTAGACAATCACCTCTTATGTAACATTAAAAAAAAAAAATCTGACTTGAAATAAATAATTACAGTTTAGGTTCTTCTTTTTGATATATCCGTTGCCACATAGCTTCTTGTTAAATACTTCCTCTGTACCCAAATGGTTGTCTTATTTATTTTATTGTCACCTAATTTTATGTAAAATTTTATAAATATTAAAAATAATTTTTTAAAATTTTGATAATATTCTACATCTTTCATATTTTTGTTAAATAAAACAAAATATTTATAAATCTGTTAAATAAAACTTGAAAATACATTTAGATATCTATTTTGGGATGGGGAAAAGACATTGCTCGACATATAGATAAGATTAAATAATTGCCTATAGGGATAAAATTAATATTAAAAGAAATATTTTAAACATTCATATGTATAAGAAAGTAGTATTTCTTCTGGCCATTTTTAAGTGACTTTTTACTTTTTAATATCCATATTTATTTGTCACACATAATATTTTAGGAAAATTAAGAAATATATTTTTCTAAATTACCTTTTTCATTTAATGCATCTCTTTTAATTTTTGATACTCTCTCCTTTATTTTTAATTATTGTCCTCAAAATTTTACATTTATTATAAACAATGCTATTATTTTGCCACGTAACCTCCTCAAAATAACAATGCTAAACCATATGCAATAATATATTAGGAACTGAAAGGATACATTAAATATAGGGACAATTTAACCTAATACATCTATCTTGATTTTCTTAGAAGCACAGATTAACAGTAAAAAATAAAGTAAATAAGCGGAGGAAGTCCTTTATATGGGGTAGTATTTACTTCTTCTTTTGTTCTCTTTTACGTGCCGTTTTTAAAAAAATACACTTATTAAAAAATATATTAATTTTATATCTAATTGAATAAAAAATGTATACAAAAGTCAATATTATCTTTTGAAAGTTTATTGAAAACAATGAAAGATAAACAAATTAATTTTAAATGCAACGAATATAAAAATTTAAGTTATTAATGTTTCATTGAAATTTAAAAATAATATGTAAAAGAAAATATATTTTATTCTCTAAGAAAACATGTAAATATAAATAGATGGAGCAATTATTTTAGTGATAATTATGTGATCTCGATGGAATAAACGTTTCGGAACGGGATAACATGATCAGTCCATCCTACCATTTCAATCGTCTTCTACAGGGCTGTTCGGGAATAAATTGCAATTCATAGATTAAAATTAAATTTTAACTTAAAAATTAATTTTAAAAAAGTAAATAATATTTATTTTTACATTTTAAATTATAAAAAAAAAGGTAAAGAGTATAAAATAAATAAATTTTAGATTAAAAGTTGTTTAAAAGTTATTTCGTAGCAGATATGTAACTATCTAATATTTTTAGTACTGATATAGAACCGCAAGGAAAATAATACTCAATATATTAAAATATTCAACTATATAAATGTGGTAAATTTGAAATGACTAAATTCTAAAATGCGAACTCTTTTAATATCCATCAATCTTCTTCTACTAAAGTACAGGTTTTTCAAAATGAAGTTACGAGAACAACACAAAAAATAAAATAAATAATAGGAGGTAAATTATTCCCTTCCTTTTAGGTCATTTTTCTTGAGTTCAGTTATTACGCTTGAGTTACTTTCCATAAATTCGGATACATAAATTGATTAAGATTAATAAAAAAAAAGAAGTTTATACATAAATTGATGCCTTATAAATTATTTTATTTATTTATGCCGGCGATTCACCGCTCAGTTAAGCCGAAGCCGATTCCTCTGGAGGCCCAGTTGAGGTCTCCACTCGGTGTTGGAATTTTAAACACGTTTCCCAATTATTCTATTTTTCTCTCAGTAGTTCCCAAACTTTCTCTCTCTCCTCCTCACATTCAACGAATCCCAAACGCTATTCGCTTTACTCTCTCTCTCTCATCGATCAATCGTCAAATAGTTGATTTAGTCGACAATGGTCTCTCCGGAAAACAACAACAATTGGCTCTTCGATTACGGCTTGATCGAAGATATTGCTGCCCCTTCTTATCCCAATCTCGCGCTTCCGCCCAATTGGTCCACAAATGCTTCCGCCAACGTCAGGTTCTAAGACTTTACTATCAATCAATTCTTCAGTTTCATCTTAAATGACTCTACATCATTCAAACAGTTCTGCTATTCGCCCCTTCTGCTCACTTTTTTTGTGCTTTGTGTGTGTGTATGAGCAACCATATGGCCAACATTTACTTTTTATAGATTTGACAAATGATTGGCAATGCAATCACGAGTTCCGGTCAATCTATCGAGCTTAGTTGTTCAGGGCCATTGAAGGTTAAATTATATAGTTCATTCAATTATTCAATTATATTACCAATTTTCCCTTTTCACAAAAATGTTATTAAGTATTACTCCCTCGGTTCCAAAAGTAGAATGTAGTACTACCTCTGCCAAAAAAAGAAAAAAAAGGGCAACATTTAAGATTTTCAAAAATTTGTTGCACATTTAATTTTTCGTCAAAAGTGCAAAATTAATATTTAGTCTAAATGTTCCTTTTTTTGGAACGAAGAATACTATTTAGGAATCCTATAATTTCATTTGTGCAATGAGTAAAAGTGCCAAAGCCTGAAAGTTTGTAATTATGACTAATCTTTGTGTATTTTATGATATTTCGCTTTAAAGTTATTAAATATAAAAATTTCATTAGTGAAATGTATTTCTAATTTTGGAATAAATAGAACAGAGGGAGTATTTTCCCTGACCCCTTTTTGTTTCTGTTAATATTAATAGAATTATGGTGGATTTCCTTGTTCCTAAAAATGATATTCGCCCATCTCAAAAAAGTTACAGTTGTGTTTGTTTTCTGTTCATTCCTTTTGAGCTTATTTTTTCATGGTCATTTTCATTCAGTTACTGTCTTTTCTCTTGTTTGAAAAATGTAATCCGTTTTTTCTTTTTATTGTTGTCAATAATTTAAGACTACTATAATAATTTTCTAGGATAGTATTAAAAATCTCATCAAAAACTTATAGTAGCTTGCCAAACAAAGGTTAAGAAGAAAAAGAACAAAGGTATTACTGTAAAGAGAACATAGAATTGGAAAAAACATAGATCTCAGACAATTTGCCAAAGAAAAGACTACTCAAATAAATGGCAGAATTAAGACATATTGAACTAAAGATATTGTGCATAACAAACATATTGTTCTCAGAGATAATTGTATTTTGATTGAGCTATTGATATAAGGAAAAATGAAGTAAAGTAAGGTGGACAAAACAAATCTTTCTTTTTCTTTAAACTTGTCCAATAAAAAATTCTCCAATTTTGAAATTTTTGTTACTCTTTCTCATTCCAATAAAAGTCGCATTTGAGTTTGTTTATGTTAGAATTGTGAAATCCTAAATTTCAAGCAATATGAATTTATAAAAATTTTAAAATAATAAAGGTTAACATTTTATTTAGTTCTTAGTATTAACAAGATAAATGGCGTTTGCATCAAATTTCAGTTTTAGGATTTTGTTCATGGATATGACCATGTCTGACTGCTCAGCAACCTTTGTACAAATGCATTCACACATATATATCACACTG
Source organism: Centella asiatica (assembly GCA_014636745.2). NCBI lineage: Eukaryota > Viridiplantae > Streptophyta > Magnoliopsida > Apiales > Apiaceae > Centella > Centella asiatica. The sequence continues at coordinate 54,584,898 of CM025783.1, forward strand.
CAGTAGTTTTGTGCTTGGAGTATAAAATTGCTTCCGTTCGTGTATATGCTTGCATATGCGGTGCTCATTTTGCTTGTTGATCACTACTCACTGGCAAAGACAATAGAATAGTGATGAATTCTTCTCTTACTACCTAGTGGGACATATATATGCTATGGCATGAAACTTAGAAGTTCTGGCGAACAATAGTTTATCCTCCTTTTTGAGAGTTTTAATGATGCAATTGGGAGGTAGGCAGTAGGGATCCTGGCTTATATTCCTCAACGAATATACATATGTACCAATATATTATATATCTCATAATAGAGTAAAATACATTTGACCATCTGAAATATATTCCATTTTGCATTTAACCACCTATATTGTATAAGTGACAGAAAACCACCTGAGGTTTGTCCGATTAGTTTCAAGTAGACTCATATCCATTTATTTCAATAGAGTGTGTTACATGCCCGAAAAGAAAGTAGACTGACTTTTCGTAACATTAAAAAAATTGCTAAATTGACAAAATTAATTCCAAAACTAAAACTAATTTAATATAATAAGCCATTCATGTAAAGCATAAACATGAAAATCTTTACAAAAAAGTAAATAAGTAAGTGAATAAATAGTAGAATTCTTTGAAAATACAGGAAGATACTTAAACAAATGAACAAGAATAGATCAAATCCAGCAGCACTAGTACCAGAATACTTGTTCCATTTGCACAACTTCTCACATCTCTTGCTACCACCAAATCCCCTACAAATCCTTGACTCATCACGTCACCTTCTTCCTCCTCCACCACCTCCCTCAGATCCCAGCTGCAGTTGAATTTTCCCAGCTCTCTGGCATCCACAACTCCATCGTCATCTCCGATGTTTTTTGCATCAGTGCAACCATCCTTGCCCGAAAAATCACATTCCTCCACCTCACCGACATCGACCTCATTCTCCTCCCTCATAGCCGGAATTCTTCCAAAGTGACTCCTCTACGTCTACATCCATCCCGATTCCCGACTTTATAGTCAAAATCACTCTAGCTAGAATATTTGTAATATATCAAGAACAGATAAACTGCAAGCAGATTTAAACTTAATCCGCTATTGTAAAGAGAGGTTTGATGTTTTGAAAATGCAAAACCATTGGTTTTATTAATGTTGGGTACAAGAGGTGGTTGGCAGTGGTTGAGGAACTTGAAGATGAGAAGTGGGAAGGGATGGTAAATATTGGGGAAGAGAGTTGCTAGGGAGTAGATTGAAGTCAGGAAATTCAGGGGAGGGGGTGTTAAGTATGGTGGGGGTGTCAGCATGGTAAGAGATGGTGGATCAATGGATGAAATCAGGTTGGGATATACTAAGAAATGAAATTGCGCATTATTTTTTAAGGTTAAAGATCTCTTCAAATAAAAAAGTTAACGGCTTAATCAAGATATGTTAATAGGTGACAAATTATTTAAAGCTACAAATGTTAATAAGAGAAGATTATTTAAAGCTACAAATGTTAATAAGCGACAATTATTTAAAGCTACAAATGTTATGTGGTTATTTGTCACTTTATACTCAGGCGCTCAGATGTATTTTACTCATCCCAATATTGGCCACATTAAGTAAAGATAATCTTCAATGTAAATTATAATAAGCACAAGTGAAAGAATGTGTAAAGCGGGTTTCCTTAAACTAAAACTAATCTGTATTTTCTAGAAATAGTCACCTACTCACCTTGACAGGAAGTACCATAAAACTTAAGCAAACTGTTTCAATTGTTATTCGGAGAAATTCAAGCAAATATCACTATCATTTTCTCACTACGGATATACCGTTTCTTGGTAAAATACCAGAAGAAAAGGAAAAGGGTATTGTGTATATTCTTAAGATGGATGGTTCAAAGCTTTTTTTTATTTTTTGGGTGTGTGTGTGTGTTTTTCTTTTTAACCAGCTGTAATTAGAGTATGCTTTTAATATATTAGTCATGGAAATTTAGAAACTTTGAACTTAGACAATAAAAAACCAATTGGGTATTGTTTTCGTTATAATATAAAAAATCAATGTTATCGTGTCTTTTAAGATGGTTGGAGTACATAACTCTCTTTTTTGTTTATCTAGGAGAGAAATGTTCTAGTTGCTCTACAATGTGTGTCATGATTTCATATGGAAACAGACCTTATTGACAAGAAATAACCATAAAGAACTTTCAAGTTTTGCATTTTTGGTTAACAAATCTAGTTTAAAATTTTATACTAGAACTTTTGCAGAAGAAAGTCCTTAATTAAAACTTTTAAGAACAAATATTAATTTCCTATGTCTCATGATTGTAATATTTGCAATGCAAGAAAATTATTTGAAGATTATCTTTAAATTTGTAGAGGTTATGTGACACTATGACTTGATTCACCCTCATTCATCAGCTTATTAGGCTTCCATCGTCAGTCTTTTACACAGCTATTGAAAACCATCACTTCCCGACATTTGTCCCTTGGATTGAGTAGTTTGAGCAGTTGTTTGGAAATCATCTAAAATTTTAGAGAAGAGCTTATTATAATATGGACTTAGTTATGAAAAAAACCCTTTAACTTTACTTTTATTTTCAAAAATACCTTCTAACTCTATAGACAACAATTTTACCATCAAACTATTGTTCAAATTTAGTTGGAAAATGTGAGTATTTGAGCTATGATGCTTTGTAATCTTGCTTTCGTTTTCATAATTCTTAGTGCTGATTTAAGGTACAAGATAGAATCTTGAGGTTTAGGAGGACTATTGAGTTTGGCTTCTCAAACTGTTTCTTCACTTCACAACTGGTATCTCGTCGATCGGTGACTGTTGCCACTGTATCATGCCTATACACTTACAGTCATTAATATGGCCTGCTGGTTAACATTTTTTGACTGGATTGTGTACTTGGCAGGGTTTATTTTTTAACCGATACAATACATATTTTATGAACGAAAAAGAGATCAGTGATTTACTTTATGAATTAGTAGTAGTATTTACCTGGCATTACAAAAGAAAAAAATATAATTACCGAGTATAAGTATCTAAGTATTGATAGCAGATTGCCACATCAGCATTTTTCAACTGTGGGTAACACTAAACTATAATCTTTGTTATTTTGAAAATTTGAAAAATAGTTTGATGGTAAAATTGTTGTTTATAGAGTTAGAAGGTATTTTTCAAAATAAAAGTAAAGTTCAAAGGATTTTTTAATAATTAAGTCATATAATGGGAAGTTGACAAGTGTTCTTTTAGAAATTCTTTAATGAGTGGATTGGAGCAGGAGATGTTGTACGCGATGTTTTAGGCAAACCCCTCCCCTTCAATATTAGGTACCACAATAAGTGCAAAATAGTATTTCCATGTCAGCAGCTATCTACCATAGTTAAGCTTTAACTACCATCTTTGTTGCTCTGAAATTTTTAAAAAGTTTAATGGTATTATTGTCGTTTACAAAGTAAAAAGTTTTTTTTGAAAATAAACAAAGAGTTTTTAAGGGTTTTTTAAATAATTAAGTCTTATAATATGTTTGGGATTATGGAGATAGAAAAAATGTTTGTTTATATTAATTTCTTTGATTATTTACAAATTCAGATCAATTCAAGATTGATGGTTCAGTACTTCCTCAGATTTTTCGGTAGTACCCCTTACTTGATATATCTCTAAAGTATTGGGTGTAGAATGTGAATGTATTCAAATGTACACATGTAAGCACCCCTACATACAGTTGGACTAAAAATCTAACCCTGTGGATAAATGTTTTGTAGTTATTCACATATGAAAAATACTCATCTACACACACACACACACAGAGGTAATAATAGTGTTCCTACTACTTGAATCAGTTAATCACATACATTCATATTTATGAATGCTCTTTGAAACAGTACAATTAGTTTGCTTGATTTCATAGGCCCGGTTCTTCCGCAATCTTTTTGCCTTGTGTACATGAATATGTAATATATAGACATCCATATGCTCATTTCTTCATTTATTTTGTATCTTACTTCACTTTTCTTGTCATATCGGTTTAGTGTGGAAATTGACGGTTCATATGGGGACTCGGACGGCCATCAGGATAGTGGGTCAAGAAAGCGGTAAATCTACCCCACTCCCCCCCTCTCTCTCTCTCACTCTCTCTGGGTACTGTTTCTTTTTTAGGGTTGTGGACAATCCAGTTGATCATGATTTAATGGTTCATGTGAAGATATATGATAATCCTTGAAATTTATAAGCTTAGATATTCTATATAAATATTCTTACTTCTACAAATGCCATATTGAAGAACAATGTTTCATTTTGTGAAATAGTTGGACATAGTTTCAAACCAGTTATCTTATGGGAATATGGGATCTATATCGGCAATTTTAGTTTCAATGCTGATAATGGTTCTGATAACCTATTACGTCCATTCTCTGATGATTCACACATTTATCTGGCATAATGGTACAGGGTAAGGTCTGAGGTATACAGTGGATCAAGCTCCAAAGCATGCAGGGAAAAGTTGCGAAGGGACCGTCTAAATGACAAGTTCTCTCTCTCTCTCTCTCTCTCTCTCTCTCTCTCTCTCTCTCTCACACACACACACACACACACACACACACACACTCTCTCTCTCACTCACTCTGACACAAGTTGATTTGTTTATTGTATTATATAGGTTCGTGGAACTGGGTTCAATTCTTGAACCTGGGAGGGCTCCCAAGATGGACAAGGCAGCTATTTTGATTGATGCTGTTCGAATGGTGACTCAGTTACGTTCTGAATCACAGAAGTTGAAAGAATCAAATTCGAATCTTCAGGACAAGATTAAAGAGTTGAAGGTTCCACGTCTTCCAATTTCTATATTAATTGGACTAAAGCAAAAGCATCCCTCCAGTTTATATATGTTTTGCAAACTTGTTCCTCTTAAATTAGTTTTGTCAATATCACCTTCTTGGTCTAAAAAATAATGAAAAGCTGACCAAACTCGATCTTTAAAGCTATAAAATAGACAGATGTCGAGAACTTTGAGCAAGAAGTATTTTTCTTTTCATTCTTTTATTTTTGGGTTAGGTTTATCACTCATGAATATGTTAGATTTAGGAGCTAATATTTAATATAACATAGCTTTTTATGAAAATTGAAAATTGATATATTGCTTTCTGGAAAAATTGCAAACTAGTAAATAACTTGCCAACTATACGAATATTAGCCATACATGTGAATGAACTCACTTCAAAAGTCAAAAGAACGAAAATAATTACTTTTTAGAAAACTTCTTACTGTTGGTCAATATTTTTCTGGGAAGGAATGATATCCGTCTTTGCAAAATGAGTAGAAACCATGTGGGAAATTTTGTATTTCAGTCATCCAGATCCCTCTTGTATCATTTAGGTGGATTCTCGCTCCATCCAGGGAATAGTGTTACTTTATAACCAACTTAATTGCTCTTAGTGGACTTTAAAATATTGGCGTACTGATTCATATTCATTGTTGACTTGTATAGACTGAGAAGAATGAGCTCCGTGATGAAAAGCAGAGGCTAAAAGTGGAGAAAGATAAGCTGGAGAACCAGCTAAAGACTATGAATGCCAAGCCTGGTTTCCTTCCTCCCCCACCTGCAATCCCTGCTACATATGCTGCTCAAGCTGCGGTTGCTGGCAACAAATATGTACCTATAATCAGTTATCCAGGAGTTTCCATGTGGCAGTTCATGCCACCTGCTTCTGTTGATACCTCTCAGGATCATGTGCTCCGCCCACCAGTTGCCTAAATTGGCAGCTCTGCTTTAATTGTTCAATTAGTTTCATCTTATCCTGTGACTTTATTGCTGTGTACTAGTGTTTCTGCTTATGTGGTTGGAACTGGTTTCAGTTAATAGATTTCTGTCGTCTTGGAACTTGAATATTAATATGGTGTTGGCATGTGTATTTAAATTTTCTGAACTCAAAAAGCTAGTCAGGTTTCCCTAATACGATACATGTTTCATCTCTTGCTGGGAGGAACTTCAATCTTCTTAGGGTTGTTCCCTTTCAAATAGGGTTATAGATTTACGTTTTAGAAAAATCTGAATTATGGACATTTGTAAACTTCGCAATACTTGTTGCAGGGGATGAAACACATAAAGAAGCAGGAAAATTGGACTCGGTCTTTTCCGCTGATGGTTCTTAGTTGTGCTTGCCTCTTAGTTGGCATTCCAACCAATTGAGGCTGGACTTTCCGAGTTGCTTAACAATAATTTGTAATTCCTTTTGGCTGCTTAGCAACTTGTTGCAAGGTATAATGTTATGGAGGTCTCCTGTGTAGTTTGGGATTCAGTGGGCCACGTCTTACAAATATGTGGCGGTTTGAGCTTTTCTTTGCGTTTGTACACCTTAAGGGAGAATTACTTAAAATTCCAGCTGATTGCGTTTATGACATCTTTACAGTGTCTGGGAGTTTTTAGGGAAGAAAACTGAAAAGATGAGAAAAAAAAGTATAAAATTTTCTTCTTAAAAGTGAGAAGAATTTTTTAAAAACAATATAACTACAATTTTTCTCTCTAAATCCTCTACTCTCTTTCTTGAAAAAACTCAAACAACCTAGTGATTGATATTATTTCCTTTCTCTTCATTATTTTTAAAAAGAAAACTTAAATACACATTCCTAAAAAATTTTTCGCTCCCTTTCTTTTCTTCTCTCTAAATTTAAACTCAAAGAAATTGGGGAGAATCACTTAAAATTCCAGCTGGTTGCCCTATCTGTATGCTATACTAGTTGGGAAATGTTTGAGCACTCTCTTTTGTTGGGTTTTTTCTTCCCTCTCTTCTCAATATGATGCGTATGTCAGTTGTAGGGTTCGAAGATTTCAATTCTCTCTCTAATATCATCAATATCACTCTTATAATAGTATGCAATGGTCAATTTTGAAGAAGGAAAATGACCGGAGGAGAAGTTCTGTACCTTTATAGACAATTTCGATTTCGCAAAAATTAAAACATAAATACAAAAACAATTCAATTTGGGGGATAAGGCAAGAGTTTTCCTTGAAAAGCGAAACAATAAACTCAAGGGCAGTGGCAGGTCAATGGAGCCACAAGCCAGTATAGACATTCCTCTGTTTAAACAATCCAAAGTTGTCGAAGTGAGTTGTGAGGCTGTCAATTTTTCCCGCAATCTTTCTTATCTCAACGCTGCTTCACTTTGTGTCTCGAACCAGTTGCTCTGTTTATTCTTATTATTTTACACAAATGACTTCTGATTTACTTGCTCTGCATATCCAAGCAATCAAATCCTCCAATTCTCCCTTTCAGTTAAACAATTTAATTAAATCTACCTCCTCCCAATCTTGTCCATTCCCAAAACATCATCATTATTACCAGTCCCAACTTTCATTAAAGCAATCCAGTTTCCATAAATCCAAAACATATCCTCTACTCCTCCGGTGTAAAGCGTCTTCTTTATCTCCTCCCACCTCCAAAGAAGAAGCAATACTCCAAGCCAAAACTTGCCTCACTACCACCCTTGAAAAGCCACTCAATAACCCCAAACTCGCCGGAAAACTCAAGAAACTCAAGCAGCTCAGATTCCGAGTTGAAATTCCTGTTGCTGATGATGAATCGCCAGATTCCCTCTCTCAATTAGCTCTCCAGATTTTCGGAGACATGCCCTTCAAAAGAAAAGGGTCTGCAGTCAAGATATTAATTCTGTGGTCAAATCCCACTCTAAAGGAAGCTGCTGCCAAAGCATTCGAGTCATGCTCATCAAACACTGTTGAACACATGGTAATTTCGTCAGTTTCCAATTGGGATAACAGACATTTGAGCTCTGCTGACATTGCAGTATTTTTGGCACCAGAACCATCACAGCTGACAGTTATGAAGACGGTTACTGACAGTTTATATCCCAAGCCGGTTACAATTTTCAATCCAAGATGGGGTTTTGATGAGGAGGGTAGTTTTGGTGAGCTGAGTGGTTTTGTGGGTTCATTTGAGGTGGTGTACTCATTTACTGGTTTGGAGGTAAGAGGGATTTTGAGTAAGAGAAAAGGGGTGATTTTTAGGTGTATTAGAAATGGTGTGTTGAGTGGTGAAGGATGGAGTGTGTTAGTTGAAGAAGACGAAGGAGAAATGAAACTGCTTTCGACGTTTAAGACGCGGCCATCCATTGGTGAAGTTGAGAATGTCTTGTATAATTTAATGGCTATCAACTCTCCCCTCACAAAGTCTGCAAAGTTTCTCAAGAATTTGGTGTCGAATGTGACGGGAAAAAAGTAGGTGCAATCGGTCACAGGCAGGCTAGTTATTTTCTTATATTATAATTTCCTGTTGGCTTGAATTCTTGAGATTTTTGTGCAGCACAGCACTGCACCGCACTGGTCGTTAGACAAAACCTCTTTTCCGAAGCTGTTTTTGTGAAAGTTCTTACTGTTCACTCTTGCTGGCTCTGGTGATAAACTAAGATTTGAATGTTAGTAGCGTGGTGATAAATTAATATTTTCTCCGATCCTTTACGGTTTCCTATCCTTTGAGGTGCTCGAGTTTTTTGATCTCCAGAATTCTGCTTGAAACATACTATGATGATAATAATGAAACAAAAATTTAAATTTTCCTTCTGTTTTTTACGAACGTCAATTTATTTTATAAATATATAATAGAAATATGTATACCCTTACTGTTATAAGAATAAAATATTAATATAATAATAATTCATAATATATATAATGCATAACAATTACTACCTCAATTTTCGAAAGAGCGATCTAAGTACACATAAATTAAGGAGAGGAACGAAAATAACACAAAAAATAGATGAAAGAGGAAAAATGAATAGAAAATATTACTTTTAGACATTTTTATAGAGACAACTTTTGAAGTGTATACTTACGACACTTTTTTCAGAATGGAAAGAGTAATATATATATATATATATATATATATATGAGGAGTAATATATATATGGGAGCCGATCCATGTCTAACGTTAGCTCTAGAGTCTTTCGTAGCTAACACATTTATGACCGTCGATCGAATAATCTAACGCTGCAGATCAAACTTAAAAAAAAAAAAAAAATCCCTTCCGCCAGTGTTAGTAGCGGAAGGGGGATTTTTTTTAAAAACTAAAATTTCCTTCCGTTGCTACCACTGGTAGAAGGGAAAAAAATTGAAAATTTTTTTTTCCCTTCCGCCAGTGAGAATAGCGGAAGGGAATATTTTTTTTTTTAAAAAAATTTCCCCTTCCGCTGCTAACACTGGCGGAAGGGGAAACAAAAGGCAAAAGAAAAAAAAATTGGCCTACTACTCAAACAATAATTAAAAAAACAAATAACTAAAAATAATTAAAAAATATAATTTTTTTTGCCTTCCGTTTTTCCCCTTCGCCTGGCTTCCGCCAGTCTTGATAAACTGTTTTTTTAAAGGACACAATCTTACATTTTCGGTGTAAAAAAAACTTTTCTGCTAGTATTGTGCTTGATATTTATGCTTGAAAGTGCTTTTATTTTTTTTAAGTCTTCCTCCAATCTAAAAAAATAATTGCGTGATAAAATGCTATTTTTATTTTAAACTCTTATATCATATGTTTTCAGTGTAATACATTATATTACACTGAAATCTCAAATTGTATAACACAATCAATAAATACAAATATATAACACACCATCAACAAAAAACATATATATTACACTGAGAAACATAAATTGTATTACATATGAATGAAATATAATTAAAATAAATACAACTTCACTCCATTTATCGTACATATTAATCCTTAGTCTTCGTCAGTCTGAACCATTATGTTGTTTCGCGACTTCAACTTTCTTCCCAAGTTTAGACCCAAACCTTTTTGCTGTCAC
>CM025783.1:54609681-54639792 GCA_014636745.2 Centella asiatica
CCCTGATGGTTATAGCTGACTGCATACACTGATGGCTTCCACTGATGTCATGTTGGTCATTCTCCCTGACAGGTTACCCTGATGGGTTTGCGTGACACTGATATGTCTCAAAGTGTGTCACTGACGGATTGGTCTGCCCTTGTCATCCCCTGACAGGTTCCCCTGACAGGTTCCCCTGACAGGTTCCCCTGATGGGTTCCCCTGATGGATTCCCCTTTATGGGTTCCCCTGACGGGGTTCCCCCTGATGGGTTCCCCTGACGGGTTTCCCCCTGATGGGTTTCCCCTGATGGGACTTAATCAACGTAACCTTGACTTAGAATTTCTGATGTGCGGAATACTTCGTTTGCTTACAAGTAGCATCAGACATTCTTCTTCACTTTGTCAAGTCCTTTAAATGTTCTTGTTTTCTGTCTTGTTTTGTGAAGTTATTAACTATCCACTGATGAATAAATTTATCATCAGTGGATGTAAAACTTGTGCTGATCTTAAGGTTTATAAAATACCTCAAGTATTCACAGTTACACAATTTATTACATAATCATCATCATCATCATTTATCTTTAACAGGTAGTCTCCGATAGTATTAACTATCGGGGACTGAGGTAGTCTCCGATAGTTCAATATTTAATTTAGTCGGGGACTAATTAAAAACGACTATCAGGGACTAAAATAGTTCAATTACTAACACCGGCGGAGGGGAATTTTTTTTATCAAAATAAATAGTCAAAATTATTAAAGAAATAATTGAAAAAAAATTAAAAAATTAAAAAATGTTTTTTTATAATGAATTATAATATTAATATTATAAAGAACTATAATGTTAATATTATACTATAATGTTAATTTTTTTTTTCTAAAGAACAATAATAGTACTGTTATAGTACATTATTATGCTATAATGTGTATACTATAATAATGTACTATAGTACATTATATTACACTGAAATCTCAAATTGTATAACACAATCAATAAATACAAATATATAACACACCATCAACAAAAAAACATATATATTACACTGAGAAACATTCAAAAGTATTACATATGAATCAAATATAATTAAAATAAATACAACTTCACTCCATTTATAGTACATATTAATCCTTATTCTTCCTCAGAATCCAACATCAGTGATCCTGCCATCTTGTACCCTCTAGGGGAACCCCTGGCCATTCCTTTGTGCAATTCCCAAGCAAGACGCAAGTGAAGAATGGATGCATCTTCAACTGTCCATTTAGCTGCAGTGGGATTTAGTCCGCATGAGATTGTGTCCATATATTTACAAATGTAAACCCCACAGTCTGAACCATTATGTTGTTTCGCCACTTCAACTTTCTTTCCAAGTTTTGCATCTCTTGGGGGCCAATTGGTTTCGGGGTTAGCAAATCTTAACAAGATAGGTACAAGAGTCTTCTGCTCATATAAAAAATAAAAATTAGTAAGTGACAATAACATATTAAAACCATATGTAAATGAACATAAATTATTTTGTACTTATCGCAACTGCAATATCCACCTGGTATCGCGCATCCAACTGTGCCGGAGTCATCTCAGGATGCATGAGATCAATGATTTTTATTGCCCATGCCTTAACATTGAACATCACCAGGACAAAATGTTCGTGTATGTGAGAAGGGAATGACATGAAAATGACATCACATTCCGAAACACGTAAACCATTTTGTTGTACATAGTGTTGTACAAAGTCAACTGCATTTGCCATATCAATTTCGACTCTGGCATTTATAATGGTTTGACCGACGGCAATGAAAAAAGTCGGGAGATAGTAGAAATATCTTTTTAACTTCTTTCTCGCCCGTGTTATGACGACGTCTCTTTCTGCCAACAATTCTTGGTAGGCGTCCACAATTGTGTTGCCTAACCATGCCCCAGGCGATAATTCTCTGGCCTCATGTTGATTAATACTATACCCTTTAATTTGTTGAGGCCAATAATGTGAATCATCGACTGGTTCACCATTAAACCAGTGTCGAGTCAACCAATCCACCTTCCAAGGGCTTAACGGCTTCACCATGCCCCCTTTCACCGGAACCATCAGCAGATCGTGTCTTGACACTCTGGCCGGATTCTGGACGGGTGGTGCCTCTTGGGAGAAATGGGTTGGAGTTGCATGCTCGGCGAAAGGATTGAACTAAGTTGCGAAGGATACTGGAGGATCCGATGTAAACGTCATGGAAGTTGGAGCTTCAGAAGGATCAAGGAAGGATGGAGTGTAGAGGGGTTGCTCTGAATAAACCCCGAGATTGGAGAATTGCATTTGTTAAAGCAGAGCACTATTGTCAGTTAAGAGTGCTTGATATTGTTGTTCAATCTCGGGAGGCTTATTCGACCACTGCTGCAACATCCTCAGTGTCTGTTTTAACTACACAATAAAAAGATACAAGTATATGTTAATAGTGTTACAAAATAAAAAGATACAAGTATATGCTTTAACTACACAATAAAAAGATACAAGTATAATGCAATACAATGATTATAATTAACTATACGCACCACGTTTATTACAACAGGTTGATCAAGAATGACACGATTACTGTATCGGATAGTTGTAGCATCCGGTTTTGCAATTCGTTTTCGTGTCACTTTGTTGTACCACAAGTAGTACACGTCCATGTCGAGTTTGTTGCGCTTGGTATTTTCAGATACCAACAAACCGACAAGATTCTCCTGGAAGTCATGCCACATCTCTACGTACGGCGCGACGAATGCTTCGTAATTGGAGACTTGGAATCTATTCTCCTTCTCCGCCCGATTGAACCGTAGATGACTGTGATCAACAGGAGGGTCAGGTATCCTTTGATAATGACACAGTTGCCTAAGGAATCTGTCTGGCATTTGATACTCAATCTCGTCAAAATGTATCAGTGGGATTCGACTGTTTGCGAACAGTCGTGCCATCCAAGTGTCCTCGTCATCATCATCAACCATTTGAATCTTCTTATAGGGCTTCCAGACGAATTTGTCTTGAGCTTGATTTTCAAACTCAGACCGATATGTTAGGACGTCGTGGTGTGGATCTGCTCGCCTCTCCTTATAAAAAGCATGCGTAGCGTATGCATATGCCAACACACGCGGCGACCATAACTCAGATCCAGGGCGAGGCATTGGACGTCCAATCCATAATCTGTCATATGCCCAAGTTTGCACCACTGTCATGCACCCCGTTATCCTTCTAGGTAACACAATATTACCCTTAACTTCTCTGTAGTGGGATGCATCGTGGAGTGCTTGGTAAATGGCTGCTAGGACTGCTGAACCCCAAGCGTAGTTCACAATATCTTCAATGTCTCTAACAAAGACCATGTACCTAACATGAAAATTAAAACAACACGTTAAGAAAATTAATATCAAATTATGACAACAAAGAATTACAATAACAAAGACAATAATTTATTCATACCTAGCTGGGCATATGTCTTTGGTTTTAGTGAGAAATAATATAGCACCACAGAACCACAGTATGTAGGCTCGTGTGTAGATAGCTATATAGTCAACAGGTGGATCCTCTGGGAGTTCACGAAAACACTCCAAAAGCCACGTCAAACGGATACCACCACCGTGCTTTGCTTCCTTGTAGAACTAGTTATAGAACCGTTCACCAAAACAATCTTGAAACAATACTTTTTGTTCATTCTCTGATAAAACACCACAAGGGGTTTCCCGTTAATGGGTAAACCGATTATGTAGTGGATGTCCTCCAATGTGATTGTCACCTCACCGCTATTAAAATGAAATGTGTTTGTTGATGATCTCCATCTTTCCACTAATGCAGTTATGAAGCATGCATCGTGTCTTGGGAATATACATCCGTATGTAAATGCATGCATTCCAATTGCATTAAGTATATCCTTCTGTGCATCACTCAACATCCAAAGATCATACCTCTGATTACTCTGTTGAGCAACGTCGAATACTCTGAATTCATTTGTGTTGTATATGTGAGTAGATATATGACTTTGTTGATCATCCAACAAACTGTTATCTTCGGGACCCGGATTTAAATAATAATGGTCCATTGCAACCTACAAAAAATTGAAAAACCTTCATCAAACACACACACTACATATACACACACTACATATGCGCACACACACACACACACACACACACACTACATATACACACACACAGACAAAATTACACACACTGCATACATATACACACATGAAAATATACATGCACAAAACTGAAATTACACACAATCAATATTCAAAAGTGAAATTAATATTAAAAAATTAAATTCTGAAATTCAAAATTATAAAAACTTACTTGATTTGGGGAAGTAAAAAGCGGCGGCAGCGGAAGGTAGTAAAATTTGGAAGATGTTTAGATGGAAGAAGAATAATTTTTTTTTGGAAGAGAGAAAGCAAGAAGCGGCGGAAGGGGAGAAAAATAATAAGAGAAGGAGAATTTAACCTAGGGGCGGAAGAAAGAAGGAGACAAAAACATTTTCTATAGTAAAAATTTCCTCTCCTCTACTGTTAGTAGCGGAAGGCAAAAAATTTGAAAAAATTATTTCTCATCCGCTACTAACACTGGCGGAAGGAAAATTTTTTTAAAAAAATTTCCCTTCCTCCATTGTTAGCGGAAGGCAAACAAATTTAAAAAAATTTTTCCCCTTCCGCTACTAAGACTGGCGGAAGGGATTTTTTTTAAAAATTCTTTCCCTTTCGCTACTAACACTGGCGGAAGGGAACAAATTTTTAAAAAATTTTCCTTCCTCCAGTGTTAGCGGAAGGCAATAAAATTAAAAAAAAATCCCCTTTCGCTACTAAAACTGGCGGAAGGGAATTTTTTTTTTTTAATTTTTTTGCCTTCCGCTACTAACACTGGCGGAAGGGAAAATTTTTTTCAAAAATTCCCCTTCCTCCAGTGTTAGCGGAAGGCAAAAAAATTTAAAAAAATTTTTCCCCTTCCGCTACTAACATTGGCGGAAGGGAATTGTTTCCCTAAACCCTAAACCGTAAACATTATAACATTATAGTATAATATTGTAAAATATTTCTTTAATGTTATAGTTCTTTATACAAAAACACTAACATTATAGTATAATATTGTGCTATAACATTAATTTTGTAGTTCTTTATACAAAAACACTAACATTATAGTATAATATTGTGCTATAACATTAATGTTATATTTTTTTATACAAAAACACTAACATTATAGTATAATATTGTGCAATATTTATTTAATGTTATAGTTCTTTATACAAAAACACTAACATTATAGTATAATATTGTGCAATATTTTTTTAATGTTATAGTTCTTTATACAAAAACACTAACATTATAGTATAATATTGTGCTATAACATTAATGTTATAGTTCTTTATACAAAAACACTAACATTATAGTATAATATTGTGCTATAACATTAATGTTATAGTTCTTTGGCCTTCCCCCTTCCGCTACTAACACTGGCGGAAGGGAATTTTTTTTGAAATTTGTTTCCCCTTCCGCCAGTGTTAGTAGCGGAAGGGGAAAAAATTTCAAAATATTGAAATTTCAAATATTTGAAATTTCAAATTTTCAAATTTCAAATATTTCAAATAGTGTTAACTACTTATCTTAATAATTAATAATCATAATAATTAATACGAAATTTCACAATATTATAATATTTTTATTATTAATGACATTTTCCAATACGCCATTGTCATTATAATCATTACTGCATTAAATCCACGGATCAAATACATAAGAAACTCATACAATTACAATTAATATAATTTAAAGGTTAAACTCAATCATAACTATTCTTCATCATCGTCTAAATCTAATGTGCTATGTTGAGACATTTGAACGCGCATGTCCATTACTTTATCATGATTTCTCTTATCATGATTAGTGTATTCTTGACATATAGCACATTTTCGCAGCCTTTTGGCATATTGACTTTGTTCAATTCCACTCTTAAATCTTATGACTTTCTTCTGACCCTTAGTTTGTGACTGAAGAGGTGGAAAATACTCTTCTTGTTCGTCAATACTATCACCTTCCATGTGCAGCTCCTGCGTTCTGCTCCCACCTTCAACCGTGTCATTTTCTTCAATCAATCTTGACTTACTTATCCATGCTTTCTCCTTCATAGCAGTTTCAAGACCATGCATGTAAGATGATTGCGATGTCGATCCAATTGTTGCAATTTCTTGATAAACCCTATTCAAATGATTGTAACGTATTGTACAAATATCACCGACATCAGAGGTTGATTCAACATTTACTTCATTTATGTAAATAGGATCACCATGAATTTTGTTTGCATTTCTTGTCCACCTGCCACAAATCAAAGGCATTGGAATCTCATTTATGCTCTTAAAGGTGATATACCTCAAAATATGTCTGCAAATCATGCCGCTGTGCTCAAATCGTTGACATATGCATGTCACATTGTCGGAGTCCCTGTATTTAACAACAATGTAATAATAGCGTCGGTTCTGTGGTACGGCCTCATTGAAAACTGTATATCCCTTTGTACCACCGACCCCAAAATTCTGAATCTTACGACACGTTAACTTTTCACCCTCGTAGAACTCGTTCGAAAAGTCTTTAAAAATATTATTCGTATACACAAGTGCCGCATGCTTTTCCAATAAAGTTCTGTTACGCAAATTTCTTGTCTTGTACTCTGTTTCAAGATCTTGCTTTCTCTCGTTCAAGTATTGTTTCTCAATAGCTATTTGTGAGTTAATCACAAAATCCTTCAAACCGGTACAATTATTTACGTATTGATCAAAAAAACTGTTCATGGATTCACTTCTCCCGGTTGTAGTCATCCCTGCAGCAAAATATGACTTTGAGTATGCTCCAATCCACTTCTCCTTTATATTATACATAGATTGAAGCCACTCGTGATGTTGTAAATCAAATTGTTCAACCAATTTTACCCACCTTTCCTCGAATTCGGCAGTTGTCACGGAATACAAACACCTGCAACAACAACATATTATAAATGACAACAAAAAAATATTGACAATTTAACATCGCCTATTTATAAAAATGAATACGTACCTGTCAAAGTCTTCCTTAAACGTTTCGTAACTATTATATAAGTGATGAAGTTTCTCCAGGAATTTGTTACTGATATGCCACGTACATATCAAATGATTGGTGGAAGGCAATACCGTAGCAATGACATTGTTCATAGCTCTATCCTGATCAGTTATGATCGTCAACGGAATTTTATTCTCAACTGCTTCTAGCCAATTTTCTAACACCCAAACAAATGTAGCTTCCGTTTCATCCTTGATAAGGGCAAACCCAAACAAAATAGACTAATAATGATGATTAACTCTCGTAATTGGAACAAATGGCATCCCATATTTATTTGTTCTGTAAGTCGTGTCAAACATGACTACGTCTCCAAAATTTCTATAACAAATAATTGATCGAGAATCCACCCACATGATACATGCAATGCGATTCTCGTCGTCAACTTTTATATTATAAAAGAAATTTCCAGCACTTTCTGACTTTAGTCTCTTTAAAACTATCAAAGTTTCTTGTGCATCATTTGCATCAAATGTGTCATGTCGCAAGTTGCGTATAACATTTCGAATATCTTCGACGGTGAATTTAACATTTGTCCTTCCACCACTCATTGTACTCAACACATTCATGATCAAACTCGGTTTGATTTTTGATCGATGGAGTAAATTGATTAACTCTCTATCAGCAACGGTTATATTTTTATGTGTTGCCATCAAATCTATTTTACTAGGCGTTACTATTGAATGATTGTGATTTAATTCCACTTTTGTTACACGCCAACTATAATTTTGCACGTTATGAACAACAAACATTCTGGCTTTGCACATTGTGCGTTCAATTATATCTCTCTTCCTCCGAATTATGCTTTCATCACCATTTTCATTTTCAAACAAAATTTTTTTCTTAATAGGTCTACCTGCTTTTCTACATGCATATAGTCTATGAGCTAATTGATGTGAGCCTGAATGTTTTCTGGTGGTTAAAATTTTGACTTCAAATCCACTATTATGAGCATATGTATTATAGTATTTTTCAGCTTCAAATATACTTGTAAATATTTGACCCACATATGGAGGACAAACACCATCACTGTCTAAATTTATTTTTTCTTTGTCATTCAAATTATTTTGTTGTTCGATATTATTTTCTTCCTCAATATCATGTTCTTCGTTCTCAACATTCATACTTATATCAGAATCTGAATCATCAAAAAATGTATCAACATCATATATTCTATCGTTATCGCTCATTTTAAAATTAAGAAGGTGAAGAGCTGAAAACCTGATTAAAATGTCAACCTCAGATATGGTTATGTGATCTGTAATAAGAAATTTTTTTAACAAATTAATTAGTTAGATTCATAATAAAATTTATTCATAAAACTAGAGAACAAAGAAGAAAACTGAAACGAGAGAAAGAAGAAGGAAACTTACATGCGGCGGAATAAGATAGTTTTTTGACCTAGGTCTTTCTTATCGTATATATAGCATATCCAAATAAGATAGTTTTTTGACCTATCAGAGACTATTTTAGTCCCCGACAGTTAATAGAATAAGAGACTATCTTAGTCCCCGATAGTTAATACTATCAGAGACTATCTTAGTCACCGATAGTTAATACTATCAGAGACTATCTTAGTCCCCGATAGTTAATACTATCAGAGACTATCTTAGTCCCCGATAGTTAATACTATCAGAGACTATCTTAGTCTCCGAAAGTTAATACTATCAGAGACTATCTTAGTCCCCGATAGTTAATACTATCAGAGACTATCTTAGTCCCCGATAGTTAATACTATCAGAGACTATCTTAGTCCCCGATAGTAAACCCTATCGGAGACTAATCTTCTTCTAGTCTCTTACGAGTGAATAGATCAGAGATTAAGGCAATCTCCAATCGAGGATAAACTGGTAATTACCCATCCGTAAGAATTCCAAACGTTTCAAACAAATTGATAAAACAAATTTCAAACAACTTTGCAATCACAATCACTCAAAGCTCTGAAATTATTTTCTCTCTGAAAATACTCTGCAATTTAACCCTCTTTTGAGTTTCTTCCAAAGTTCAAATATCTCTTGCAATGGCCTCTAAAACTGTTATGTTCAAGTTTGGACAGTTTGATATCATCAAGACCAACCATGCAGGGGTGGTTGATAAGCATGTCTTTGAAGCCCAGTACCACCCCTTTGTGGATTTCCTCCAAAACTCCAATCTCTCATACGCCATTTATGAAGCCCTCATCCAAGCCGTTGAGGTTGTCAAGGCTGTCTGGTCCACTGCTACCATCCAAGGTGAAAAAACTGACTCCCCTGTGGTAAGTTTCAGGTATGCTGATAATGTTTATAATATAGACCATACTGTTATAAATAATGCTTTACATTTACCTGTTTGTGAAAACTATGATGCTCTTGCTTCTGATGAAGAACTTGTCTCCATGTTTAAAAATTTAAATTATTCTGCTGAAATTAGTTCTGTTGGGTCTATCAAACGACCCCATCTTAGGCAAGAGTGGTCACTATTTTTTGACATAATCACAAAAGCATTTTCTACTAAGTGCAGTGGCTATGATGCTATCACTACACTCACACAACAAATCGCTTTTAGTGTGTTGTATGGTAGACATCTTAACATTGGGCTCTTTATTCTGCAAAATTTGTTGATAAAACTTAAAACCAGTAAAAATAAAATTTATTATTCTAGGTTTTTGATGATGATTGCTAATTATCTAATTCCTAACCTTGATATTACTGGTATGCAAGTTTTACCAACTGTTTTGCAGAGTAAAAGAATATTCAAAGATGTGAAGAACTCTGCAAAGGTAACTGTTCCTTTAGTTTTTCCTCCTATCATGAGATCTATTCTCATTGATAGGCTTCCCAATCTTTATTCTTTGCAATTCTTTCAGGATAATGAAAGCCAAAACCCTGAAAATCCTCAACACACTTCACAACAACAATCTATAGCCCCCTCCACAGTTTCCCAAAAGACTGTGGTTGTAAAATCCAAGCCAATCACAAAATTCCCAATAAAGAGAAAAATAATTGAGGGAGAAAGTGAGGATTAGGGAGAACCAGAAGCTGAAGTTCCACTTCAGAGGAAAAAGATAGCAATAACCCTTAGCCAAGCCCAATCCAGTGCTTCTCAAAAAGCATTGGAGGCTATAAGGACAAACAGTGAACTGTCACCATCCTCCCAAAAGGATGATGACATTGAAGAAAGTTCCCAACCAGGAACATACTGTACAGAGTCAGCACAAACTCTTGGTCACAACCAAGAGGAACCAACAAGAGCAATAATAAAAGAAAAGAGTCACACAAGGAGTGCACACACAGAGTCATCCTTTGATGTTCCTCAATTTTCACTATCTGAGGAACAACTAACACTCCCCACTGTACATTCTTCTCCTTCTTCTCCCATTCGTGATTCTTTTGATATTACAATGATTGATTCTCTTGATTTTTCCCAAGAGGAGCCAATAATCGAGACAAGCTCTCAAACAGTTACCATGGATAGATCCCTAGCCCATGATACACAAAGGGAACCCCCTATCCATGCTGTCACAAGCACTTCCCAAACCCCCACTTCTGTAGGACAGAGTATACATATCCAAATAAGTGAGGCTGAGAGAATAAACAGTGAGAGTCAGGCTCCTGTCCTGGAAAAAGGAGAGCAAACAAATATACAAGAGAGTCAAGCTTTAGATAGCTTGGAAAAAGGAGAGCTACAGAAGCTGGGTGCCCAACCCCAGACAAAAGGAGAGGGTGTGAGCAAGGATGAGATCCTTGAACAAAAGAACAGAGAGAAATTTTCAGCAGAAATATTCTTAAAACCTGCTGAAACCAGCTCACAAGAAGCTCCGGTTTCTTCTACTCCCTCCATCAATATCCAAACAGAAGAACTCAAGATCAAATCAAGCACAGGGGATGCATCTTTACAAGTCCTATCAGAAATGTCCAATGCAGATTTTGAACAAATATATGGTCTACAACAAAGACAAGATCACATTTCTGCAATGAAGACAAGGCTTGCAGATGAACCTGTGCATGAAGAAGCTCCAGAGGAAAATGTTGATGAATGGCTTGATGCCTCATATGCCAACACTCTGGAGGAAGCCGCCGCACAGTAGAGGCAGGACTATGTGACCAACATAGGGTCCACTGCAGCTGCACCATCAATGAAAGATTTACTTGAAGAGGTAACCAAGGTGGACAACATACAAAGTTTCACCACTTCTTGGTTACTGGCATAAATGGTGCAGTGCAGCAAATAAAGGAAAGGATGGAGTTGGAGACAGATAAGATTAGAAGGTGCTATGAAGGACACCTGCCAAGACGGACTGTCACTGCAATTGATTCCTTAATCAAAGATAAGTCCAAGACTGACACTCAAATTCAAGCCCTCGAAGCAAATATCCAACTCCTGATCCAAAAGCAAGACAGAATGGAACAGCTACTCATGCAGGCAATTCCAACTATGGCCACCTCCTCTCACCCCAAACACGCTGATGTCAAAAAGGGGGAAAGTGGTCCATTTAAACCTGTACCTATTACCAAGACTGGTCCTGTCCTTGATGCTGATTTACAAGCATTAATGGACAGTATCTTAAAGAAGCATTATGCTCTTGCAGCAGCTACAACAACAACGACAACAACAGCAACAACAACAACAGCAACAGCAGCTTTTCCTTCTTCCTCTGCACAAGCCCCAAATCCAAAAAGACAAAGCCAAAGGAGTCATGGTTGAGGATCCAAAGAGAAAGATTTCAACTCAGCCAGGACAACCAAAGCTATTGGGGGATGCCATGAAGACTGCTCGCTTTCCTACTCCTATTGAAATTGAAATGGATGGGAAAGTTGAGTTAGTCAATCCTCGTGATCAAAGACTAATAGACTCTGATGCTTTGTTAGCTCAGAAACTTCAAGAAGAGGAGGAAATGGCAGCAGCAAAGGAGGAGGAAGAGGCAAAGAAGAAAAAGAAAATTCCTACAAGAAGTTCAAGTGCACAGAAGCCAGCTGCTACCAAAAAGAAAAATAAAGAGATGGAAGAGGCAGAAAGAAGGTCAAGAAGGAAACCTTTGGTCCAGGAATCTGCAAAGAAACCTGTGATCAAGGCAACCATTAAGAAGCCTACCTCTCAAGATCCTCAAAGGTCAACCGAGACTGCCTTGGTGGCTGTAAGTGGACCAACAAAACCACGAACAGTTACATCAAGGAAGTCTTATAAGGTTGAAATGGCTAGCACTGAAGAATTAGTCAAGGCCCTGAAGAAATGTACAAAGAAGATAGATCTTGTCAAGGGTAAAAACAACAAAGAGCTCCTTCATGTATTTTTAAAAGATGGAGAGTCTCTTAAGTTCGAAAAGCCAGCCTTTGAGGAACCAAATAAAGAAGACTTGGAGTGGTTGTTGACTGTAGTGCTTGAAACTTCTGCTCTCAACATGGAACTTCGAAGCCAAATTCAGAAGGTGATGAAGGTGGAGTATAAGGTGGATTTAAAGCCAGAAGCTAAGCCTAAGCCTTTGGGATTATGGTATGAGACTTTTTATGGAGAGAAGGTTTTCTTTGACTATAACAGAGACATTAACAGTGTCAGTGAAAAGCACATTGAAGGATTTCTTGCTCTTCTCAAAGATGCTGAAGAAGAAATTGAGCTTCTCTTGAAAAATCTATTGAAAAATAGACTGGAGTTGCTGAGGAAAAACAGGAAGGAAAGGCTGGAGTTGTTGAAGAAACATAAGGTATAATTTGATCATTGAAGTTGTTTGTTGATTATAAGCTGTAATTTTTTTTTATTTTGAAGCCAGACTTATAGGATTTAAACCTGAGTCTTGGTGAAAGCTGAACAACAGATCAAAGATCTTAGTTCAGAATACATTTGTAGTTATCAATTCTTTATTCTTTTTCTAAGTAATTGTAATATTAAGTTTTGACGTCATCATCAACCTTAAAATTATGCTTATCATTCTGATATTCATAATTAGGGGGAGATTGTTAGGTTTTAGAACATTTGATGATGATTGTCTTTAGATTACTTAGAATACAAATGTATAGAAAGTGTTAATTAGTAACACTGAAGTTTTGTAGCTAGTAGTTATCTCTTTGGTTGTAATTTATTTATTCTTTGTAAAGAGATACAATTATTTCTCATTTGTAATAAACTGCTGGATTGGAGTATCGAAACTTCAAGAAGTCAAGTTGTGTATTTGATCCGTTAGAATTTGCAAAAAGGTTTATCGGAGACTAGAAGAAGTGGTCAGAGACTAAAATGTTTTAATTGTCAGAGACTAGTTTTTCTATCGGAGACTAAAAGATTACGTCATCAGATATTAAAGAAAAAGGAATCAGAGACTAAGCTGACGTCATCAGAGACTAAGTCTTAACGCGTCAAAGACTAAATAACACTACCGGAAACTACACAACCTGACGTCATCAGGGACTAAATAACACTATCGGAGTCTCAGTGTAATATATATGTTTTTTGTTGATGGTGTGTTTGTTTTCCCAGTGAGACGACCTAGAACTTGTAGAAGGGGGGTTGAATACAAGTTCTTACAACTTTTTCAAATTCTTGTTCTTTTTAAGAAATTAAACTTTTCTGCGGAATATAAAGAACAAGATCAAAACTCTATAAACAATTGCTTTTTATTGAATTAACAATTGATTACAAGTTTTCTAACAATCAAGACAAACTTTGATCGTCAGCTTCTATTCTATATATTAAGAAAATACAACTCTTTTTTTTAATTCTATTCAGCTTCGTGTATCTTCTGTAATATATTTAATTACAGCTTCAAAAAAAAACTAAGTTACCAAAAACCTAGCTTCCTAATTCAAATCAAATACAATCTTTCCGATTGAAAGATTTCTAACAAGTTTCCTTGTCAGCTACGTCTTCAATAAAGTCTACGTGTGCATGAAAGACTTTCTTTCTTTGATTTGAACTCTAACTCCATCAGTGATTAAGTCCTCGACTAATCTCCGATGGCTTCCTTCATTAGTCCCTGATCACTTCGAGTAATCTCCGATGCTTTACTTTGAGTAATCTCCGATGCTTTGGCTTTAGTCGCTGATGACGTCAGCTTTTAATCTCCGAGGTATTGTGTTAATCACTGATGACGTCAGCATTAATCTCTGACTCTTTAGTTCCAATCCCTGATGACATAAACTTTAATCTCCGATGAACAATCCTTCAATTTCTGATGAACAAAACTTTAATCTCCGATGAAGGATTCTTCAATCTCCGATTAAGAAAACTTTAATCTCCTACACGCCAAATTCAATTTTCGAAGGACTAATAAATTTAAAACAACTTGTTGAACAAACTCAACAAGCATTCCAGCAGTACATACAAATAAAATAAATCTATCTCTTTATTATAATGACTAATTTACAAACAAGAGATACTACTGCTAGCTACAAAACTAAAGTGTTACAAACCAACACTTTTCTGTACATTTGTATTCCTAAGTATTCTAAAGACAATCATTATCAAATGTTCATAAAACCTAACAGTGTTATATATTTGTATTTATTGATTGTGTTATACAATTTGAGATTTCAGTGTAATATAATGTATTACACTGAAAACATATGATATAAGAGTTTAAAATAAAAATAGCATTTTAACACAATTATTTTTTTAGATTGGAGGAAGACTTAAAAAAAATAAAACCACTTTCAAGCATAAATATCAAGCACAATACTAGCAGAAAAGTTCTTTTTATACCGAAAATGTAAGATTATGTCCTTTAAAAAAACAGTTTATCAAGACTGGCGGAAGCCAGGCGAAGGGGAAAAACGGAAGGCAAAAAAAATTATACTTTTTAATTATTTTTAGTTATTTGTTTTTTTAATTATTGTTTGAGTAGTAGACCAATTTTTTTTCTTTTGCCTTTTGTTTCCCCTTCCGCCAGTGTTAGCAGCGGAAGGAGAAATTTTTAAAAAAAAAAAATATTCTCTTCCGCTATTCCCACTGGCGCAAGGGAAAAAAAAAATTTCAATTTTTCTCCATTCCGCAAGTGATAGTAGCGGAAGAGAATTTTAGTTTTTAAAAAAAATTCCCCTTCCGCTACTAACACTGGCGTCGATCGACGATTATAAATGTGTTAACTACGAAAGACTCCAAAGCTAACGTTAGACATAGATCGGCCCTATATATATATATATTAGTTCCAAAAAAGACATTAGTAAATTTTCATAATATCATTTCATTTCAAAATACTTATTAAATATCGTACCAAAAGTATTAATAAAAAGATCCATTTCGATTCCATATTATTCTCATTTTGATTTTTATTACCGTAAATGATCCTATCAAACCAAATGTTCCATAAATAAATAAGCTGTGCTAGAGATGAAGCAACATTAATTTATTAAAAAAAACTTGAGTTATGCATCGACTTGGTTTACATCCATATAGTGTATTCTCTCTCCTAAATTTGGCAACATGCAGCCTTAGCATGAAAAGAAGTGGATGCATCAAGTTCCCCAATATACAGCCTCAACATGAAAACAAGAGGATACATTGAATTTAGGGAACAATCAACTCTGCATCTATGGATTAAACAATTGGTTAGGGAGCAATCAACTCTGTCTTGGCCCCAGCTTCCATCATCCATTCTTCACCTCCGAATGATTGTGCGTGTTACTATAATCCCTGAAAAGAAAGGGTAAAGGAACTCAATAAGTACGCAGCCTGCAGCAATCACAGTGAAATGAGCACAAACATTACAGGTTACTTGGATAATTGTCAGGTCATATTCCAACTGATGTAAGGTGAGCCTAAGAAGTTGCAACTGTATCCCAACGCCAAATAGTCCCATCTTCACAGCAGCTAAGGATAGTGCTGACACACACAAGTGAAAACCGTAGACATGTGAGAGGAGATGGCCAATATACTTGCAGGATTATGCCAGACTTTTTCATATTGAAACAGAAATTTAAGGCGCCGCTCATCTTTACCTTCCATCTACGGACATTGCAGTCTGTCTAATTGGGGATTTTGATTGTCCATGAGACAACCTGACAGCAACAAAATTTGTAGGCATCAGAAATGATGTGCGTGTGCGTGTGCGTGTGCGTGTGCGCGCGCGTCTGTATATGTATATCCTCCTCTTCAGTCTCACATTCTCATGCATTAATTATGTTCCTGGAATATTTACCAACTACTAGATAGAATAGATCCTCTTTCCAACCTTAATGGGTTTCGACTCTAGTGAAAATTTTCATTAATTACTTGTCGTAAAAGTCATTACCAATCAACGTCCGATGAGATTCATTTTTGTCCCAATCTTTGTGAGATTTTAAAGTTATTAGATGACCTGAAAGAAATTTCAGGGGGAATGATGCTACAGCTGCCATACCAGAGTGGATATTCATGGATGAAGGTTTATCTGCAGTTTTCAAGCTAGATAGCAAACCCTTGAAAAAGTTTATTTATGGACTAAACCAGCTTTCTACCATAAGTATTTTGTCCATAATTACACTAGAACCAAAAAAAATTCAATTAGGAAGAAAGAGAACTACAGTAAAACATCTATAAATTAATAACCTCTTTAAGATAATAATTTGTTCCGGTACCAAGTTGGGCCAGTTCAAAAAATGAAAAATTTTAATAAATTAATAACATAATAATTTTTAAAAAGACCCTGTACTAAAATATGGTCCCAACAATATTATAAATTAATAATTTCTTAAAATTACATATATATTTAAGATAATTTGAAATATGAATCAATTGTTGTTTGTTTTTTTTTTTGAAATTCACATCTAGATGAATTTCATTTCTTATTTTTTCTCATTGCACTTAGAAGTTCCGGTGTCATATTGAAATGAATCTTTAAATAAATTAATTTTTATAATATATATTATTGAATTTTATGTATATATTGAATTAAAAAAAACCTCTTTTAAAAAACCTCTTTAAATTAATAAATTATTAATTTATAGATAAATTAATACCTCTCTAAATTAATAAATTTCTCCGGTTCTGAGGTTATTAATTTATAGAGGTTTTACTGTATTCAAGTTTAATACTGAGAACATATTAGAAATCATTTCTATTTATGATAAGACTGCCTTTTTCTCATTGAAACACATGAACTTTGAATTATCCTAACGATCGAAATTTTTTTAGAATTATAATATAATTGAAAATTTTTATTTAAAAGAAACTGATATTATCTCTTACCTTGATATTACCTTATTAAAATTTTAATTTATGATTCAAATTTATTTAGTGTCCCTGCTTCTTACAGCTAAGTTACATTGCCTTAATCCAAGAGTTTTAGGGGTTTCTTCCCCTCGTTTTCCTCCTCGCAAGGAGTTGTTTTGTACTAAGACTCTGTTTCCTTTTATCTATATATAATATATCCTGAATGGAGTTGGGTCCTACACCTAACCTAAATAGGATCTGGGTTCATATGAATGGAACGGTATAGGAAAGGAAAACAACCATTGTATGCTACTGTTGATTTTAGCTGAAGAAGATATTGGTGACATAACCTACTTTCTTTACCTACTGTGCCTACGTGAACAAGTACATAGTCCCTGAGCTGGGCCAATCCTTTAGATTTAGAAAAGTTGTTCAAGGAGTCTGTTTCTTTTAATGGAATTTCACATATGCTGACAATTTTAATTTCATCAGAATACAATTTATGGAACGTGTAACTTTTACTTCTAGTCATTATAATTTGTTAAATCTCCTACCATTAATTGTGCTATAATTAATTCCATTATATATTCTGAAAAGAAAAGCTGAGGCAAGATATTGAGCTTATCATCACAACTCTTTCAGTTCGCCTCAACATAAGAGACAAGGCCAACAAACCTTGCAATGAGAATCGGGGGGCTAGACTGCAATTCCCAAACAAAAATCTTCCCTTCTCTATTTCCTGACAAACATGGAACTTCATAAATAATAGTGGAATGTCATGTACCTAATATCAGCATACAGAATTTTGGTTGGACCTTCTAAAAATCAAAGTACTAACTGACAGCTAGTAATACGTACCAGAAGTAATCACCAAGAGATTCTTTATAATATATCTAACCTTTATTTACAACTACCTTTTAAAGGATAAACTAGTAATAAAACTATTACCTATAGCAGCAGCATTGTAACTGAAATCACATGAAAATTTGATAAACCAAATGTCACACTCTGGGACAGGGTATTTTTGGAGGATGTCTACAGAACCCTACAAATGATTCATGAAATTTTTCTTAGAACAGTAAAGCTTGATTTATGAAGAATATGAACCAACAGTTAACACAGTATACGACATGAAGCAGAGAAATACATCATATCGATATCCTAAGATTACGAGGATAGTGATAACAAAAATCTAACCTCCCCCGGAGACTGATCTTTCATTTTTGGTTCCCATAATACGATTTCATTGTCTACACTCTGAAATTGTGCAACATAGGTTATGAGACGAGAAATAACGAATTAATTTCAAAGGAAAAGTATAATGCATGGATGTATCTTAGATCTCTTTCAAGAATTAACAAATTTCAGATCAAATCATCTAAAAAAGTTCAGCTTTTCAATACCATGTAGGCATGTACCATGCACTAACTTGAGCAATCCTACATTGGCAATCAACACACTCTAAGCTCTTTGACGAGTTGGGTTCTATCAACAAAATTCTGTCAGGACTTAGCCTATCAGAATAATGATTTAGCTTTGTTAATTATTTTGTGTTTTTGTGCCATGTGTTGTCATGTGCTAGTGGTGGAAGTTAGTTACAAAATGGGTGTAGGTTAGGAAGGTAGTGTAGGATAATAATCCTATAAATATGATGATGTAATTTTTGCTGAGGATTATTATGAATGATATATCAGATTTTAATCTCTCTTTCTCTCTCTCTAAATCTTCTTACCTGCTATTCCTGGACTGAATCAGACATTGCTAGGCTTGACAAATTGGTATCAGAGCCTCTCGGTCACTGGATACCTTCCTCAGAACTTGCTCGGTTTTGAGAAAACTCTTCTCTCTCCGATCAACACTTGAATTCTTTTCATCAAATCAACTCTACCGGACTCAGAAACACCGATAGAAGTTGGTTACAAGCAGGGAACAACAGAAAACATCATCAGATACTGGAACCAAGCCAGATCATTTGAGCAAGTCAAACAAGCCTAGTCGACATTGTTGGGGCTGAGCAATTGAAGAAACAACCTCTAAGAACTGTTTGGGTAGAATTTTGGTTAAATCTGCTCGCAGACAGGAGGTTGGTGACTGAAACCAAAGGTGAACCAGTGGAATTTGATCAAAAATCCTTAGGTAACTACCTCGTTGAATTCATGTTGCCGTTGAATTCAATTTGTGTGGATTAAATATGAGGCTGAGTCCAGTCACTGTTGATTAAAGGAACTACCAGGGTCTGAGAATACAATGAGTCCTTAGAATTTCCTTCCCCGAAGATTATTGAAGTATGAGAACTAGATCCAACACTTATAGGCTATTGACTAAGAACACAATGATGGAGCAAAACAATTTTGACATTTACAAGGAAGTCACTAATGAGAGAATTCATACTTTGGAGGATAAAATGGACAAATTCATGAAGACTGTGGCCACTCTATTGCAGCAAAAGAACCCTGACAGTAGCAACGGATTCACCAATCCATTTGTTGATAAGGTTCAGGGTAAGAAGCCTAGACAGGAGGAAGGAAGCAGTAAAGGGGGTATTCAGAGATCCACAACATGCAGAGAAGGAAAGGAATAAGAAACAAGAGGAAGAAGAAGCTAAACTAAGTAGGAAGGAGCAAGAGTTCATGGTTACCGAAGAAGATAAAGAGCTGAGGCACTTAAAATTGGTATTTCCACGATATAAAGAAGGAGATGATGCTGTAAGTTGGATACAAGATTGTGAGGAGTATTTCCAGATTTATGGCATCAACTCCTCAAGGGGGATAACCATAGCTAAGTCCCAGTACAAGTCTTATATAAGTGGGAGAAATACAGTTGATTAGGGTGAATTTTCAGAAGATTTTGTGATTAGATTCACAGATGTGGAATTAGGTGATGTATATGAGCAATTCAAAGTGCTATAGCAAAATGGCACAGTTAATGAATATTATGATGCTTTTGAGAAATGTAAGGGAAGACTATTGGAAAAACTCAAATTTTTTCATGAAGACTTTTTGTGAGCAACTTCACTGGAGACTTGAAGAAAGACATAAGAAAGGCTCTCGGGTCCCTAGAACCCCAGACTCTAACCAAGGCTTTCAAGCATGCCAAGAATAATGAGACTCCGGTGGCAACTCCACAGTTAACCAGGGCAGGGCAAGTTCTAGTGGACCATATGGCCCTGTCTTCGGTCCACAAAAACCTAAGAGTGAGCTGGAAGCTGTGGGAAAACAGGCCCCGTAGACTTATCCAAGAACTGACAACAAGAAGGCATTTGCATTTACAAGGGCCCAAGGAGGTGAAAGAATGGCAAAGGGCCTTCTACTGTGATGAGAAGTTCTCCAAAGACCACAAGTGTGAAAATCCTAAGGCTTTCATAATGATAGTAGAAGAGGAGGAAAGGGAATTGCATGATGGTCCACCTATTTTTTAGAGCACCTGCAGCGGTGCTTTTTGCTCGGTTGAACATGCAGTGAGCCACTGCCACATAGGACACCTGGTCTTGCATACAGTGCACTTTGAACCACATGCTTGACCGGGTGCAACCTATTTTAAAAAAATCTTTATTTGCTTAGTTGGCATTATTTCGTAGAATTTTTTTTTCCTTTTTCCTAAAAGTGGTATCTTGTGGCTCACAATTCAAGAAAAAATATTTATATTAAATTCACCAATTTTTCATCCTCTATAGATAGAGACCAATATTAATATATTTTTTCACAACTTTAAAAAATTTCATTTCTACACTTTAAATCATCTCTCTCAAATCTCTTCCTTCAACCTTTCTCTAATTTATTTTTTTTCATTCTCAACCTGCAAAATGAATGAAAATAACAATAATCTTTCTCATCCCAACTGCCCACAAAATTTTGATTCATTCACACATCCTCTCTCTCAAGATACAAAATCAATATCCACAATATCCCTCTCAATATATTACAAAAAATCCATATTTCATTCCACAAAATCTTCCACCTAATCCTATTTTTGTTCTAACATCCAAATTTTCAAAACTTCAAACAATAGAGGATGCCACATGATCCTTAATTCTAGCAACCTAATTTTCAAAATTTTCATGAATCTAGAAAAATCTTTTGCAATGGTGTTAATGTGAATGAAAACTGTGCAGAAATAGATCCAACCACTTTCGATGAATCCGATCTATCAAAGACGAAAATTTGAATGTTGGACAAGAACCTAGTTCAATTATCTTATGTTGTTGTGTTTCTACTTTTAAAGTTGGACGTTGTACATTTTTTTTTTTTTTTGTATTTCCTTTTATGTATGATTAAAATTGTATTAATATAAATAGTTGTTTGTAGCACATTTTTGGATAAGATTTCAGATATAATATTATGTAATATAATTTAGAGAATCTACATAATATTCTAAGATAGTATTACAGATAAGTATTACAGACAAGGCATCTAATGCTCCTACATAGTATCCAATGCAATCACATGCTGAGATAATGAAGGTAGTATGAGGCAGAGTAATAATGTAATAGCATTGTTGAGTAATGAAGTAATATGCCATGACATGTAGTCACTCAAGGCATGACGGGGCATGATATGAAGTAATATGACATGACAGAACATGATGGAGTAATATGACATGTAGTCAGTCGAGGTAATTCAGTAGTCACATGACATATCTTTATTTTAAATAATGAAACAATAGCATCCAATGTAGCAACAGAGCATTCAATGTCTTTGTATAATGCAATGTTTACCGTAAAGTTTTAACAATTTCATCTTTATATAATTGAGTAATATGTACGAAGGTTTTTCACATATTTATCATCATCTTAAACTTCATACTATAGAGTATCATTTTTAAATTTTCATAGAAATTAAACATGAGACATCGTTACTTATCTTTGTTGAAGAACTCACTAAATTACTTACAGAGATCATTCCACATGCAATATATAATGAAGTACATGAAATGGTAACCAATGAAGAACAAGCTCCTACGAGAAAGAAGAAACATTTCTTCGTAAATAGAGAATGCGAACAAGATCATGAAAGATTGGTTTAAAGATTTTTCGCTGAAAATCATACATATAACAAGAGAATCTTTAGATGGAGATTCAGAATGCATACCCATGTATTCAAGCGAATTAACCCATGTATTCAGGAAAATTGTGAACGCAGTCGAGGCAATTCCTTGCCACCAACAAAGACATGACGCATGCAGGAAGATAAGATTATCACAAATGTACTGCTGCGTTCAAGTGTTAGCATACGGTGTCCGATGCTATTGATGAATACTTGTGCATTGCTGAGAGTACCACTAGGCAATGTGTTGTCAAGTTCACATAAGCAATTATTCAATGTTTTGGCAATGAATATTTGTGATGCCCTATAATGGCATACTTGCAGATGTTGCTACACAGGTTCTCTTCGTGGTTTTCCAGGCATGATCAGAACCATAGATTGTATGCATTGGGAGTGGAAAAATTATCCAATGACATGGCAAGGTCAGTATCAAGGACATAGTGACTCTACATCAATAGGACATGGTGACTCTACATCAATAGTACTACTCGAGGCTGTTGCATCCCAAGACTTATGGATGTCATCCAATTTGGTGTTTCAAGTTCATGTAATGACCTAAATGTCCTCTATCGTTCTCCGGTGTTTGGAACAATATCTTAGATGTATGTGTGGACATGCTCCAAAGGATTGGAGTAGTTAGGCTACCTATGATTAAATGGTGGTTCAACACTTCCTATCATACATCCCTCAACAGTAAACCTTACAAGGCACAAGGTCTTGTACGGGAGTGATCCTGCACACCTTAATGTGGAATTGGATATGCCAACCAAGGTGGCAGCTGTAGAGGAACCGGTGGTAGAAAAGAAGCAACAAATGGGAACACATAAAGAGACCTTGGATAGATCTCAACAGAGCTGACAAAAGGAGTGAAAGGATCTTTGACATGGGAGATATGGTATTTTTGAGGCTGCAACCATATAGACAAAGCTCAGTTCAGTTCCAATCAGGAAGAACATGAAGCTAGCCTATAAGTTCTATGGGCCTTCTAAGGTGGTGGAAAAAATTGTTCAGGTGGCTTATAGGCCGGAACTGCCTCATTTTTCTAGAATTCATCCAGTCTTCCATGTGTCACAATTTAAAATGGCTGTAGGGAACATCAAAGTGCAAGCTCAGTTACCTGCTGTCAACTTAACTGGGACTTTTGACTTAACTCCAGTGAGGATCCTCAAAGAAAGGTAGATTTATAAAGGAGGGAAGGTGATCTACCAATATCTAGTTCAGTGGAAGAACAATGGTGTGGAGGATGCTACATGGGAAGAGGACCTGCTTAAATTGAATTTTCCTTCATTGCTACCCAATTCATGAGGACATGGATATTTTAAGAGGAGGGGTATGTCAGGACTTGGTCTATTAAAGTAATGATTTAGCTTTGTTAATTATTTTGTGTTTTTGTGCCATCTGCTGTCATGTGCTAGTAGTGGAAGTTAATTACCAAAAGGGTGTAGGCTAAGAAGGTAGTGTGAGATAAGAATCTTATATATATCATGATGTAATTGTTGCTGAGGATTATTATGAATGATATAACAGATTTATTCTCTCTTTCTCTCTCTATTACTGTTCTCTCTTCCTTGACTGTTCTCCCTCCATGTTCTACTCTCTCTCTAAATTCTTCTCTCCCTGAATCTTCTTCCCTGCTATTCCTGCACTGAGTCAGACCTTGCTAGGCCTCACAAATTCCAAAGTACCCCTCTGTTCTAGTAGCCTTCCCTTTCTCGAAGAGCTTGTATTTCATCTATCAGTAGATTAATCCATTCTATAATTTACTATATATCTACTATCTTTTTGTCTATACATAACATATAACTATATTCTCTCCAAATTGACAAATATTGTTGGTTCTGGTTAGTTGCCGTTGTAGTAAAATGAAGTTCCAGTTTCCAGTTCCTGTCTGCTTTTGGTCTTGCTAACTATGTCCGTGTAGCTAACCATGCTAGGTGTCCATCAACTAAGTACTAGCCAGGGCTAGTAAGAGAGAGATGCTATGATTTGAGCAATGGTGACTCACTCCCGCAAAACAACATTCAAAATATTTTCACAACTAAACCTCTCTCTAGAGGTCAGGCAAAGCAATGACTGGGGAAGTCATATTGACTACTAATATTTAGCAGATATCAACTTTCTATAAGAGGCAGTGGTAAGCATATGATGCAGAACTGCACCTTGGACATGATAAAATCTCCAAGCCACCTGTTACAGTCAACATAATTTGTATGTATTGAGGCTATGAACACCTGCAACAATAAAATTGACCTCAGATTCATTTGAGGAATTAGTTAAATGTCAAGATAAGTAAATAAAATGAAATAGTAAGAGTGACTTACAGGAAACTGCACATATTTTGTAGGGAACTTCGATGGCAGATCCGTCCAAGTGAAGGATTTCTCCACATATGTCCAAAACTCTGCATGAAGGTCACCCGCATGAAGGTCACCCGCATGACTAAAAGGATTACAAAATATTGACTCCATGTCATTATTACTTAATCTATTGACCAGAACAAGCTGAGGTTATTTTAATCAGAAAATGTAATCAATTTAGTTAATGGTTTGAGCAATTGAACTCCCATATTAGACCTATGAAACACCGGACTAATAAAATAGTTGCATTACCACATGGGAAATCACTTCTTAAATCCTCAGATGAGTTTTTTTCAACTTAAATGTAAGTAAAATGTTTGTGAATATTTTGGGATGATTTCTCCCATCTCATTCTATGTCATTATATACAAGAGTTACTGGTAATCAAGCCTATTATTAAGGTTGATTCATAGGGCTACATTAATCAAGCCTATTATTAAGGCTGATTCATAGGGCTAGATTACAGTAATTACAATCTCTAAATTATAGCTATAACATCAATCATATCCCACGAGATCATATACAGAGGATATTATTCTAACTAATGATTCTAGTAAATATTCTAACGCTCCCCCTCAAGTTGGTGCATAAATATCTCGCATGCCCAACTTGAAGAAAGAGGATGAAGTGATTTGCTACCAAGCCCTTTGATGAAGATGTCTGCCAGTTGATCATCAGATTTGATAAAAGGTAGACATATAAGACCGCCGATCAATTTCTCCTTTATGAAATGCCTATCTATCTCAATGTGCTTGGTTCTATCATGTTGAACCGGACAATTAGCAATGCTAATTGCATCTTTATTATCACAAAAGAGAAGCATTGGTTTACTGATAGTAATGCCAAGGTCTTCCAGTTGCATTCGAAGCCAAAGTAATTTACATATGCCAAGAGCCATATCTCTATACTCTGCCTCAGCACTGGATCTAGATACAACTGATTGTTTCTTACTCCGGCAAGTACAAGATTGCCTACCACAAAAGTACAATATCCAGTGTTCGAATGGTGATTGTCTATTGATACTGATGATCCTGCCCAATCGGCATCAGAAAAACCTTCGACCTTCATATGACCATGCTATGAAAACTTTTCTGGAGCGGACTTGAAGTGGACTTGAGATATCTCAATATTCGTTATACTGCTTCCATGTGACAAACTCGTTGATCATGCATGAATTGACTAACCACTCCCACAGCATACGAAATGTCTGGACTAGTGTGAGCATACGAAATGTCTAGACTAGTGTGAGAGAGAGATCAATTTTCCAACCAAACGTTGATAGCTTTCTCTGGTCACCATATGTCCATTACCACTTGCTAACTGATGATTGACCTCTACTGGAGAGTTAGCTGGTCTGCACCCCAACATACTTGTTTGTCTTAAAAGATCCTAAACATATTTTCTCTGAGATAAGAAAATTCCACAAGGAGATTTAGCTAACTCTATACCAAGGAAGTATCTCAAAGCTCTCAGTTTGATAATTTCCTGTAACAACAATGTCATCGACAAAAACAATGAGAATAACAATTTACCATTATTCCTTTCGACAAACATTGTGTGATTTGCTCGGCTCTGTTTATAGCCAAATCTCACTATAGCATTATGAAATCTACCAAACCATGCTCGAGGAGATTGTTTCAATCTGTTTATCACCTTCCGCAACTTACAAACTTTTCCCTTGGTCTTAGATGATGAGAATCCCAGGGTATTTCCATATAGACTTCTTCTTTCAGGTTTCAGGTTTCAATGAAGGAAAACAATTTTTATGTCCAATTATTGGAGATTCCAACCAAAATTTGCTACAAGAGAAATAATAGTTCGCACAGAGTTCAACTGATACTCAATTCCATGTGTCTGTGTCCAACCTTTTGCAACAAGCCTTTCTTTAAGTCTTTCAACTAACCCATCAGCCTTTTGTTTGACTATGTACACCCATTTGCATCCAACTAGCCATTTTCCACGAGGAAGATGTACTAATTCCCAAGTTTCATTCTTTTCTAAGGCAGTCATTTCCTCAAACATAGCTTTCCTCCAGTTTTCATTGTCCATAGTCTCTTTCCACTCCTGGGATACAGTTATAGAAGATAGAGAAGAGACAAATGCACAATAGGGTGTAGCTTTCCTCCAGTTTTCATTGTCCATAGTCTCTTTCCACTCCTGGGAATACAGTTATAGAAGATAGAGAAGAGACAAATACACAATAGGGTGTAGAGAGTTTATCATAAGAAACATACTTAGAAATTTGATTTTGAGTACAAGGTCTAACACATTTTCTATGTGCTATAGGAAGATCAATATCATCACGAGGAATATCAAGAGAGTTACCATTTGTGGAATCAAGATCAGGATCAGGAGCAGGACGTGGCTTTCAGGAGGACTGGTCTTGTGGTAGTACTAGATTAATTTTGTTTCAGTGAACATAAGTTCTCAAATCTGATTGCTCCAGTCTATTAGAAGTCTCCCCCTGACGTTCATCATTGGTTACAACATGTAAAAAAGATGGTAACAAGACACTAGGTTCTATATGAGACTTTTCCTCACTTAAATGTGTCTCCCCCGAGGAGAATAAGGGGTGTAATAACACTCAGTTTCCGAAAAGGTGACATTGCGAGTAGCATAGAGACGGTTAGAAGGAGGATGATAACACTTATAACCTTTTTGGGTGGGAGAGTAGCCAATAAATATAGATCGAATAGCTTTCGAATCGAGTTTACTTCAAGTAGGAGAATGATCATAAATGAAACAAACACATCCGAAGACTCGAGGAGATAGAGAGGGTATATGGGCATATTTGAGAAGAGACAGTGGACTGACATTCCCTAACACACTTGAAGGGATTCTATTAATAAGATATACAGCTGTGAGAACAGCATCAGTCCAACAGGATTTCCGTGTGTTTATAGTAAACATTAATGAGCGAGCAACCTGCATCAAATGGTGGTTTTTTCTTTCCACGACCCCATTTTGTTCAAGGGTATCAAGAAGTTTGTAGTATAATGCTAATTTCTTTGAGGTATAGCTCAAGCCCACCATTGTTACTATACTCACGACCATTATCACTATGAAGAATCCGTAATTCTACATCAAGTTGGGTTTGAATCATTTTATGGAAGTCCTGAAAACAACGAATAACTTCCCCTTTTGAACAAATTAAATAAAGCCATGTGTTACGAGAAAAACAATCAATAAATGTAACAAACAAGCGATATCTG
This sequence comes from Centella asiatica, assembly GCA_014636745.2. Lineage (NCBI taxonomy): Eukaryota > Viridiplantae > Streptophyta > Magnoliopsida > Apiales > Apiaceae > Centella > Centella asiatica. The sequence goes on from CM025783.1 coordinate 54,637,461, forward strand.
GAACAAGAAAGAACTCTAGATGGCCCCATAAATTAGTATGAATAAAAACAAATGGTTCTAAACAACGTTCATTACATTACAAGTAGGATAGACTGCTCTTGTGTGTTTAACTAACTCACAAGGTTCACACAAAAACCCCATAAATCAGTATGAATAAAAACAAATGGTTCTAAACATTCATTACATTGCAAGTAGGATAGGCTGCTCTTGTGTGTTTAACTAACTCACAAGGTTCACACAAAAACCGACTTTTATTACATTCTTTCACTAGAGATGGAAATAAAGACTCTAAGACAGGTAATGATGGATGACCTAAACGTCGATGCCACTGACGAAGGGAATTGAGACCGGAGATAGACCTAAAACGCCTTTTGTGAGTTCTATATCACCAAAGTGGACAAAGGAACATCCAAGTAGTATAAACCACCCACAACACTACCACTGTCGATCTTCTACCCGTCACCAAATCTTGAAAAACACAATAGGATGGAAAAAACGATAACTGAGAATGATGGAACATGAAGAATGGAGGATAATGTTAAACGTGGGGAACATACGACTGAGCCTTTCCCAGCAATAGGGAGAAATGTGCCATCAGCAACCTGTACCTTATCTTTAACAGAAATTTTGAGAATTCAGTCATGTGCTCAGAAGCACCTGAATCAATAATCCATATGGAATTTGATGATGATACAAAGAGAGCACTAGGAGAATTACCTATGTTTGCATAAAATGAAATAGCAGGTTTAGAATATTGTACTCAAAAAACTAAGATCTCATCGGCAGCAAGGGCAGGAGGTGCCTCTGTTGAGCCACTGTTGAGCCAGGAACTAATGCATTTGCAGGGATCTGTGATGTTGAGACAATATGTGCCTTGTTGAGGCAATATGTACCTTTGGGACGCCCAACGAGTTTAAAACACTTGTCTCTAGTGTGATTGGGCTTTCCACAATAGTCACAGACTAGGTTCCCACTCTCGCCAAATTTGGGTCCAGATACAATCATTGTAGAGTGCTCCACGAGATTAAATACCATAACCCAGCGTCTGCTTTCCTCCTGCTGAATTCGTGCATAAGTCTCTCGAAGTGAGGGAAATGGAATCTGCCCAAGTAGACCTGACCTAACTCGATCAAACTCCATCCTGAGTCCAACTAGAAACTCAACCACTCCATCCTCCCCACGATCTTTTGATAGGCAACATATTCTGGATATTTTGGTGAAAATACCCTGTAATGTTCTAACTCCTGCCACAGAGCAGTAAGTTCAACGTAGTATCGAGCCACTGATTTGTCTCCCTGAACCATTCCACCAATCCACTTCCACATCAAACGCCTTATTCATATCTCCAGCAACAGAAAAGGTCTGCTTAAGTGCTTCCCAAAGATCATCAGCGGAGTCCAGGAACATATAACTGCTCCGAATTTGAGGCTCCATAGAAACAATCAAGTCATCACCATGGCACTATCCGATATGTACTGTGATATGTACTAGTGTATGTGTTGTTACTTTGTGTATTTTTCTTTGCTTATGTGTCTGTGTGTTTAGTGTGGTGTTGTGTTTGACTACCATAAATAGTCAAATGGTTGTAATATTGGGTAAGCAATGAATGAATGAAATGTTTCACTTTGGTGAATTCTTTCTCCATCTACATTTCTGATCCCTCTCCCTAACTCTGATCTCTCATGAATCTCCTCTCTTCTTCTGTTCTCTCTCCTATTTCTTTCTCTACTTTTCCAATTCTTCTGTAATTCTCCATTGGTGCTAAAACTAGGTCAGGATTCACTACTAAAATCCTGACACATTCTTCTTGTTCTAAACCGACGTCCTTAGGCATGACAGATGCCCCATTAATAAACTTTTGCATACGATTTGCTTCAATCGACATATGACAAGCTTGAGACCATGCCAAATAATTAGTCCCATCTAATTTGAGAGGATTGAGACTAAGTGTCAAGTTCAAATTGGGGCTTCTAACGAGCTGCCCAATACTCCCACTGCTAACAGAACTATTTGTAGAACTGTTTGACAAGATTAATAAACACCAACTAGGAAATAACAACTAGTGGCAGCCTGGCAGGTCACAGTGAATTTCAGAACCAGCAGGAACAACAATATACAGCAATACACAGTTTCAAGCAATTTGGGATGACCCAAACTATGTAAACAATGAAAACTCACCAAAAAAACAGCAGGGATAGACTACCCAGAGAAAACCGACCAGCCTGGAAGAAGCCGGAAAAGAAAAAGTCATCAGAAAACAGCTCACGCACTGGCGCGTGGTGGTTGGCAGTGGCGCGTGCGGCAGTGGCGCGTGCGGCAGTGGCGCGTGCGG
>CM025783.1:54639802-54696614 GCA_014636745.2 Centella asiatica
GGCAGTGGCGCGTGCGGCAGTGGCGCGTGCGGCAGTGGCGCGTGCGGCAGTGGCGCGTGCGGCAGTGGCGCGTGCGGCAGTGGCGCGTGCGGCAGTGTTTGAGGCGGCAGTTTCTTTCGTGGTGGTCGGCCGGACAAAAGGAGTCGAACGATAGGTCACTCGCGAATATGCAGACTAGTTTACACAAGTATCAAGTGGAAACCAAGGTCTGGCAGCGAGAAAAACCTTAACCGAGAAAAAAGAAAAAGACTCAAGTCTCTGATATGATCAGAGGCTCTACTACCATGTTAAAAGTGTAAGTAAAATGTTTGCGAATATTTTGTGATGATTTCTCCCTTCTCATTCATGTCATTATATACAAGATTTACATGTAATCCAGCCTTTATTAAGGCTGATTCATTGGGCTAGATTACAGTAATTACAATCTCTAAATTATAGCTATAACATCAATCATATCCCATGACATCATATACAGAGGATATTATTCAAACTAATGATTCTAGTAAATATTCTAACAGTAATTTATGACTTTATTTGCACCCCATAGTTTACTCTGAATTTCAATTTGCATCCCAGGCTTGAGCATGACCGAAAAGCACCTCATATTTTGTTACGATCAACTAAAAATACCCTGATCTTGATTTTCAGGCCATTTCAGTTATCGGGATTCGCAAACGTGGGGTGCTTTTAGTTGGTGAGAACAAAATATAGGATGCTTTTAGTTCAAATTTATGTCTGTAACTCTAGGGTGCAAATTGAAATCCAAAGTAAAGTATAGGCTACAAATTGTACTTCAGTCTAGTGAAACATTTGTGCTTTACCTATTTTACCCCGTATTTCAACATCTTTGCATGTTAAATAAGCAAGAATATTACACTGGAGTGTGCAAATTGTTTACTCGGTAATAAGTTTGGGGTGCGTTAAGATGTAAATGAAGATGGGGGTGAAAATAGATTTTTTGGGTATAAAGTTCTGGGTTCAAGTTGTAGTTTACTCTTATTTCCTGCATACAAACGGACTTGCAGTGTATTTCCCACATCATACTCTTAGATTTGTTCATATTTTATGCAATTTTTGTATTCCATTAAACCAGATAAAAGACGAGAACATTACTAGTGGAGTGACCTATAATTTATTATATAATGATATGGTAACGTTAGAAAAGAGATATAAAATCAAAAAATAATCTGATAGCTCACCCTTCATTGACCATATTTTGACAGTATTGTCCATACCACAACTTGCAATGCGATATATGTCTGATGGGTGAAAATCCTGTAACAACGTTAGATAATTTAATATTTTATTATAACAGCGGAAAAATACGTTAAAATTCTGCTGTATATCAAAACAAGGGACAGGTTAGTGAATTTGATAGACATCATGGCTTAGTCGCAACTTTCTGCACTCCACACATACCACACTCAATACTTCATTTCGATGTCCCCCAGCACCAGCAAATATCAAAATGCATATGCCTGTGTGAACATTCCAAAGCCGAACGGATTCATCCTATCCCGAAGTTTAGGCATAATATCATTAATGAGTACTAAGGCAAAAATGTCAAGTAGGTAAAGGGGGGAAACGCAAGGACATAAGTCATAATGCTTACCTTGCTTGCAGATAGAACAAGTGATGGTTTCAACATTTGAGTCCTGATTTCATTTATTGAGTCACCATGACCAACAAAAGACTGCACTCAACATCAAGTTTGGCGGAAATGAGTGCATACAGAAGACAAACATTTCAAATAGAGAAGCAAATCAGCAGGAAACAGAACGCCTTTCTCTTCTTAATTGCATTTCTATAAACATTAAATAAAATGATACTTGGTTTACAGGTAAATGTTAAGAAGAAAAAAATAACAAGCTTTACAATTTCACGACATGATACATTCCACATAACAAATATTCCATCTGCCCCAAAACTGTGAGTCCCTCTAAAAGAGATACTCGGTCCCAGCTCCAAGGATAATTGTTCTCATTTGTCTTTAATGGTCAATTTTGACCTTTTCTTGTAAATAACAAAGTAAACACGCTCATCTATAGTTTCCTAAATCACAGATATTCCTCTTGGTATCAGATCTTATAAAGTTTAACAGTCATAGTATATATGCCTATATAAAAGACTAGTGTTTTTTATTGATTCTAACAAGATCAATTTGATTGTCAGTGCCAAATGAGAACATTTATCATTGAACTGTGCTGTCATAAGTACTAGCACAGTAAGAATATGAGAACACTCAAATTGGATGGCACTTTACACAACTCGATACTTTCGCTGACTGATGATTTTCTCGTGCTTCAGAACACCATCTTGTTTCGGAAGATTCACCAGGTGCAAATGTCGTTCAATTCCTTGACGAGTTGTTGCTACAGGGTTTTTGAGATTGATTATTAACAGTAAACTTTTAATCACTTTAAGAAAGTCAAAAGTTTTGTCTACATGATAATTTTAACTGGCTTATAATCAGTTCTCTGCAACCAATCAAAACCTCCAAAATAGTGCTTATGCAGCAAACCATTGATCAGCTTTAACCAAATAAACTAGTAATTTACTTATTCTCTTTACTCGTATTGATAGTTATACATAGTAGTCACATAATATTATGATAACATCCTCTTCTACTGTAATTAAGAATAAGCATTTTCAAAACGGCGAAACCAAACACTTCTTTCTTAAATTTAAATTTTTACAGATTTAAGTACACTGCTTAATTTCCAAACACAAACCAATTTGTCGAAACTACTTATATTATATCCACAATTAGTAACCAGAATCACTAATTAGATTTTAATATTCATATCGTAATATTAGCACCTATTTTGCTACAACTTCCAAGTTGGTCAAAATGACTTTTAAGTCATTTTTTACCATTCACATGTTCGTTGGTTCTTTGTTTACTTAGAAGTTGACTTGAAAGTCAATTTCAAGAAGGTTTTTTCTACATCTCAAAAGGATGACTTGTAAGTCATTTTCATTTTCTGAAAATGACTTATATAGACGATTATACTTCCATCTTTTACCCGTTACTCCTTCCATCCATAAACCTAATTTTGCAATGAGATACTCTCCCTAGTTTAAGGTAAGTCAGTAATGGACGGCTGGTCCTGGTTGGGGTCATTATTAAAGTTACAAATAGTTGAAAACAAGATGGCTAGCCAGTGATGGAGATTCCAAGACCTATATTTAGTCATGGCCAGTGAAGGTCTCTGTTTTAGAATTTTATATCCATTTTGGAATTTTGTAGGAATAATTTATTTCAACTTTTAAATTATTATTAGCCAAACCCTTTCACAACTTATTTTTTAAAAATTTTAATTTCTACGTAAAATTGATGCCAAGAATATTTTTTTATTTCATTATTTTAAATGACTTGGAAGTCCAGGACAAAAATGATTTAGAAGTCAAAAGCAAAAGTTGTTCCCAGTTCTCATGCAAGCCCTTAGTCTAATCTCAAGGTGTACCCATGTATGCACGTTACTGAAATGCTTGTCTCTTCAACAAAGGAAAATGTTATTTTTTATAAAATCAATGAAAATAAAATTCCAGAACTCATGTATAACGATTAACCATGAAGCACATGAATTCACAACTGAAACTGACAAAATTGAATTCCAGCTAGGCAGATTCTTTGAGGAAAATAATTAGTCATGAAATGTGTTAAGCTTGGGCTTAACTCGGATCTCAAAATAGACACAGAAACAGATTCACAAAGCAATGCAACAACAAATAGAGAATTTGGGAGGGAAGTTCAGCAGTTTTGATCAATAAAGCTGGAAGAACAAGGATAAAGGATAACTCAGAGAGAAACCATGTCTCCTCTTCTAGATAATTCTCAATACATATTCAGACTTAAAAGAAACAGAAATGACCTAGTTCCAACAGCATTTGCAATACCCTAGTTCTGTACTACCTAGTACTGTCCTTCATGACTCTGATACATGCTCCATAACAGACAAGTAAACAGACAAAGAAAAGAAAATTGAAATGACATTAATACCCTTCTCCATAAGTAACTACCTACAGCAGAATATTATTCAGCCTAACAGAATGTCATAAGAAATATAGTTTGTGCCACCTTCTTCCTGCACTCCAAATGAACCGATTATACCTTCAGTGATATTGATAATTCACAATTGTAATAGAACAATTGATCTGCTCTAGAAAGCAATGGCCACTAAAATTGTTCACAAAATGGAAAGGCAAAGCCAACCTGTATAGCCTTAACTCAAGGGGCTAGTCTTTTCATTTGTTTAAATATAGCATGTCAAAAAGTTCAAAATACTGAGAAATATCATATTACTAACTTTGAGTATTATTTTGGCAGCTATGTAATAGTTTTATATCTAAAACTAATAATGGGATTAAATCAATATCCTTACTCCAAACACATAGTTACAAGTGGGCAAAAGGTTCAATTCAAAATTGCTATGGAAATGGGCCCCTAGCACATAGCCTGCTTAATGTCTTAATTTTATCTTTCTATTGTACATATTTTAATAAAATAATAGATAGTAGATACAAGGATTCTAAAATTTATGCTGAAAGTTAACAAAAACTAATAAAATAAAATAAATCCTACAACGCAAAATTATTTGAAAAATTATAGAATTCCAAATCAACGATTAAATTCAATGTGATGCAGTGCTACTTCCACCTAGACGGTACCTAGGCACTCAAGAAAATTTAGGCAGTCGCTCTGGCTAAGAGAGCTGAGGTGAAGAATTTTGGGACACAGCATCAGGACTAATGGTACAAGTGTACAAATATGTTATGAGTTTCAATGATCGAATATTATTTATTTATCTTTCTAATTTTATAATCGAATCAAATCATAGGCAGTAGATGTAAGGATTCTAAATTATATTCTGAAAGTTTCTAAAAAATAACAAAATTAAAATAAATCCTATAATGCACGATTTATTTTAAAATTGTACAATTTCAAAACTAACAATTGAAATCAATGTGATGCAGTGCTGCCTCCACCTAGACATGGCCTAGGTGCTCAAGAAAATTGAGGTAGTAGCTGGTTGTTGGGCACAGACAAAGATTAGGTTGAGATCTAAGGACACTGCAGCAGGACTACTGGTACAAGATAATTTGCAATGCTGCTTCACATAGATGTTAGTGTAGAAATTTCAGGTTTCTTACTATTGCTATGACTTGCAAAGGTAGTTACCTTGTGTATCTTCTCATTGCCAACATCAATGACTCGGATTATACCATTAACTCCTCCAGCCACCAACAGTGGTGCTCCGTCCACATTACATGCCCATGTCACGGTGTAGAAAGACTCATCCTTCTAATCAAAAAGAGCATGCAAATAATCAGATAACCAACACACACACACACACAAAAACACATGCACACATAATTAGAATTGTCTTCTACTTACATCATCATCGACATAAGACTGCAGTACAGCAATAACACCCCCATCAAGGCATTGGTAAACAGTCACCTAAAAAGAAAGAAATAACTTAGTCGAATGATCGACAATCCAACAGCTGAGTAAATTAGCAAAGCTTTCACTACCTTAACCATATTTTTCTTTTTCTTCTTTTTTTATCCCAAAAAAATAGAGGACCGAAAATTGTGCTGATAGGTAGCACAAGGAGGACCATTTGAAGAAGGGACTTGAAGAATAGCATCAATCTATTATCTAATACAACCATAATTCTTTTAACTTTCTTGAACATAACATGTAATGTAACACTGTGGAGAGTTGAAGCCGGCCAAATAAAGAAAAACTACTAGGAAATCACAGACATAATAATTATCATGAATCCATGAATGGTGAAAACAAGCCCAATAATTTAATTTTTGTTACCCTAAACCAAAATAAACAGATTGTTCTGACTGAGGTAAGCTCTAAACCCATCACATGGAAAATCAAATTGGGGAAGAATGTTGAAGTTTTGGAGGGAACAAAGAGGGCAAGAACGACGCCGCTTGAGACTTCAGATGCCGTTTAGTCCTTTCCTATGTTTATCCATTTATGTCCTTGTTTATGTCTATCCCTGTTATTGTTTCTTATATTGTTTCTTACTTGTTTCGTGGCTGTCAATGAAAGTGTAGCAAGTAGCTGATACCATGTACTATGGCCATGTGCCAGTGAGTATATCATGGGTGTAATTTCTCTATGGAAAGCAGACAAAAATATGCATTAACAAGCTCCAATTCTCTCTCTACATTCTCTCTGTTTTCTCTCTATTCTCTCGCTGTGATTCATCATTGAATCCCAACTGCATAATTCATTTTCCCCATTATTTAGTTGTGACTGTGAAAATACTCGCTCATAAGAAGTGGTATAAGAGATCATGGCTGAATCTGGAGTCAAGAGAACCACCATACGGGAAGTTAATGATGGGTTGAACGACCTCAAGGCTCAGGTGACAAATCAAATCCAGACCATCGATGCTAATCTAGCTTAATTACAGACCCAAGTTCATGATCAACAATTTGTTCTAGCTCAGATCTTCTCATCTATCAAAGGGTTAGAGAAAACCACAGGGACTGGACCATGGGAGATCAACACCAATGGCAACTCAACGATTCCACCTGAAACAAACCCACCGGAATTTGAGGTAAATAGTCCCAAACCTGCTATTACTTTCAGTACCCAAATTCCAAAACTCTCTTTTCCCAAATTAGATGGTTCCAGCCCTCGAAGCTGGGTGAGGAAAGCCTTGCTGTTCCATAAGTTTCAACCCATAAAAGAGGAACGAGTGGATTTTGCTGCAATGCACATCTCAGATAGGGCAGAGGTTTGGTATCAATCATATGTAATTTCTCATCCAAACCCAAAGTGGTCAGAAATCACAGCGGATGTGCTTACGCATTTTGATCCTACCTGGTGAAGGGATTGCTGGTAGTTTTAAACAACTGCAACAAACCGGAGTGGTGGATGAGTATTATAAGAAATTTGAGGAGTATAGGGCATTGTTGAAACTGGAGGTATCAAATTTGCCTGAAATTTATTTGGTGGCAAATTTTGTGAGTGGACTGAAACCTGAGATTAAGGTGAAGGTGTACAAGGACAAGCCAACCACCCTGGATCAGGCTGTTAACCTCGCTAGGATGGAGTAATTAATTGTCAATAGTGGAACACATAAACCCAAGGCCTTGATAGGATAAACCAAAATACAGCCAAACCTACAGTATCATGGTCCAATTCCTCATATAAAAATTTAACAAAATCACCCTACTTAACTGTTCCCAAAATGAATTCATCATCAATAGTTCAACCCAGCACCACCACTCCATTAACCCTTCCTGCTGCAAACCCCGCAAATGGCAGTAACACGAAAGGACTTTTGACTGCACCCCAGGCCAAGGGACTGACTTACCACCAAAGCCAGGAAAGGAAGAGGATGGGTTTGTGTCTCTCCTGTGATGAAAGGTACACACCCCACCATAAATGCACAAAACCTCAGCTATTTATGATTATTTCTGAAGAAGATGAAGCATCATGTGCTAACGAGGAGTGCGTACATGAGATTAGGAGGCAAGAATGGACTTGGGGGAAATAACCATGAATGCCATTATTGGTGGAGAACACCCTAGCACTTTAAAGTTGCTGGGCCGGATTGGAAATTCACAGGTTGTAACACCTATCGACAGTGGAGCTACACACAATTTCCTAGATGCTCATGCTGCTAAGAGATTGGGTTACGCATTGATAGAAGCCCCTCCTATGTTGATTACTGTGGCAAATGGAGAGCAAGTGGTCAGCACCACCATTTGTCCTAAGCTAATATGGAGAATGCAAGGAAGGGAGTATTCAGCAGAGGTCGGAATTCTTCCCCTTGGAGGCTGTGACATGGTGTTGGGCATACAGTGGTTAGAGACATTGGGTCCTATCGGCTTCAATTTCAAGACTAAGGAGATGAAATTTAAAAAAGATGGTGCTGAAGTAACCTTGACAGGAATTAAGCCACATGATGAGCTCAAACCCATCACTGCCGAGGCCCTTGCTAACTGTGTAACCAAAACCCAAACGTTGTTTTGGGTCAATTGAAATTAATGGCCATAGAAGAAGTGGCTCCTGGAAAGATCCCCCCCTAAGTTACAGCCCACTTTGATTCACTTTCCATGGGTATTTTCTGAACCCCAAAGAATGCCACCTCCTAGGGAGCATGATCACAATATTCCCATCAAGCCAGGAAGTGCACCAGTCGGCCAGAGACCTTATCGCTATCCACAAATCCAGAAAAACGAGATTGAGAAATTAGTGAAGGAGATGCTGGAAGCGGGGGTTGTCCAGCTTAGTACCTCACCTTATAGCTCTCCTGTGCTCCTAGTCAAGAAGAAAGACTCTACTTGACGATTTTGTGTGGACTATCGGGAGCTAAACAAAATAACCATTAAACATAAGTACCCTACCCCTATCATTGATGACTTGCCTGATGAGTTGCAAGGGGCTGTTATTTTTACAAAACTGGATCTCAGGAGTGGGTACCATCAAATTAGGGTGGCTGTTGAAGAGATACACAAGAAGGCTTTCATTACTCACTTCGGTTTATTCGAGTTCAAGGTGATGCCTTTTGGCCTCACAAATGGCCCCGTTTCATTTCAAGCACCCATGAATTCCCTATTTGTGCCCTATCTCCAAAGGTTTGTGTTGGTTTTTTTTTTGATGATATACTCATCTATAGTTAGTCAATGGAGGACCATAAACAACATTTAGGCCTGGTTTTGGAATTAATGAAGAAACACGAGTTGTATGCTAAACTCTCTAAATGCATGTTTGGAAAAGACAAACTAGAGTATTTGGGGCACATAATATCTTCTCAAGGAGTGGCGGCAGATCCTAGTAAAATTGAAGCTATGCTTCGGTGGCCAAAACCGCAGTCACTTTAGAGATTTAAGGGGTTTTTTGGGCCTCACGGGTTACTACAGGAAGTTTGTGAGGAACTATGGCATAATAAGCAGGCCCTTGACTGCATTACTAAAGAAGGATAAGTTTCAATGGGGAGAATGTGCTGAACAGGCTTTCATACATCTTAAACAGGCTATGACTAGCACCCCGGTGTTAGAAATGCCAACTTTTAAGGAGTCATTTGTTGTAGAAACTGATGCTAGCGATTTTGGCATGGGGGCTGTGCTGATGCAACATGAGCAGCCAATTGCGTATCTAAGCAAGGCCTTTGGTCCAAGAAGCATGGCCATGTCTACTTATGAGAAAGAGATGCTTGCATTTGTGACTGCTGTTGATAGGTGGAGACATTACTTAGATATGGAACACTTCATTATTAGAACTGACCACCAAGCTCTAAAATATTTTTTGTCTCAAATGATGACAACTATGATGCAACAAAAATGGTTAAGCAGCCTTGATTATGAGATCCAATACAAGAAGGGAGTAGACAATGCAGCTGCTGATGGACTTTCTAGGCTCCATTGTCCCACCTCCGAGATGGCTGCTGTGACAGCGTATGTACCCACTTGGGTGCAAGAATTGCATACAAGCCTAAAGCATGATCCACAAGCCCAACCGTATGTAATGGAAGCCCTGGAGCCCTTGCATGGACCAAAAGAAAATTATTACAAGCAAGGGGTTCTAATACATAAAGGGAGGATCTATGTTGGAAGTACTGGAGATTGGCGAGATATCATTTTAAGAGAGTTCCATCACTCAGGCGTTGGTGGCCACTCAGGAATTACCAACACCTTCCACAAAATTTCGCAACAATTCTTTTGGCCCCAAATCAGAGAAACTGTTAGCAAGATGGTGAGGGAATGTGACACATGTCAACGAAGCAAGCCCGAATCAGTGGCATATCCAGGCCTTTTGCAGCCACTTCCCATTCCATCTCAGGTATGGCAAAGTGTGTCTATGGATTTCATTGAGGGCCTTCCAAATTCTTTTGGTCAAATAGTTATTATGGTAGTAGTGGATCGACTCAGTAAATAGCAAGGTAATATTTTGATCATGTCTTAAAACTTCACAGGCTGCCCAAGGATATTGTGTGTGACAGAGATAAGATCTTTACAAGTCAATTTTGGGTGGAATTATGTAAATTTCTGGGTACTAAACTGTCTCTCTCAACAGCTTATCACCCCCAAAGTGATGGGCAAACCAAAAGGGTGAACCGCTGCCTAGAGAACTATCTACAGTGCTCAGTAAGTGATCGCCCTAATTCGTGGGAGAAATGGCTCACCTTGGCGGAATGGTGGTACAACACTACCAAACAAAGATCCATTGGCCTAACTCCTTTCAAAGCCCTTTATGGGTATTCACCTCCCACCATTCCATTGCCTAATTACAATGATTGTAGGGTTGCAGCAGTGGGGGAATATCTACGTCAACAACAAGGCGCCTTACAAATTCTCAAAGATAATCTACACAAAGCCCAAAACCAAATGAAACAATATGCAGATCAAAGTCGGACTGAATGACAATTCGAAGTAGGGGACTGGGTCTACCTACGCCTTCAACCCTATAGGCAATTTACTGTTGCAGCAAGGAGTAATCAGAAACTCTCCCCAAAGTATTTTGGTCCATTTCAAGTCCCTTCCAAGATAGGTGAAGTAGCTCATAGGCTGGACTTGCCACCCAGTGCTCAGGTCCATCCATGTGTCGTTGCTAAAAAAAAATTGGGTTCGCATGTAATGCCATGTATTCAGCTGCCATCTGTGGGGAATGAAGGACAATTTTTAATTGAACCAATTGCCATATTAGATCGAAAGACGGTTAAACGTTGAAACATGGCTGTACCTCAAGTTCTAGTCAGATGGTCTAGTATGCCTAGTACAGATGCAAGCTGGGAAGATTATGGTTCCTTCATGCAGAAATTTCCAAATTTTGATTCTTGTGGGCAAGAATCTTTTCAAGGAGGGGAGAATGTTGTGACCAAGGTAAGCTCTAAACCCATTACATGGAAAATTCAAATTGGGGAAGAATGTTGAAGCTTTGGAGGGAACAAAGAGGGCAAGAACGACCCTGCTTGAGACTTCAGATGCCGTTTAGTCTTTTCCTATGTTTATCCATTTATGTCCTTGTTTATGTTTATCCCTGTTATTGTTTCTTATTTTGTTGTTTTGTGGCTGTCAATGAAAGAGTAGCACGTAGTTGATACCATGTACTATGGCCAAGTGCCAGTGAGTATATCATGGGCGTAATTTCGCTATGGAAAGCAGACAAAAATATGCATTAACAAGCTCCAATTCTCTCTCTACATTCTCTCTGTTTTCTCTCTATTCTCTCACTGTGATTCATCATTGAATCCCAACTGCATAATTGCTTTTCCCCATTATTTAGTTGTGATTGGGAAGATACTCCCTCACAACACAGACGAGGAGCACTAAAACCAACCAATGTTGGGTGGAGGATTTCTCAGCGATTAATGGGAACTTTAATGACAGGACCGAAGTTGAATAATCATTAATCAGCAGTAAGAATTATAAAAATAAAAATAATAATAATAATAATAATAAGGGGAGGAATTGGGAGGAAAAGAGAATAATCATACACGATTGCCCCCGACGGTAGCGAAGACGTGGAAGTGGCGAGAGTCGATGAAGTTGAAGACGACGGCGTAAAGAGGACGCTTACCCTCTTGGAGCCTATTGGTGACTCTATATTCTCTCTTCTTGGAAGGGGTCAATGTTCCCACCACCGGTTCGCATCCCACCGCTACCTTCGCCGCCGCCGCCATTTTCCTTTCGCTTCTCTCTCTCTCTCCCTCTTCGTCCGCGTCTCCGAGAAAAGCCTTGGACACTAGATAGAGGGAGGTTACCAAGTCGAGGCGGGGGAGCTAATAGTAATGGCCGCGCAGCGTTTTCCCCATAAACCTCTCTGGTGCTAGGTGTCAATCGTATTGTCTTAATTTTCAAATAGGGAGTATTACGATGGAAGCATTCCCGGAAACCGATACATTTACTGTACCAAATTTTTTTAGGTCGTCGCAAACTATAATAGAGTTTTAGCTTTGTTTAATAAAAAAATTAAAAAAGGACATTTGAAGTAATTTAAAACATATTATAAGTAATAATAAATGTTTGTGGTTCAACTAAGTTGACGTAGATGATGATACATATTATGAAATAAATAAGTTGTTCTATTCCTTCCGTTGTAAAAAATGACTACTCCAAATAAATTAAAAACAAAACAAAAAAAAAAGTGTACTCTACATTTAGATATAGGCATTACAATTTTTATTTAAATCCGTTAAGATTTTGTCTAACTCTGATTTTAATAAAATTTAATTTTTTAAACTCTATAATATTAGAATAGGATATGAAATTTACCATTTCACTTCATTTAACCTCAACTTTGACCAGTTTATATATAAAATATTTTTTTTAACAATTTTAAAAATTTTTGTAAAAGAAAATTGCCCCCACCCGTGGATTACCATTTATTATTTTTTTGTGGATAAAAATTTATGCATATTATATACTATTTATGTAGGATATCTATTATATAACATATGTTATAAACAAAATATGAAAAATACATACATACATATATATATATATACATATATATATATATATAAGGTTGAGATAATTGAGTTATACCTCACATTTTAAATTCTACCTGTTAATTTTATGTTTATGAATTCATAATTTTTTTTAAAAATTAAACCGTACGGATTGAAAAAAGTATCAAAAAAATATAATAGTATACAAATTTTCAAATCATTTTATAGTGTATAACATTGTTTTTTTAGTTATGTAAAATTTTTATATTTTCAATAGTTAAGATATATTAATTTTTGTATGATTATATAAAATTATATAAAAGAGCTTTAAAAAATCTCAAAAAATTATATATAGTTTATTTTTGCATGCTCTTTTAATTTATAACGTTAAATTTTTTTCATATATTCTGAAAATCGAAGCATAACACGAGTAATTAAGATTATAAAATTGAGTTATAGATCAATTCTCTTATTTCATATATGTGTGTGTCCCTGTATATATGTGTGTGTGTTTGTTGTTTGCGTGTGCTATAATTATAATTATAATAATAATTATTATTATTATATTTATTGCTTATGTTGTGAATTAAAATTATAGGTATATTATACTTCTATATTATTATTACTATTCATACAAAAAATGTGTGTACTTATTTTTATTATTATAGTATATATATATATATAAATATATATTTATATGAAAATAAGGTAAATGAGTTATAGTTGATGTTTTTTTTTCTAACACTAGTAAAAGAAACGACACCGTCTTAAAAAAAGAAACATGCTCCTTTATTTTGTTCCCACTTTATCTTCCTAATCAGACCAGACGCTCATTCAATAATCAATCATTAGGCCCATAATCTTCGAGTACTCATTCAAATTCATTCACCACCACTAGTAACAGCGTTTACCACCAGGATCGACATCGTTGACTTTTATGGCCAAAATATTTACCGCTAAAGCCCCACCATCGAAATTAAAAACAAAGTTTTGACGATTTTACACCGCCGCAGTAGCTATTGTCAACGGAGGTAATAAATCAGAGGTTAAAATCATAGTGGCAAAGCCAGCGCCATTATCGGAGTCAGTTTTTGACGTAATCGTAAAGAAAAGGAAGATTGGGAAGCATAAAAGAAAGTTTAGGGATTTAGAGCAGTGGAAGGAAGAGAGAGAGAGAGAGAGAGAGAGAGAGAGAGAGCTTCTACATTGGCCGCGATGGAGAGATGATTGGAAGGAGGACGACCGATGTAATAATGGGTCGAGATTGAATTAGGGGACACATAAGTGAATTAGGAGGATGCCATGAGTTTTAATTTTTCTTCTTCAATACGGTGCCGTTTCCTTTTACCAGATAAAATAATAAGTTTTATAGTTCATTTCCCTTTTTCTCTATTTATATTATAATAGTAATAAAAATTACATATATATATATATATATATATATCAATAGGAAGATAATTAGCTTCATTTATCTCATGACTAAGAAATTTTACCTTAATCTGAAATAGTTTCATTTTTTTTTCAAAAAGGACTAAACTATTCTGTTGAATAATATTGATGAAAATATTTAAATGTTTAAAGTGATTTTCCAAATTTGCAGAGAAAATCAAAATATCATCAATATAAACAATAATAAATTCAGAATAAGGATAGAAAATATCATTCATAATATTCTAAAATTTTGATGGAGCGTTTTTCAAGCCAAAAGGCATGACGTTCCATTTATAATGACCAAAATAAACTGTAAAAACAGTTTTATATTTATCTTTCTCATTTACCTGAATCTGTCAATATCCAGATTTTAAATCAAATTTAAAAAAGATATAAGTTTCATTTAATCTTTTCAATAAATCTTTCTTATTAGGTATTGGATACCTAATCCATTTCAAAGTTTTATTTAAAGGTTTATAATTAATGACTAATCTAGGCACACCTCTTTCAATAATGCAACTCCAAGGAGATGTACCATCCCTGATTAATAATTTTTGTTTTAATCCTTGGATTTTTTTTATTTACAAAATTCTAATAATTCTTTATTCATTTGTATAGGTCTTGTCTTAGTTGAACTTAACCTATCATGAAATCATTTTCATAAGGTAGATCAACAACATGCTTTTTCCTATTTCAAAAAGCAGTCGGTAATTTGTTACATAAATTTGGTTTTATTTTATTCTCTATCTGAGTAATTCTATGTTTTATACTAACATTTTCCAATTGGGTTTCTATATTTTTTATTTTTAAATCATTTTGAATAAAATTAAATTGTTTTTCTTTATAAATTAGATTATCTTTTAATTCATTAATCTCCTTTGTTTGAGCATTAATGATAAATTTAAAAAAAAATTTACTGCTAATAGTAGTAAAGTTACCTGAAGAATCAATTCTTGTTATAGGTTGAATCATGTTAATAAAAGGAGTACCTATTATTAACATCTAACTTAAACTCTTAACAAGAACAAAACTTGTTTTAATATAGATACCATCATTACAAATATTAACATTAGATAATTTATAATTTAAATTCATCCTAACACCATTAGCAATGGTTAATATCTGGCCAGACTTAATTTTATCAAAATATTTTGTAGTAACAATACCTTCCTTAATACAATTTAAATCTGTTCCACTATCAATTAGAGCAATTACTTTAAAACTTACTTCTTCATTTATTACAAGAGTAATATAAACATACCATTTTTGAAAAGTAAATTTATCCATAACATTTAAATAATCAATAGATTGATCATCTTCGATTTTTATTTCCTTTTCTTTAGAAGATTTAATCTCTTCTTCCTCATAAGGATAATTTTCTAAAACCTCAATTTGAGTTTTTAAAATCTTCATCTCGGATTTTAATTCATTAATCTCTTGTTTTAAATCATTAACAGTGATTTCTTTCTTAGGTGTTTCAAACCTATTAATAATTTCTTGAAAGTTATAAGTTAATTTATTTTTATTCACAAGATTAGCCTCAGGCTATCTTTCATAATCATTTAAAAACTGTAAGAGAGTTTTTCTTCTTTCTTCCGGATTTGCTATTTTGTCAATAATATCCAAAATCATATTTTGGGATTTTGATAAGACATTTATACTTAAACCATTTAAATCTAGAATAGATTTATAATAATTTATCTCATTTATACAACTACAATCTTTATGATTTTCTTCAGAAATATCACTTTCTGAGCTAGTTGTAATATCCTCATCTTGGATAGTATAAATATCATTTTCTGACTCATTTTCATAATCAGGGTTTAATAAAATAGATATAATTTGTGACTTTAAATCATCATTGACATCTAATTCTTAGATTTTCTTTTTAACCCAACAATTATTAGTATAATGTCCTAATTTTTCACATTTATGACATGTAATATTATTATCATTTTTCTTAAAAAAAATTTCTTTTTAAAATCTTTTTCATCATTGTGAAATTTTCTAAATTTCTTTTGAGATTTTTGAGATTTGTGAGATTTAATAAATCTTTTCCTCTCAGGTTTTTTAATTTTGGAGGTCGGAATGTTATATGTAAACTGACCACAAAATTTTCCTAATTCTTTTCTACTAGTAAGCTCTTGTTTCTTTAATTGGGCTTTTAAATTTAAATCATTGCACAAAACTAATCCTTCAGCTGTGCATTCAGAGTTTAATTCTCCGTAAGTATAATTATTATATAGGATATTATTCCCTCCATATTTATTTCTAAGTCTGGTTTTAATTTTCTCAGAAAATAATGATGGTAAACCCGTAATAATTTGTACAACTCAATCCATGTTTCTTAGGGTTGGATTACACAAAGGTCGCACAACCCATATTTGTGGTTTAAGAGAAAAAAATTAAACAATAATTCCCTGTTTCCACCGCTGCTAACATTCCTCCCTCTTCTAAACTATTAAACTATTTTCTTGGATCTATCACTTTTAAATCTTTCAACATTATCTTTTATATATATAATGTATTACATAGTTTATATAATATAGTATCAGTACATATAATATACAATATTCGTATTAATATTAATTATATTAACACAATATTTCTTATATAATCTAATATATATTATTGATATAAAATACATAATAAATTTAAATAATTTCATAATAATATAATTCATATGTTGTATTATACAGAGTAATTAACAAAATATAATTATAATTTAAATATATGTGTATATTATTAGGTCCTAAAGGGTAAAAATAATAGAAGAGGGGTTGAATAGTATTTTTCAAAAAATTAAGTCTTACTTAAAAAATTTTACTGATTTAAAACAGTTATTGCTTATAAAAGAGTTTCTTATGTTTTCAAAAAGTTTAGCAGCGGAATTTGTTTAAGCAAACTACCCCTTAGATTTTGTAGCAAAGGTTAATGGCTAGAAGTAACAAAAATAGTAAGTTTTTGCTGAAAGAGTTCAGCAGGACTTAAGCAAAGCACAACAAAGCAGGAAAGCAATATAAAAGATAAGCAGGAAAAGAGATGAGAATTTTTATAGTGGTTCGGAATAATCCTACTCTACTCTTCTTCTCTTTTACTTGAGAAGGCTATCACTAAAACATGTTCACACATAACAATCAGCAGGAGGACACTTAGTCCAATTTACAATAGGTCACTTAGACCAACTTAGTCATACAGACTCTAAGCAGATTTGAGAAAATCTTGCTTGCTATCTTCAAGTAGATTGCTCCTTAGTTGAGCAGATTGATAGCACTTGTTCAAGTTTTATGATGTCTTGCTGAAGTTTTTAAGATGTCAGATAGTTTGGTTGTTCAGTTGGTTGAAGGTTAGTCATAAATGAAATTTATGACTCCTATTTATATTTGTCCAGAAAATCTATTCGTTGGGAAATTGAAATAGATCCATTGGAGTGTACTGATTTTGATGTGACTTGTCTCTTTACCGCAGTCATTGCTTAGTTCAAAAAGTTAGTCGTTATTCTGTCTTCTAGTGTCTTTCAAAAGAGTTTCCTAGAAGTTGACTAAGCAGGGGTAAATATAACTTTTCTGACAATCTTGACTTTGATAAGTAAAGGATCTTACTTGCTTAAATCCTTACTTATTTCCATTCTAAACAGGATTATACTTGGAAAATTTTTCATATCTTCAGAATCCTTCATTGCAGGCTTATCAAATCAGCAGACTTCAATGGTGATTAAAACTTCTTGCTTAACTACAAGTTATATCCACCTAACATGTTGGATATTTTTCTAAGTCCTTTTACAACATTTAAGTAAGGACTATATTACATCATCAATTCTTATATATTGAACCATAAATAAAAGTTTAACCAAGGATAATATAAGTAGGGGTGCAACAACATATATAATTGTATATAATATTTTATATCTTGATTTTGGATTGTTTTAAAATAATTATATAATATATTATGTAACTTGAATATGTTAGGTCCCAAAGGGTAAAAATACTAGAAGGGGGGTTGAATAGTGTTTTTACAAATTAAGTCTTTATTTAGAAAACCTTACTGAATTAAAAGTCTTCTTGCTTAAAAAAAAGGTTTCTTAAGATTTTCAAAGGATTTAGCAGCGGAATTGTTTTAAGCAAGGAACCCCTTAGATTTTAAAACAAAAGTTAATGGCTTAAAAGTAGCAAAGATAGTAAGTCTTTGCTGAATAAGTTCAGCAGGACTAAAGCAAAGCACAGCAAAGCAAGGAAGCAATATAAAAGATAAGCAGGAGAAGAGATAGAATTTTTATAGTGGTTCGGAATAATCCTACTCCACTCTTCTTCTCTTTTACTTGAGAAGGCTATCACTATAATCTGTTCACACAGAACAATCAGCAAGAGGACACTTAGTCCAATTTACAATGGGTCACTTAGACCTCTTTAGCAGGACACTTAGTCCAATTGTCACACAGACACTTAGAAGATTTCAAAAAATCTTGCTTGCTATCTTCAAGTAGAAGGCTCCTTGGTTGAGCAGATAGATAGCACTTGTTCAAGATTTATGTTGTCTTGCTGTAGCCTTTAAGATGTCAGAGAGTTTTTGCTCAGAGGTAGTTGATTCATTGATTGTTAGTCATAAATGAAATTTATGACTTCTATTTATACTCCTCCAAAGAATCTATCCGTTGGAAATTTGAAATATATCCGTTGGAGTGTACTGCCCTTGATGTGACTTGTACCTTTTCAGCAGTCCTTGCTTAGTTCAAAGAAGTTAGCCGTTTTTCTGTCTTCTAGTGCCTTTCAGCAGAGATACCTAGAAGTTGACTAAGCAGGGAATAAGATAGCTTCTCTGACAATCTTCACTTTGATAAGCAAAGGATCTTGCCTATGAAAGTCCTTGCTTATTTCCATTCTAAGCAAGACTATACTTGTAATATTCTAAGTGCACAAAGGTCCTTGCTTATTTCCATTCTAAGCAGGACTATACTTAGAATATTTCTTGCATCTCCAGCAACCTTCTTCAGCAGACTTCAACGGTGATCAAACTCCTTGCTTAACTAAGTAGTATATCCACCTAACAAGTTGGATATTTTTCTAAGTCCTTTTACATTGTCTAAGCAAGGACTATATTACATCATCAATTCTTATATATTAAACACATAATGAAAGTTTAAGCAAAGATAATATAAGCAGGGGTGTAACAACAGAATATTTTTTGTGATATACTATATTATAAGTATATATAATATAATATGCTCTTTTCTATAATATTTTATATAATACGATATTATGTTGAGATATATTATACTATATAAGATATAAAATAATTATAATATAACATGTATGACTAGTGTATAATTGCTAACTGTATGCAATTTTATTGATGAATTAAATAATGCTAACGATAAAAATCCGTGCACAATATGAGTAAATTTTTTATGATTGATTTAATCAAGTTATTTAAATTAAGATAAATTAGATTATAAAAATTAAATTATAATTACTTAATTAGGTTACGATTAAACATTGATTAATTATATATTTTTTTATTTTCTATAATTTCAATAGTAGTGATTAGATGATTGTCTAATTACTTAATTTCATGTTGATTGTATACAATTTTGACTTAGATTTGGATTAGATGCGTCTTTCTAAAGATAACTTTAGAGAATAAATTAAAATACATTATTCAAATTTGATTCAGATTATGTTAATTAATTAAATATATTATCAATTTAATTGAGTTGGAGCTAGTTAGTTAAGTTAAAACTCAATCAAATTGCCGCTAAACGACCTTGCTTATAATATATAGTTGTACATACAAAGAATTCTATAAGGTACATTAAGTTGTTATTTTTAATTGTATAAGATGGAGTTAATTTGAAGATATTTTTAAAGAAAATTGTATACAGTATTATTTACCTGTAAAATAGAGAATCTATTGCAAATTATCTAACCATCATATCATAATTTTTAAAGCTGTCATTAAACTCTTTTTCTAATTTTACTATCACATTTATATTTATAAACAATTTTACTGAAAAAAATCTATCTATTTACTTATAAAATGGCGCAGAGAAAAAACAGTTAAACTTGATAATTGCATCTAATTCTATCAACTCCGATACTAATAGTATCTAATTATAGGTATGGAATTTACATTCTTAACCCATCCCGACCCCATTGTAAAACGTAAATTTCATAATCAAATTCATAAATACCAAATGAATTGTACAAAAAATGAGATGTAGTAATTGAAATTATTTTTTTAAAAGTTATAATTTGGGGTGACAGGTGGAGGGTGAGACGAGTTTGTGAGGAGTGTTAAAGGTGGAAAAATTTTATGTACTTTATATTATTGGGAGAACGAGTTTGGTGAATATTCCTCTGAATTGTACCTATCACGTTGGCATATTTAAAAATACTTGACAATTTAAGTGTTAGACGGTATTACGTAATCAATACAAAAAAAAAGAAAAAAGAAAGAAACAATTAGCAATCTTATCTCAATAATTAAATCAACTCAGATAAAATTAAACTTTTACCACATGCTATTAAAATTATTTTTTGAATTGCTTTAAACTAAAATATTTTAACACTTCTCAAGAAAATTAACAACTTATTATTAAAAAATACTAATTTTGTTACCTATGCCAAGCACGACTCTATTTTTCATAGATATATATTTATATAAACTAATTATAAAAGTTAAGCTAATTTGTATATTTTTAATTATTGTAAATAGTAATAATGTTTGACTTGTTCATTTAACTAGTTTTTTATTTTATTTTTATATTATTTGAATGTATATTTAATAAGGTTTTTTTACATAGTTTCTCATAATTATATATTTTAGTACATGTTTTAATAAAATTTTATTACAATAAAAAAGTTAAGAATTTAGAAGTTTACATAAATTGGTTTATTACATAAGAATTGTAGTTGATTACAAATTAAATTTTAATGAATAAGTGATAAGTGATTTTATTAAATTTTAATTTTATAAGTGATTTTAGTTTGGTTTTCGATTTTATTGAATATTAACCTTTCACTTGGGTACGATCTAAAACGATTCCACATTCAAGAAAGTCCCGGCCCATTCAAATCAAAATAGAATGAGCACCTACGACTAAGGGGAATGGAATGACTTCGGTTGGCTGGCTACAGAAGATCGGACTATGTTAAATTTGACTTTCAACCTTTTGTCATAATAATGACAGATAAGTGTAGTCAGAGAATGGTGATACAGTTATGCTGATTTTTCAGATACAACAATCAACCATCTTTGTTTGGTTTTTTATATAGAAAGAAAGGTGCAATGTGATGTTAAAATTTCTTATCGAAGGCAACAGTAAAATCTATAAGATCAAGGATCAAAGTACATACCCACTCTATCTAAAATTCAAAGTAATAAAAAATAAAAGTAAAACAAATAATCAAAAAAAGAAGACAAAACACTAATATTAAGCTTGATGTCTAGTTATTTAGTTTTTATTATCAAACGGTACTACTAACTGCAAAATTTTCTATTACAGATTCTAATAAAGAAATATTGCAAATATTTGAAAATCAGAAATTTCGAAATTACTTTAAACAAAATCAAATACTACTCTAAACTCTTTTCTAGACATAAGTAGCTTGATATCGTGTACAATGCACGAGTTTATTTACTATTTTCTTTCAATCAACTATGTAACTGATTTTTTCTTTATTGCAGTACTTATATTAATATATATTTTTCTAGGTACAGCTAATGAAATGACAGTGTGTTATTTATATTTGTTTTAGAATTAATTATTTGCTATTTTTTATGTTTTAGCTTGTAGCTTATTAGTGTTTGAGGTACTAATGATTGTCTATTTTACATTAATAAACATTAATTATTTCTTCTATAATTATTGCAAACTTCAGCACATCAATTATACTTTTATGAGAGTTAATGTATATTGCTAATACTATAATGGGCTAGTCATTTAGCTCTTATAATATTGAATTACCAATAAGAAATATATTTATATAAGGACTGTATTTTTTTCATTCGAGTCATTTTAAGTTGTTGACTTCTTGTTATTTTGTATATGCACGCGAACCATGTTACATGTTTAACCTATTCATATATTCATTAATGTTTATGATTTTTTTTTTGGGGCGTGTGATATTTCAGGTATATGTTTGTGTTATGTTATTAAGATCTTCTTTTTGGTTACTTATTGAGATTTTTATCAAATTTTTTGTCTCTTCAATACTAGCATATACAGGGTATATGTCGAAGCCTAAAATAATTTCATCTTATATACCATACAGATTTACTATTGACAGAGTTTATCTTTTGATTGGACTCCTAATTATCAAAAAGGAAAAATATATGAATATGTGTTTTACCTTTTCGAATAATTTTATAGTCGAGTTGACTAGCATAATTTATTTATAATTGATTGAGTCAATACCAGGATCCTACAAATTTATTATAAATTAATTGATTGATAATATGAATATTTAATAATTGGTAGCGCACATTATACTGGCACCTTCATTTACGCATTTGACTGAATTCCTACTTACACTTTTTCAGTGATGTGAAACCGAACTGCATGATATAAACAGGCACATTTCGATTTCCCAAAAATGAATATGAGAAGTACAAATGAAGTGGAGTAATAAGATCCTACTAATAATGCTTTTAGATCTTATTTTTTATGCGTAAGCATTTTAATCTTCGTCCCTCCCCTCCTTTAGCAAAACCATATCATGTTTTCCCTTCTTACTTTTCTGTTTCTTTTTCTTCTTTGTCTTTTTCTTCTTTGCCTCATCTTCCTCCTCCATAGCTTTGTACTCTTTAAGTTTCTCGTTCTTTTTATTCTTCTTTTTCACTTCATCCTCCTCCATTCCTCTGTAGTTTCCTCGAGATGATTTAATGATGCATTTCCCGGTTCCATAAACTTTTTGCGATGCTTCAACAACGTAGCATACATGGGGATCACATGCCGGTATCTGCCTTAGCATCTTTCTTGCCGTTTCACCGTCTCCTACAGCCAAAAGGGCTTGGTACATCCTGTAGAAGCAGTTTATAAAATATAAGTCCTAATAAACAAATGACATGCTTACAAAGCAAAATCACATAATAACTCCTCTTTCCACATGTAAAACACTGATATCAAATTAGGTACCCTCTATGCAAGCTGCAATTTATAACATAAAACCATAAAAATGCCAAACAAACATTCAAAAGTTGATGACTTTTATTACCATAGAGTAGAGGTAAATTTGAGCATGACATGAAAAAGAGATTGAGGTAGAGTTGGGGAAGATTGATAAACAATACACAATATATCATGGCTGATCATGGTACAAAGTACAAACACAAGGATCATAAGTTTCTGCTCAGAAACACAGTTTATGTAGCCATATATAACAGAGAAGTGCAAATCTTCAGGGAATATGATGCTAGAGCAATGTTTGGCATGGTGAAGTTCCGACTATATCAGCATGATGCTTCAGCATTGACATACAGGCAAACAATACAGTATTATCAAAGACCTTTTACCTTAGAAAACTTAAGACATTATATGGAAGACCTGCCGTCTCATATTCTTGCCAAATACTAAAACAGCTTTGTAAATCTCTGGCTCTGGCACACGCAGTAAGAAGGAAATCCAGACTTTTGCGTGAAGGACATAAACCAATCTCTTCCTTGATGGCTTGAAGCAAATTCAAACCAATCTGCAAATCTACAGATTCTGCCTCTGCAATTTGGCAAAACACCTGCTCCATGATTTACATCATCAATGACACAAGATTAGCATAGAATGCTTGCCAAGAATTTTAAGAAAAACAAATATGTAGAAAACTAATTGTCTTGATTAGAGGAGGAGAAAAAAAGACAAAAACCTCATCAAAAAGGACTTCTCTAGCCACCTCATCATTGTAAAACTTCATGCTTAGTTGCTTGAGCAAATCAACAGCAGAACTAGACAATGAAAGGTGTGTTATAAGCAAGAAAGGCCACGCTAAAAGTAATAATTATCACTAAAATGAGCGAACTAAGAGTAACCAACATTTTACCTTAAGTGCTTGTGTCGTACGCAATACAAAATCACTCTATAGCAACCATCAACCCAATATTCCGGGTCTTTTAATTCCTCAAGCAGCTGAAGTAATCTATTCAACTCTCCTTCACTCGAAAGCTGCTTCTGGAGGATGGCATAACATACTGTCACTATTTAGGTCGACAAATACACCACATATTCATCTAACGAACTTACAATGAGACTTATAATTGCTTTGGGCTCAAGACTGCATTCTGCTTGTTTAATTTCTTCATATATTTTGAGGGCATCAGGCATTTCTCCATGTTCTGCTAATGCAGAGGCGAGCACGCTTTTGATTTCGTTGAAGTTTTTGATGAGTACTCCTCCATCAAAGACTACCTGCCCATATATATGTAACAACCTCAAGGAGAATTATAAAACTGAATGAAGTTGATAACAATGCAAGGCTAAAGAATCAAATGAGAAGTATTTCTACTGTATCCTTTCTAATTTCTTGGCAATATTCCAGTACTGTGACGATGTGTTTATGTGTGAGAGAGAAAGAGTGTTTAAACTCCCAATAAGCTTGGGTGAGAAACAGAATACATCTACATTACAATGGGAAAGGAACAGAACAGCTAACATAGAAAAGATTTGGGGAACACTGGTGAGAAATGATGAGAAACATAACATAAGATTATTTATGAAGAACTTTAGATGCTCCATTGCTCCCATATGAAACAAAGTCTGTAACCCCGAACATGAAAAAAGAAAGGAATAGATTACCCGAGAGTTATTCTGGGAAAGGCAAAATTAGTTTTCGTCCAGGAACTAATTAGCGTTTAAGATTGTCATTTTTTCCCTAAACCGTTCGTCTTTCAGTCAAGTCTGTTGCCAAAATTGACATGGTGCTCAATTTTTTTTCTTAACTATGAATATATCAAATGAGGTCGCATCTCGAACTATTAAATAAATATAATTAATTAATGAAAAAGTAGATGTACAGCTTCACCCTCTTCTTCTTGACCTTATCACCATCTTCTGCTCTTTAGATGCTCCGCTACTAATATCTTTGTTACCAATCGATTTTTTCTTCAATTTACCCCATCAACATACCTGGTCATTTCACTTCTGTTCATCACAACCACCACCAACTACTGTTGATCTTCTTCTTCAAGACCCAAAGGGCCGCTGTTTTCAGAACCCAGAACATAATCATCATCATCCAACCATCATCGTTCAGATTCAAACCGCAAATTGCTGTGTGAAATCTAGGAGCAACTAAATATGAAAAAATTAATCAATTTGGTAAAAGAAATTTTGGGACCCCACAGTTCTTCATATCTGGGCTTTTTCATATCAGATTAATGGCAGAACAATGGTGTATATGCATCTACCACATCAAACCACTCACAGGAAGAACAATGGTGTATATGCATCTACAGATCTACCACATCAAACCACTCAGTGGAAGCTAACACTCAGTGGTGATGGTTGCAGAGGCAAGGGAGTAGTGGTGTCGAAGGCAAGAAAATCCTGCTGTTCAAGATGAGTAAAAGAGGGGAGCAGCGAGACCGAAGGCGATAGTGAATTCCAGATGAGTATAACATTTTCGTCTCCTCTTTAAATTTTCTCCTTTCCAGTTCTGCTGTGACATGTGCTTTCCTTGCTTCTGATCTTATTTGTGATGGAGATGGAGGACTGAGACATTGGTGGTCAGATGTGTCAAAGCCGACGGTGATAATACAGGTGCGATGGTGGGTGTGGTTTGATGGTGGCGCACGGTGGTGAGAACTTGATGTAACTGACTTTGATTATAATAGATTTTATTGTGATATATTTTGTGTTATATTGGAACAATTTTCATAACTCACTCTTAATCGACTCGATTTGCAGTCTAACTTACTCCTAGGCAACTCGATGATCTAAACTCGGGTCAGGATCCACTCTTGTACTTTAATATATAGCTTTTGATATTTTGATATATATAAACCACACACACACACTCTTATATATATTATATAATGCCAAACCAGATTAAGTCTTTAAATTTAGAGGAGCATATGATTGAATAACAACTTCATAGATTTTCATGATATTTTACAAGCCTAGTAGGGGGGTGTCCCTTCTCAACTATTATTGAAGTGTAATAAGAGTTTGGGAAGCAGATTTTCTGTTACTTGCTTATGGATTAAGCATATAAGTTTCTACTTTTCATGCACAGTACAATTGTTCATGTGCAAGTCGAACCAAGTAATTTAAACTTACTATGGAGGGCTTGGAGTTCTTGGGTGGAGGTTTTTTATTTAATTATTTTTTATGTGTGGCGCATGGGGGTCGGGGTGGGGGAATGAATCCAGGTCTTTTAGTTAGTTACTGTTAAAGCATGTGAATTCATAAATCCGTCCTCAGATAACACGTGCAGGCAGTTGCCATTGGATAAGCATGTAGGTGCATCTTAGCAGTTCTCAGCAGCATAGCATGGGCAGAATAAATAGCATGATGTAAATTTATATCAATTAAGCTTGTTATGAATGAAAATATAGACTTGATTGAGAACTTCTCCCTTATTCCATTCTCCTCACTTCTTCCCTATTTCTGTCCATTCTTTCTCCCCAACTCTGTTTTAGTATGAAATCAGAATATCTCAGTGTGAGGATCAAATCTGATCCTAACAATCTCCCAGTTGCTGAAAACTCTTGTAACCGTACTTCTAAAAAGTGCCTATGCTTAGTTTGTGGAGCAGTGGTCTGGAGCCTGGAGGCTAAGTACTTCATAAAATTTTATTGTCAAGCACAATTTGGACATCAAGCGAAGATTTCTCCAGAAGGGGAAGAGGAGGGGGTTGGGGATTACAATAAGCTCAAGCATATTAATAAGGGCATTGCTTTTCCGTTCCAATTGCCAATAAAGCACAATAAACAAGAGAACATGAAAGAGATACCTGTTTTGCCTTCTCAAACTGTCCACAAGCTGCATATGCATTTATAAGTGCCATACAAACATGCTTTGTTACTTGAACTCCAGATTCCTTCAGTAGATCATAATACTACGAAGAGGACGAATAAATTAGCAATTTAGCATATTTTATCCATATTATCCACAACAAATGGAACAATGTTAGACCATACAAGAGCATAGTATCAATTAGGGGCGAGATAAAATAGTTCAAGGTCCACCAGTGTAAAAGCTTAAGAATATCACCTTTGCATAAATATGCAATAATTAGATCTCCAATTTCCTTTTGATTTATAAGGAGAACTTTTTTAAGAAAGCAGAGGTGAAAAGCAAATGTGCAAGGTTGCATGTCACTCAGACAAATCCAGCAACAACAGGCAGGAAGTGAACGTTGTCATAACAATTATCATTCTAGACTTAGGTTGTTCCACATCCATTGCTCAAAATTAACAGCCAATACCAAGTGGGCGCGTAAGATATTACAAATTACTTCTGGGAGTGGGGCATGGGGGCAGTAACAATGACCAGCCAAGCTAAAGATTTATCCAAAAGCTTCACTTTGTTTGAAATAGAAAATTTTGCACACCAATTAGCTCAACTAACTAGAGTCTTGGCATGTCAAGCTGCAGCTAGTAAATGAAGTAAAGCTGATAAAATCAGCTGCAATTTACCAGCACGAGTCACATATACAAGTTCAATTAGAAAAAAAATTCAAACTTGATTACTCATCATAATCAAATAAAAGTCATTCATTGCAATACGACTAGAAGTCATTCATCTCTATTATTTTTATTTGGTCAAAATCTCTTTAAAGCTATTTCATTTCTGATGCAGCAGTTTAGAAGTGAGAATGCTATATTTAATTTCTGAGGTTGTGAAAGCTGAAAGAAAATTTTGCAGTGAGGATGGGTTAAACAACTTAAGCCTCACAAACTGGATGGCAAGGATTGTCATGTAGATCAGTAACAACATACAGTACACACTGATGTACTAATAGAACCAAAATGGTGACGGTGGATAGTAGATGCCAGCTGAGAAGACAACACGCCATTGTCCAATAAATCATAACAACTCAATACATATCTTTTCTACTACCATGGCTGCTAAGGTTCCTTTCTGTTCTTTTCAGGATTTGAAACAAGCACGATATAAAACATTTCTGGGAGCTAACCATAAGTTACTTCGTTGCAGATTATGCTTATTCCCACACCACTATAGGCCTCTGCTATGGGATGCTTTAGGGGGATTATGCATCTATCTGATTGATTTGAAATCACATGCTATATTTTCCAAAGCACTTCTTTAAAAGTCCCACTTTCTATAAATATTACTTTTCAATATCCATTATCCAAATAAAAATATAAAATGGGCAGTTTTTATATGCATAACAGTATTCGTATTTATATAGATTGGGGGTGGGGGTGGGGGTGGGGGGGATATTTTGGATGTGTTTGACAGTTGACCAAGTCACCTACCATTGTTATTTCCTCTTCACTGTTGCAGTTGTAAATAAGATGGCTGAAAGTATGAGAATCTGGTTTTACATTGGCCTCCTCCATCTCTTTTAGAATCCTTAATCCACCATAATAGTTCTTCTGAAGAGGTGATAAAACAAATACGTCAGGACAAAATGATCATAAATTCATGGAGAATACTCTATGAACTTAAAATA
Source organism: Centella asiatica (assembly GCA_014636745.2). NCBI lineage: Eukaryota > Viridiplantae > Streptophyta > Magnoliopsida > Apiales > Apiaceae > Centella > Centella asiatica. The sequence goes on from CM025783.1 coordinate 54,668,289, forward strand.
GATTTTGGTGCAAGTCTACGCTGCGAAACGTGCCAGGCCGACCAGAACATCTAACATTTGACAATACTAGCCATTAAATCCTGTGCAAGCACGGGTTTCCTGCTAAAAAGAATATTTTTTTAGTTTAATTTTTTTTCTCATGTGTTTAATTTTTTTTCCTGTCAATTTGATGTTAGAATTTTTCTATAAAAATAACCACTTTTGAACCAAATTGCGCTAAAAATATATATGTTTGATAGTTTTCTTTGATTTTTCATTTGTGATAGTCTATATTATTTTTCAGAATTATATTCTTGTGTAGATTAAGCTGTTATTAATTTACATTAATTTTGAGTAATATAACTACAATTACTAACCCTAATAATAACAATATAAATTTTTATTTGGTCGATTTATTTTTGTCTAACAATTACAAATATCTATAATCTATCAATACTAAGGGTGCATTGGATTGGGGCAATGGATGAAAAAGGGAATAAATAAAAACTTTGAGGGAATTTAGTGAAAAGTAGAGGTGGAGCAGAGATGAGGAGGAATGGGGGAGAATCACAATGAAGAAAAAGTGATGGATCATTTCTCTTTACTCATGGAATGAAATTAAATAAATATGGAAGGAATTGTTCATTCCGCCGCCATCTCCCATAAGAATCACAAAACTTTGTGATCTCCTTTACCAACTACTCTTGCATCACATTCACTTTTCCTTTCATTTCATTCCCCCGGTCCAAACGCAGCCTAATATATTAATACAAATACTAGTACGCAAATACAGACCAATTATAAGTCACATTTACCCAATTAAAATGTTTATAATCAAACCAATAACGATAAAAATAATGTGATTTACCATAACTAGTGTGTAATATATATATATATATATATATATATATATATTGTTGCATGATCACTGACAATTAACTTAATTAAAATATAAATCATTAATTAAATATGAATAATATATGATACTAACTAATATAACCAAGGATAATTCACTGTGACTTGCAACATCTCAAATTGATAAACCAAAATTATTATGAAGTCCAGTATATTAAAAAGAATTCAATTTATTCTTCATAAATTATATATATTAATATTTGCCAATAAAAGTTCTAAATTGGATTTGAATTAGACTTCTTCATATATCAAAATTTTTAACTTGGTTTAAAATTTTACATCCTAATTGGATTGTTATTGTACCTTTTTTTCATGTTGTATTTGGTTTAGGAAATGAAGTATAATATTTATTAAATTAGGAAAGTAAGGCAACTATGACAACTAAACGATTATATCGCTAGAGAAAGTGATTGTTATAATATTTATTTGATCCAGCATAAGCGCATGCGTTCTGTAACAAAGTATTTATTTTATTTTTAATTTTTATGTTTGAATTATTTTACACACACACACACACACACACACATATATACATGTTTTCATATTTGAAGTATGTGCAATCTGAAATTTATAGTATAGAGTTTTTTCTTATTTGAAACTCGATATATAAAGGTTATGGCTATTTAGTCTTATATAAATGCATTTATGGGGGTAGTTATTTATTTGTAAATATTAGTTCTAAAATAGAATTTGTACTTTTCATTAGAAGCGTGTGGGGTACTTTTAGTTGATCGGAACAAAATTTGAGGTGCATTTACTTCAAATTTAATTATGGGATGCAAATTGTACTTCAGCCTTATTAAAAAGATACATGAAATTGATTAATTGATTAATATATGATAATAAATAATATACCGCGACACAAAGTGGTTTATGTTTTAATATATGGTGTAGATTAGCAAATGAATGAGCTAGTGGTACCAATATTCTGACCATACTATGCATCAGAAAACTGCACAATTTTACCTCTCGAAAGTACGCAGCCATTATAGAATTATACATGCTAGCCGTAGGAAACAAATTCATGTCTTTCACGTCTTCGATCATGCCATATGCACCATCGTACTGCATCCAAATAAAATTGACAAACATATAAAGCAAATTGGTTTTTTTGCTAGCAGTATTGGGTCTCAATAATAAAGCCAAACACAGAGAATAGATTATTACTTACATCTCTCATTTTCACTTTCAAATTTATCATACATCTGAAAGTCTCACTATTTGGCTTCAGGTTATGGTGACACATCAGTGCATATATACGATGAACCTTAAGAAACAGAGCCGAATGTTAGCTTTTGTTGAATCAAAAGTATCCAAGTATCTGATCAACAGTATAAAACATTGGAACTGCTAATCTTGATAAGGAAACCTCCCAACAGTACATGGAAGAATGAATTCACATACAGACACATTTAGAGCCTGAACAACTTTTATTATAGGAATTTTGAGGTTTTAGGCCTTCATTGAATTGTTTATACATGGCACCAAGTTTGTAGTCAATCTTTATTTTGGCAAAGGCTCGTATTGGTGGTTTGCTCTTCTAATACGCAACTTCCCAGAAGGTTGTCCAAGTACATATACAGTTTGTCTCAGAAAGACCATACTCTTCTTTGGTCAGGTTGGATGTGACTTGGGCGGGGTCTAAATTTCCCTGATAATCATTAGTTCCCAGTTCTAGGCTAAGTTCTTTTATTTCTTCAACCTCTAGATTCCAGAAGCCCATACCAGAAGACAAAACAAAACTAGGCATAAGTTTAGGTTTTTACGCAATTATTATTTAACTTCTTGTGTATATTTTCCAAATTTCTAGTACATTCAAATATTATTGGATTTCTATATCTTTATTATCTTTCAACATTTTTTTCCCTCTTGATATGGCTTTCATTTACCTCTAACCCCAAAACTATTTCGGGCTCAAGGATGTTATTGAACTATGCAATTAAGATTCTATAGAACACGAGTAAGATACCTTCTAAGTTCTAACACCAGTCTGCAACATAAGGCAAGAGAGAGATGTAAGCCATCATCTATTAATTGAAAACAAGAGTAAAGCAAGAGGCTAGCATACCAAATAATAGTCACAGCTCTCATCACATGCATTTAATATGGCATGAAATATCTCCAGTGAAACGGTCAAACCTGCTTCCAATATCTGATCAATTATATCAAGGGCCGTGTGTACCTAAATTGAAAATCAGAAGCAAACTCTTTTTAAAGTAATATAGGTGGCAACCAATTGCAAACATTTAGTTACTACAACCTTGAGATAAGGGATTTAGTCCCTGAACTAAATATTTTTTTCCGAACACATTTTCTTCTAACAAAGGAGGTAGTATGGACCTTGAGGGAATCACAACAGTATCTAATGAGCTTCTCATACGGCTCAGATGAAGGTGCCACCTCCAGTTCAGCATGCAAAGTGTTGAAGTTTGAAATGACATCACTGACCTGAGGAGCACTAAGATAGAAGTATCAACAAAATAAATGACAAGAAATAAGAATCCAGTTTGCATTATATAAAATAAAATCCAAGGTTATAATGTCGCATTTAGCATTACTTTCCTTCGAGGAATGAAATGGGTGGAGAAGAAGAAAAGTTGGACGTAGAAGGAGAGATGATAGAAAGTGAGCAATATTGGAATAGAGGTCATCTCTGCCATGACCTTCAATTCTCTCAAACAATATCAACGCCGAAGCCGTCTTACAGTGCTGCACAGATCCTAACTTAGATTGTGATTTGTCTGAAAAGCAACATCGATTAACCTCCATACCAACTGAACCCAAGTTTCAATTGAATGAAATCTCGCCAGAAGTTGGTCTCATAAATTTGATTCTATTAAACATGATTGTATGACTGTAATTTTGGGAAGGGACACGAGAAATGGGGAAGATGACTAATGACTTTCAATTGCTAGAAGGGAATTTATATGCAATCTACATTGTAGTAGATGGACATGATTACCGATTAACAGATGTACAAGGGAGGAGTAGGAAGATGACTAATGACTTTCAATTGCTAGAAGGGAATTTATATGCAATCTACATGGTAGTAGATGGACATGATTACCGATTAACAGATGTACAAGGGAGGAGTGGGAGTAGATGGAGAAGATGATGGCCAACTAGCATATATGAAGTGTGTAACTATTTTTAATTTCAAACGGTGTAGTTTTGAATTAATAGTGTGTAGGATTAAAGTGTCCATATTACCTCCATCCCATGCCATTTGCAACCTTGGATTTTTCACACAATAAGAAAAAAGTGGAGTTGTAATCAAAGTGTCCATATTGTTCTCCAAAATGAGTGTTGAAAAATGAATTAATTTGAAATTAATAAAAGTAGTGGGAAAGTAAAATGATTAAAGTATAGTTATATGACATAAAGTACATGTTGGAGGGTATTTTAGATAAATTAAGGGTTTGTCTTGGAGTTTATTTAAGAGAAGAAAAGAAAAGAAAATGGGTGGAAAATATTTCTTTCTGTTGTCTTTGAGCTTCTTTTTTCTTTTTTTTTGGAGAGAAAAATAAAGGAAAACGGGAGGAAAAAGTAAAGATTTTCCTCCCAATTTTTTCTTCCCAAAAGTGATAAGATTTGGAGAGAAATTTTTTAAAACTTTTCTTAATACCAACTGTTCGTCTCCTTTTTCATGAAATCAAATTCTTGTTTTAATAATAAAAAGGTATAATTGTAAAATTAATACTTTTATTTTATTTTCTTCTCAACTCCTAGATAAGAAAATGAAAAAATTTTAAATTGATTTTTTTTTCTCTCCATAAATTCCCAAACAAAAAGAGAAGAAAATATTTCTCTTATTTTCTCATCTTATCATTAAAAACTCCAAGACAATATGTAAATGATGAAAGGTTTTATAAGGGGGTAATGTTGCAAATGAATGAAACATCTAAAAAAGAAAGTGTTGCAAATGGACTGAGACAGAGAATATTTTGTTTGAAATATATAGTATCATTATTATAACTAGCCGGCAAATACTATGAAAATTTACATACTTGCACCTTTCTTGCACATTTTTAGATGCTCTGTCAATCTATGAAGTTGGAAATACTTGAAACATTGTAAAATTAAAAATAAAAACTCCAGCCCATTTTATTATACCATTTTATAAATAAAGGTTGCAACCTATTTTTCCTTAATCCCTATGCATACATACATACACATGCATACATACGTACATACGTACATACATAGTTTGTGTATATTTCCATATATTCTACACTTAAACATATTTATCTCTGCAGTGAATTTTCCTTTATGTGTTGTTTCAAGTGAGTAGTCAATTAGAAAAATGTAAAAAACTAATGAGTTCAACAAAATTTCAATTTTAATCCTCATGAGTTAGAAATTTACAAATTTTTAGCGGGATCAATTTATACCCTACATCTAAAAATATTATTATTTAATACATATATACTACAAAGCCAAAAATATTTTAGTGGTGTCAACTGACACCCCACCTCAATACTTGGCTTAAGCCAATGAATCTAAGTATGAACCTTCTGCTCAAATCATCAAATACATTTTAGATCTTCCAAATGATTTATGACATTCACTAATACGAGCTTGTTAAGAAAACTCATGGCAAAAATAGCAAGTTGACCATCGTAGTTGGTCACTTTTACGCATTGATTCACTTGTCTTTAAAAAAGAGCAATCAAATCATTAAATTTTTACAAAGTCTACAATTGCACCATTCCGTTAATTTTTAACTGATTCTATTAAGTTAAAGCAAATGCAGCATAATGTGTTAATGATGAGTCCGGGAAAGAAAAAAGAAAAGCAAAACTAAAACCTAGAATTGTTTCTTTTTCTGTTTACATGTGGTGATGAGTCATGTACATTACTATTTTATACGTTGAAAATACATAATTTACTTGATAAAAAATATAATTATATAAACCAAATTAGAACCTTGTTCAAATTAAGTTTTATTTATAAAAATTCCCTTAATATATTATTTATTTTTAAATTTAATTAATATCGATTAATTAATTTAATATTTATAGTTTACTTTTTAACAAATATTAATTAATGTGCTTTATGATTTTTTGATATATTAATACATGGTTAATTTAATTTAATATTATCGTATGTGATATTTCATTAATTGATTACACGTGTTGGCTACCTCAACTGCCACATATTTTAAGGTAGTTTTATCTTTTTGTTTTTTTTTCCATGTCAATGCCATGTAAGCATCAAATTAACATATTCCGTTAAAAATTAACCAAATGGTGCAATTGTAAGTTTTTTAAAAGTTTAATGGTTCTATAACATTATTTTAAAGTTTAGTGACTCAATGCGTAAAAGTGGCCAACTACGAAGGCCAATTTGCCGTCTTTGACAAAAACTCATCCATCTTTCTTGAACCTTTTCATCTTTTACTAAAAGTTTTAAGTTTTCATACTTGATGCATCAAACTTGGGTGTCTTTACTATTCTTATCCCTAGTCTTTACTCTTCTTGTCCCTAGACATTGCAAGCCATGCCCATTTATCCTTCTTTGCTTCCCACTTTCTTGTGCATATCAGCGAAAACCTTACCTCTAGCTCTCTTACTACTTTCTTAACACTCCTTCCAGATTTAAACTTTTACATATTCTCTTCATTTAAACATTTGTGCAAACATTTGAAACACTCTTTCTTATGTTGCTTCCTGCACCTCTTCATTCCACTCTTCATGTCTATGCCCTTTACACCTCCGAACAAGACTAGCTATCTTATTCCATATCATATTTGCATCTCCATCGAATTACCATGACCCTTGGTAAGATTGTAGTCAAACTAGTAGCAGTTACCAAAATTCAACCAACATAAGTAAAAGCTATGTGGTTATTAATCAGTAAGAGTTACTCAGAAATAATTCAATCAGCAAAGCAAGTGCTCTAAGCAATTAAACCTTGACAATATTACCAGAAGCTATAAAGGGAAGTTCCTCACCGCTAAATTTGGCGTGCTAATAGCATAATTATAGATGAAGTTTGAAATATTTTCTGCTCCACTGACTGCATTTGAAAAGTACAATTACTTTCATCTTGCAATTATATTTAAAGTCGGAGAACAAACTAGCATGCATCTTAAGATCAGGATTCATTGTCTATCATCACCATAAAAGTGAAAAACACGCATGATACTCGGGCTCAAATTTGATTGCAGTATATTTGTGCATGATATGTTTTATATTTCATATTATATGTTTTTTAAGCCACATTCGATTAGATATATTACATAATCATGTGAAGCTAGTATAAGTGATTTGCTATAAAAAGAACTAGATTGTAGAGTTTAATATCTGAAATACTTCCACATGCTCTTAGATACAACAAATACCCGGTTCCTCCAATGGTCACAATCAAGTTTGCTTTATTCCATAGAATGTTAAAGTTTACTAAAGTTCATCTTCTTTTATGTTTTCCTTTCTTAAGATTATATTGGAAAGTTTTTTCAGATTATGATACATAGATGCAAAGGCCTTTTCCATCTTTGTTAATTGTTACTAACATAATGGCTTAAGAGGCTACCATGGGTTTTGAGCGCTTGCAAGAACTTCTTCGCAATAGACTTTAACGAAAGCCTGCCCAAGGATTTGAAGATACTTGCTATGTGGTCCACCGATGAAACCTTTCTGATGTCAATGGAATTCAAAAGCAGCAGAACTTCGTTTTTCCGGTCACTTTCTAATAATGCTAACAAATAATTTTCTGCAAAACCAAGCATAACAGTAAGCTCCTCATTCATATAAACTTCTCTATTGTGTTATCACCTAAATATTCATTACAAACTGTACACATCCAGATTAAAGTGTTCCACCTAAACCCAATTAGAGTGAGGAAATTACAGAACATTGTGAATAATAAACCATTAGAACGGAGAAGTCAAGCTGTAAAGGTAATGCTACCACATGCTGAATTACAAACCTTTAAGGCCGGACCAGTCTCCACCATCATTAGTTAAAATTTGATTACAGAGCTCCTTTATTTTATCTTCATCATCGACTCTGATCCATAACAACATCTCATAGTAAGGTAGTCTGGAAGATGAATTAGAATTCTCATCTTTGATGATGTGGCAGAAGAAATGGAACTCATCAACCAAACCCATGTCAATTAAATAATTAAGGACTGGACCATAAGTTTCTTCTTCTACAGGAAAACCATGTTCTTTCATTACTTCAAGAAGTTTGTAAGCCCTGTAAATCTGGCGTAGTGAAACTTCTTCATCTTCAGTTTTCCTGGCCTTGTCAATGCAAAGTCCCATTAATGCATTAAATTCTTTCACACCAGTTTCGCGACCCAACCTACCAAATACCTGAAGAGTTGTATCAGATCCTAGTTTCTTTCCACACATATCAACTAGACGATCAAAACGATTGGTTTGGCTACCCTTAAAGACCCACTTTTGTTTCCTTTCACGGGATATTTCTTTGCGACGCAATGATGTGTTGCTATTTGTCATGCCTGCAAACCATGGTATATTCAAATAAACTCCCACTTCCTCCACCTCATCGTCGTCCTCTTCTGAATCAGGTGAACTATCCGAAACACAATCTGCACCCCCTGCATTTACATAATTATTGTGTCATAGATATCAATATAGTTTCAGAAGTAAACTAGTGCTCTTAGCTAGGGGTTTAGCACAATTTGAGCTTAATATTCAACGTTGTATATATAATGCTCAAACCAAACTTAAGTTCCATTCATACCGGACAATATGGCGGATATCTCCCTAGATAGTTGCTTCGTTGACTCCTCTGCAAACAATTAAAAATATTAATTAAACAGAAATCAAAACAGTAAGAGCTTTTCTAAAAAATTAAACAAATAATATAGGACCATATACCAAGAATTCACTTTATTTGTCAAGGCACCCACATATAAGAATGAATAGAGGACTAAAAAAGGGACGAAATAATACCAGAGTAGGAAGCAGAAGTATTGTGTAACTTCAACTTCTGAAGGGCCAACTCACTGAGAGGATTGGAAGAATGAAGCTTGGGTGGAGAAGTTTCTTTGGGGAATTTTATCGAACAGGTGGTGGGCGCGGAGGAGGAGGTAGAGACGAAAATGTCATTGGATGATAGTTTCGGGGGAATGCATTTGGCGAGCGTGGAGGATACAAGTTTACCGGCAGTCCGAAATACGGAAGCCAGACTTTTGGCTTTCGAGGCGGGCATCGAACATTTGTCTCTCTCTCCTCTCCCTCTTCTCCGCCTATCTCTCTCTCTTCTCCTTTTCTACGCCGCTGCCGGTGCTACTGTTGTTGCAATGCTTGCTGTAATGTTTTTAGGACGCGCGGATTCTCATGTCATTTCTTTCCTTCTTTCCAAAAATTGTAAACACAGGAAAAGATGAAATGCTCCTTTCTTGCTTTGGGCTAAAGTTACGTTCTCAAGTTAAAAAATAAACCTCATCCACTGTTTATTTCGCATGGTTTGTTTTCGGTATGAAATTTGGTTTGTTGAGTGGGTTTTAGTTGATGTCCGATCCTACCCCAGTGTTATAGTTCGTGCTTGCAATCCGCATGACGAAAATGTGCAATTATCGAGTTCAGCTGTTCAAAATTTCACGAACAATAAGATTAATCCTGCTAATTGTTTCCCAAGTTAAATCACAACATTAGTTTGAAAGTAAAACAAGTTTTTTTTCCCGTAAAATAAGAGGCCATATTCTAAAAATACTATGACAGTATTTTGGTTACGAAGTAGACAAGTTATTCATCACAATTTTACTATATTAACCGTAATCGGAAAATACTAGATATATCACCGGCTTGCACAAATAAATATATGTACACACATATGGTAAGTTATTAACTACTAATCTTTTACTAGTGAAAATTCACCAATTGCCTACCTCAATTTGTGCGAGTCTTTTTGTATGAAAGTTGATGTCTCAAGTATTACTAAAATAACCCTCTTTAAGTATAAATAAGTCAAAAGCTTAGGTAATTTGAAGATTGAAATATAATTTACACAGTATACTTCACTCTCGATCCTACTTTGGACTTCGTACTTAATTATTACTAGTAAAAATAACTCATATTTTGTTGGCCAATTAAAAACATCAGAATTTCTATTGTCAAGTCATGTGTAGTGTTTTTAAATAATATTTAAATTTAATTTACAATTAAGATAAAACATAACTACTCTGTAAAGACTACTTAATTTTTTTGTTCTACCAAAAAGATATATGTACAGATATATTTTACTGTTTCAACCGAATTTTAATTTAAGATCAAAATCAAATTGAATCGAAATCACTTGATTATAGTTTATGCAATGACTAATATTGCAAATTATATATAAATATATTTAATAAGGGAAAACTGTTTTATATTGAAACTTTTTATGATAACGCCTTTTCCTTTTTACATACATATAGAAAAATTAAGGAGTACTCCAATGTAGCAAATCTATAATTATATAATTATGAACATGCGATAATAAATATAAAACAATAAAATCATTTGTTATTCCATTAATAAACTTCACTAGACATGATTTCAATTAATTAGATTTTTTTTTTTGTTTGAATGAACAAATTTTTGTTAACAAAGTACATTATCTTGTTTTCATAATGCATGTAGCTTGACGAGCATTGACTAAGACAAAACATAAACTACTTTATTTATAATCTTTTCGATTCGATCTCATGTTTTAATTAAATACAAATTTGTAGTATTTTATTTAAAATTGATTTATACATCTGATCTTGTAATTATATATATTGTAGCATGCAAGAACTTAAATGAGTACATATATATATATAGCTTATATAATTGAAATTAAAAGAAAATAACTTAATTTGAGAAGTCAGAATATATATATATATATATATATATATATATATATATATATATATATATGTCAAAGTATTTTACTGTTTATTCCTAGAGAATTAAATGAGCATCTTCTTTAATTCTTTGATGCAATTTCACGTGCGCACGCCAAAATTTGCAGTAACTTGATTTTGCTAGGTAGGTAGCATGTTGTAAGTAGTTATATCGATAAGCTATCACTTGCTCCCTCCCCCCAATGCTTTTAATATCAGCTACTGATGTTAAAGCATGCAATTAAGTACGTACAGGTACAGTATTATGTCACGTACTAACAGTACGTATATACGTACCTCCACTGCCCACTCCATCCTCTTAATTCGACACCATATATATCATGCATGCTTCAGAATTAACGATCAAGACGACATCGATCATATCACTGCTTAATTAGTGTTTACGACGAAGATCGAACTCAACCTCAAATTCTACTTGTACACAATGACCAGATCAAATCATGATCATCCTAGTGGGCATGTAGTGGCATAATTAAATAATACGTACTGGTAGCTGCTACTGCTACTGCTATGAAGCAGATATATAGGCTAGTATATACTCCGTAGCAAACCAGATGGTTCGTGGGTTTGCTCGATCAGGGGGCTAGTTTCAATGAACACTCGATCGATCACAAGATTGGCTACATAGACACTCGATCATATATGGTAATCCTTGGGAGGTACTCACTAACCACTCTTCTTCTCGACTATCAAATTCAAGTACACATATTGCATGACGGTTGGAGCCGACGACGTTCAGGTGGACAAATTAGTCACCAGTAACAAGGTGAATAAACAGGGTACGGGTTAAGCTCGAGCTGCTTTAATGCATCAATTATCAAAGTCTCGGCATCTTCATCGATTTGCCGTTAAACTTAATTGGGTTTGTTATTTTTTCTGTTGCTGCGCCCCGGGTATTTTTCATTGTGTACAGGATCAGTTATCTTCAGCACATTTTCTATATATATTTCTTTATGAAAATGTTGCATAATATATTGTCCCTAGCTCGATATAATCAAAAGCACCACTCGTGCGTCGTCTCAACTCACAGGTCAATGATTGATGCTGGTGCTTTCATTATTAATTTCTCCTCAAAAAGTTTAAACAAAAAACGTAATTAAGTATATTCTCTATATCCTTGTAGTCCTTAAATACATACAAGCCTTTCAATTTTTCCATCTACATAAGAAACAACTACTGAAACGCTACCAAAAGAATTGGGATTGAGTACAAACATCAATTCAACATCTGACTTGGACCATTGTGATCGTCAGTAATGCTCAAGTTTAGTAGGAGTAGGACTTCCGATGTCTAGAAATGACCCATCGTTTATAGGGCATACACCATGCATGCTGTGACTGTACACACTACAAGTAAGATGGCAAGAGTACTACCGAGTGAAAATTTATATGGGACTAAAGATTTGAGAGTTGGTCTTGGGAGAGGACCAAACACTGACGACCGTCAACCAATACGTAAGTTTTGACAAATTTAGTCATTTTGACACTTTTTGTGCCGTCCCCAAATTTTACTAAATCAAGCTGTCTATTTTCTGTTTTCTTGATAATTTTACCTTTACATATATATATATCATAAATTTTGTTCACTGTATCTATAAAATCTTAGTGCACTATCAGATAAAACTTTGATGAGCGTGAAAAGAAATTAAAAAAAAAACTCCAATTTACAAAATATACAAATTTAAACAAGGGACTTAATACATCGCATGCATGATACTGCTACTGCCAAGAACTTCAAGGATAGAGATAGAGACCAAGAAGCATAGTTTGCTTGGCATATGTCAAATTTAATTATGGAAATAGAGATCTATATTAATTAGATGCGTGCACAAACACACACAAACCCACTCGCGCAACTGCTTTAACCATTGGAAGCTGACGTCATCACGCAATCTTTAGAGGGAGATAAGAGTGACCGATGGAGCCTTTCATAATGAATAAGAATCCTACTTTTGGCGCCATGCCAAACTGTTTTTTCTTTATATATTTTATTGTCAAGAATTGTAACGGAAGGGACCAGAAAATACCGAACTAAATAGAGATCTACCCTTCCTGAATCACCTGCTCAGTAATGATATTCCAAATATTCCTTTTCTATTTTTGGGACTGGTAGGAGTGGCAACTGATGAAAGATTAGCTGCAATTTGTCATTTCCGCGCACTCCTGGTCATGATCAACCTTCATTTTTCTTTTTCATCATCCATAATCAACCTTCATAAATTCTATACTCATATATAGTGGTTACAAGTGAAATACCCTTCCGGAATGAACAAAATGGGAAAATTAGACAACTTATCAAAATTTAAAAGTTGCTTCAAGTACAAGATTTGAACAATCATTACATAGAACCCTTACTATAGCAAGGATGACGGTAAATCCAAATTACAAAGAACCTTGGACACGCAGACAACTAAATTGGATATCCAAAATATCAAGACTCAACCACCGCATGTCACTCGTCATCTTTGTACGGATACTCCTCTGGAACTTGCTTTAAGAGTTTCACCTGCAACTCAAATAAGTCGTCTCCCCTGAGCATATCACGAACCCAAGTGACTTCAGCCTTCATTGACACCTATATATAGCAGTAATGTTCAGGCTTCATAATCATTATTTTATACAAACTTGTTTCAAACCAACATCCGTTCCTCAAACTTCAACCAGATAAATGTTGATCTTCAGATTAAAAGTAATCACCATTAATTAAAGACAAAATGACTTAACTGTCCCTCATATTGCCGCTCAACTTTAATGTAGCCCCTTAATCATCAAACTTGGAAATTCCATCCCTTAATAACGTCAAATTTATAAATAAAGCGCCTTAACGCGTCGTCGCGTGACAATTGCGAAAAAGTATATTTACCACTTTTATAGCATATACTCCTGAATTCTTTGGCTATTTTTACCCTTTTTAAAGTTGTTATGGGGTCTGCATGCAACTAAGCTCTTGATCAGCAATTGGACTCAACTGCAACAACTTGGCAAGTTAAGGGGAGAGAATTGTCAACTTTGGTACTTGGGCTACATTAAAACTGGGTAGAAAGGCAGAAATGTCATGTCATTTAATAAAACCAGAGTATAACAAAGACCTAATTAGTTCAAAATCATGTTAGTTTTAAGAAGAGAAACAGTGGCCAACTCCTGGACCTTTTCTCCCCCATTTATTCCCAATAATTGTAAGGCATGTGATGGAGCTTGTTCTTTTTATGCTAGAAAATTGATTTTCGCCTTCCAACTAATAACCCAAACATTGCTCCTCAACTTTTTTTCCTCTTCAATTAGTTCTCGAACAGATCTTTTCTATGCCTTCATGTCCTTTAATTTCTATTAAAATCGTCGAACATGGTTGTCACATCAACGTTTTCAACCTAAGACTCTGTATTCCAAATCTTTTTGCCGGATATGAAAATTTTGAGCTCACTGAAGTTCAAGACATTTTCATTGATTCACTCAACTCAAATGTCTGTTTCACTTGGGGGTGTTCAGCTCTTACATTTTTCCTCTTCATTTAGTTCTCCAACAGATCTTTTCTATGCTTTCATGTCCTTTAATTTCTGTTGAAATCATCAGACGTGGTATTGTCACATCATCGTTTTCAACCTAAGACTCAGTGTATTCCAAATCTTTTTTCCGGATAAGAAAATTTTGAGCTCACTGAAGTTCAAGATTTTTCATTTATTCGCTCAACTCAAATGTCTGTTTCACTTGGGAGTGTTCAGTTCTGCCTCACATTTTTTACAACACTGCTTACTGTTAAAGAGATTACCACAAGAATTACCAACTACCACAGGTCATAAATGATGAAGATAGTAGAGGGAGGAGATCCACAAGGATTAGCACTTTTTGTCTTTAATTTCACTTGAAAGGGAAGCTTTCTTTTGATGCTTTATAGGATAATAAAATTTTCACTGAATATTGTTATCCCTTATGGTTCTTTCCAAAATCAAACGTAAAAGAGTGTATTACTATTACCGTCCGAAGAAAAGGGAAAAATAGGAGGGAAAATCTTCGTTCATATTGAACCCTAAAACTAATAATTTGTAACCTGAGTAGTAAATGATTGTAGCATGATAATGCAATCATGAGATTTATATTGAGGACTTGACGACTTGGTGGCTTTTTATACTACTATTCATTGATACAGAAGTTTTGTGAAATGGAGCACTATCAGGTGAAATTATTGAGAAAGATTGATTTGAGTGAGTTGTTAGTATTCCAATGAAATCAATTGAAAAAAAACTATAAACAACAAAATATTGATTTATCAGTAGAGTTAATGAAGATCAAAACAACAGCTTTAGCCCTGACAAGAACAAGGCAAAATGATAAAGCAGCTACACCTTAAAAGAGGGAGAGAAACGAGATGATGTGCTGCATATTAAGAGACCAATAATAGTATCATGTATCATTATCTATGATAATTTCTCCTTCTAAATAATTATAACTCAACAGGAAGGAAATTGATGTTTGATTATGCAAGTTCCATTTGAAGTGAAGGTGGCGAACTGAAAATTCATTTTCCCTGAGGACTTAGCAAGCTTGTTTCATGTGCCATTGTTTATGCTGTCATGTAATGCGGAACAGGAAGAAATTAAAAAGTTAATTTTTAATTATCGTATATTGTTATTTAGAAATATATCTTTGTAATTAATGATTATTAATTATTATTTATTATTTGGAATATTCTAGAACAAGATCATGATAACTAATAGTAACATCATGATAATTATTATTAGTTTGATTATGATAGGAGTCATAATCTGTACAGATTTGCTACCAAAAATATTTTAGGGAATTTACTTGGACACTGAGTCAAGGAGTACTATTTCAATAATGAATTATTGAATTGAATTGAGTTACACTGTGTGCATTTGTTTATCCTTCGTTATTACTCTTTTGATCTCTCGATTATGCAGTAAAGAAGTATCTGTATAGCGCAAAAGAAGCAAAATAGAATGAGCAAAACACAACCGATGAATGAAGAAAAGGCTAACCATCTCTAGAGCCCCTCTAATAACTCCACTTAAGATGTTGCAGTAGTAAAGACCTTGACAATTATCAGGAAGTTCGACAAAGTCTACGAGTGGGTTATCCTCCAGTATAAGACTGCAACTTGTTCCCTCAGCATCCCAATTGGTCACTGATGCAGTGACCCCTAAAAACATTTTGAAACCAACCTGTTCATACAAAAGGATTAAATTTAAGTGCATAAGCATAGGTACTTCAACATTGCCTAAAAAATTGACAACTTGCGGAAATTATTTTGAAAAGGCTACAGTTTGTACTAGAACTGATTTACAAAGACAAATGCAAATACTGTGATTCATATATCACAAGGCTTATACGTAACTATATTTAATAAATATTGAAAGAAAAAAAATGCTAATATCATTTTAAATATGATTCATAATTTTCAAGAATTAATTTAGCATGTATAACAGGATACTTATTCAGGTACACCGAGTAGAAGTGCAAGGATAAAGAGCTGAAATGAAGACCAAGCTATGACTTGGAGTACTTTTTAAGCAACTCGTTGTGAGAAAAATATGAAATAGGATCATCAGTATTACCATAAATAAAACTAGAAAAACAGTTTTGTTCTAATAAGTATTTCAGGTAAGCCATGTATAAATATATAATGTTCCTAATTTAAGGTGTCTTGTTGTTGGATCTTCACTAGTTGGTTTCAGGTATCCCAACAAGTACGAAGCTCATGGGGTACTCTCACATGTAAACTTCAATTGATAAATAATAATAGGCCACCAACATCAATAATTCAATATTGTGTTGGTAGTTGACTAGTAGCATTGGTTGGCTTCTAACAGTTAGGTGGCTAGCAATATCTACCTGACTGGAAACCAGGATTCACATACTGGTATAAGCATTCTCATGTAGCTAGCTGCAATTAAAACTAGTAAAATTATGAACCTATATCCATATATCGTTACGCTAGTAACTCACTGAATTTTTGCATTTTGTGTGACAAGTTTAATAGATTTTTGGATTATAGGTCCAGGTAAAAGTAAAGTTTAATCCTCTAAGTCATCTGTTAGCGTGCATGGTTTTCACATATGTGCCTTTAAACAACTTAAGCAAGGAGGTACCTCCATAGTCCATAATACTAGTACTAAGAGAGAAAAAAGGGATAAACTACAGAGTGGATCCTGAAAAGTAAGGATAAGAGCAGTAAACAAACATATAAATATATATATATATATATATATATATGAAAAACAGAAGTAAACCTTTGCTATAACTTCAGCAGTCTCCTTGAATTCAACACATCTAGAGACGTTAGATTTAGCAAGAAATTCGTCAATTAGACGAATTCCGATATTATAACCCCTACAAGAAAGTATGATCAGACTCTAGCACAACCGATCAATAGGCACAGTAGAAACAGGATTTGTATACAATTTACCGACATTTGATCAAGTTGCTTGTTTACTTCATCAACCTCCTCCAGATCAGTAAGCAGTTGTCGTACAATGGCACCATATGTCAGAGTGAAAAGCTCAGCGTTCTATCAGCAAAATACAAAACATGTACATTAAATACGACAAAAAATAGATCAAGCAGTCGTTCGTTCAGAAAAGGGGAAAAGGTGGAATGGTTGAATTATAGGCCCAGTTTAGTTCAATTTCAATTTCAATATGGGATGACATTTCACGACTTGACTTGAACTCCATAACCGAACGAACAAGATGAATACAAAATGATTGAGTTGAATTTGTGAATAAGTGTATTGTTATACTCACCACTCGCTCGACGTTGGCGAAAATGGTATCTCCAGATCTGGGGCCGACTGGAGCCATGTAATCGGTTTCGTCAGGTTTTCTTCCTATTTTCTATGGATCGGGAGATCGATCTGAAGAGCCGATTGCTAGGCTTTAGCACGACTGACGGACGGACTGAGCGAGGGCAACTCAACCAACTGTAATGCCAACAACTCGCTCGGGTCAGGAGGCTAATTTAAAATTAATAGGGAGTAATTGAGGTATATTTCACGTTTTAAATTTTATTCATTAATTTTATATAAATAAATTCATAATTTATTTAAAAATTCAGTTATACAGACAGAGAAAATATCAAAAAATAAAATAGTGCACAAATTTTCAATGGTTAAAATATATTAATTTTTATATAATTATAAAAACTATGTAAAAAGAGTTTAAAATAATTCCAAAACATTACATATAATTTATTTTTATATGTTCTTTTAATCTATATAGTTAGATTTTTCTCATATATTCTAAAAATTGAAACATAATACGAATGAATAGTAAAATAAAAATAAATTATAACTCAATTCTTTTTTTCCCAAATTATAATTACATTTAATTGCAAGAACAATATGTACATCTGATTCAAACTATTGTATAATTATAATTAACTGTTTGGGTTTTAATATCTTAACCGAAATATATATTTTTTTAATTGAAAAAAAAAATTAACGATATGTTAGAATATTGATTTTTAATCCGAGCACCAACTCAACTGGAAATAATCTCATATATTTGTTTGTATATAAACACTAAACAAAGAGTTTATCCAAAAAATTTTAAATAAGTGTCTAAATTAATTTCATGGCATTTCGACTCAATTTAACATTTATAAAAGCGATCCTTAACGAGTTACAAAAAATCAAATTAAGATTTTATTCCTAAAAATTCTCTAATTTTAATTTAATTTGGTTGAACATCACTTATCACTTTTCCAATTAAAATTTCATTTATAATCAAAATAATTCTTATGTAATAAAATCAATTTATTTAGAGTTTTTAATTTTTTATTACAATAATTTTTTATTAAAATATATAGTAAAATATATAATTAAGAGTAACCATATAAAAAAACTCATTAAACATACATCCAAATAATCTAAAAAAGACTTACAAAAATTGGAAAGAAAAAAAATTAAATTAACAAGTCAAACATTATTATTTTTTACAATAACTACAAAAATAATTTTATAGTCACTATTGTAAAATAAAATCATGTTGATATTAATCTTATATAACAATTTATATTAATAATTTAAAATATAAATAAAATAATTATTGATCGACAAAATACACCACTAAATAAATATTCAAAATTATTAACAAATAATGATAAAGAATACTTATATAAATTACAAACAATTATAAAAATAATTTAATTTTTAAAATTAGTTTATATAAATATACAATTATGAAAAATAAAATTCGTGTTTAGTACGGGTAACAAAATTAGTATCATTAGTGATAAAACTCATACACGACATAAATAAATTTATGATAATTAATTGGTTGAAATTATTTTAATTATGATAGGTTGGTTGTAACGAATTAAGTTATGATTGTTCAATTAGATTAACTAGTTTTCAACCCTGTGCTTAGCACACGTTGTTTTATTTTTTTTATTTTTCTTTGAACAATATTAAAAAAATTAATATATCTATATTATATATATATATATGTGTGTGTGTGTGTGTTATATATATATATATATATCTAAATTAAATATATTTTAATTTATGTAAGATAAAATATATTATTTCAATATTTTTTTAGTTGTAAATCTTTTAGTATACGATATGTTATGCGTATACAACTTTTACTGATTTGTTTTTTTTTTGTAATTTTTTAGGTAATATTAAGATAATTATAATTATTTAGATTTTTTTATTTATAATATTTTTATATCATAATTATATGTATAACGTATTATTTTTGTAATTATTAACATATTCAAAGTCAAAATTAAATACTATTTGTTCTAAACATGAAAGCAGACACCTATTGAAATTAAAATTATTTTTAGTAACAATAAGAAACCTATTAATAAAATATAAAACTCCTAAAAGTTAGGTTCAATTTATGGTACACATTTTTTTATTAAAAAAATCTATCCTTGAAAGGAAAATGATTCACTTTTCACTATGACATTAAAATTATGATTAAAATAAAGTTAAATATACATATATGTGTGTCCATTACATTAGTATTATTTTAAAAGATATAAACCTCTTATTTTATGAATAAATTTGTGTGACAAAGAGATAAAAAAGTTAATGTAAGTATAAAGTGAACTAAAAAAAGCAGAAGAAACAATAGATAGCAGATGAGGTAAAGAATCGCACAACATGACAAAATTTTAATGCATATTAAATTGCTAAACTCTTTTGGGATTTGACTATCGAAGTGTACAATAAAGAAAACCAATCAGATTAAGTTTGTTTATTTATAAATTAATCAATAATATGTATGATTATTTCTAAAATAAGATGACTAAAATATATTAGTTTTTCTGGTACACGTAATGCATGTGCAATATTTTTTTTTGTTAACTTTATAATATTTAAAAATAAAGAAGGATGTACCTGTATAAATGGGAAGGAAATTTCATTTTTCTAAAGAATTCGAGAAGAGAAAAATAATGAAAACATTAAAAATTAAAATAAGGGTAAAAAAGATTAAAAAAAATTAAAAAGGAGTAAGAGAGAGAAAGAATGTGGTATTGTTGATGATAGTGTATTAAGTTGAAAGTGGAAAGGTAATATGTTTTTTTTAAGTAATTACACAAAATATCCATGACAAGTTTTTTAAGGGCCAAATTTTTAATGAATAGAGATGATTATTTCATTTATCTTTCTGAATTTGCAAATTATAGTCATTAATGTTGTAAAATAGTATTACTAAATATATTTTGTTTCTATCTAAATTACTTAATAATGTGAGTGCTTTTTCCTATATTTTAAAAATAATATTACTAATATATTACTAAATAATTTATGCATATCTTAATCTGTAATTACAATTGATATTTTATTTTATTTTATATTTCTAAATTAATTTATATTATTTCCGAATATTGTGTTTAAATATCTAATTGGTGAAATGAATATGTCTGACTATTTTATTTGTCATTGTAAATTTAAAAATAATACTACTAATAAATTATTAATAATATTTTAATTTGTAATTGTAGCTGGTTTTTCGTTTGTGTTTTTCCCTTTTATTTTTTTATATAACTTTATATTATATCTAGATATTATGTTTAAAAATCTAATTAGTGAAGAGTGTTAGCAAATATAGTTTGTTCCTTTCTGAATTACTTAATAATGTGTCTGAATATTTCATTATCTTTTATAAATAACATTACAAATATATTGATAATTATTTGTGCGCACTTTAATACGTAATCACAAACTATGAACAATATTTTCTTTGTGAACATTTGAATTTGGTAAAATTGAAGTACATGCCAAGAAATATATGAAATTATACAATGATATCAGATTGCGGTGTGAGAAAGAATCATATTTTCAAATTTGAAAATTTAAGATTTGGAATAATAACGGAGAGTCATAATTTTAAATTAAAAAGATAAGTCACACTAATAAATTTAAAATTTAAAAACTCACTTGAATGCGAGAGTTTGAAAACAAGATACCACAAGTTAATTACTTTTGATTAAAAACACTCCAATCCAATTTTCATGTCATCTTGAGCGGTCTTTTCAAATTATCAATAATCTGAAGTATTTTCAAATGTGTTTATTTCATTTTATCATTTTGCATAATTACTTAATAAATAAGCGATAATATTTTAAAAGATTACACCAAGGTGGTCATCGTTACTATCTCCAAAGGTGATCATCAGTTGAATCACATTTCTACCCTTCATGTTTTAATAGCGTACTATATATATTACACATTACATTATAATACATAGTAAATAATACAATATATATTTTTATATATTATAATATCTTATAGATCATTATTATTATTATTGTTATTATTATATATAATATATAATTATATATTTTTATCTATTTTATAGTGTATATAAGAATAATAATTATTAAATATTATGATATTATATATAGGAGCCCGATACATAGCTAACGTTAGTTGTGTAGTCTTTCGTAACTAACACATTTATAACCGTCGTTCGGATGATTCAACGCTGGAGATCAAACTAAAAAAAAAAACCTTCCACCAGTGAGAGTGGCGGAAAGGGCGAATTTTTTTTTTGTCTCCATCCTCCAATCTCATTGGCGGAAGGGAAAAAAAAAATTCCCCTTTCCACCAGTGAGACTGCCGGAAAAGGGAATTTTTTTTCTTTTTCCCCTTTCCCTGCCTTCCGCTAGTCTTGTATTTGATATTTATGTTTGAAAGGGCATTTTTTTTAAGTTTTCCGCCAGTCTTAAAAAAAATTGCTTCATAAACTGTTATTTTTTTTAAAGCCTTATGTCAGACATTTTTAGTGTAAAAAAATCTTTTCCCTTTTCGCCAGTCTTTTTTTTTCTCCCTTCGCCTGCCTTCCGCCAGTCTTGTGCTTGATATTTATGTTTGAAATGGCATTTTTTTTAAGTCTTCCGCCAGTCTTTAAAAAAAAATTGCTTGATAAACTGTTATTTTTTTTAAAACCTTCTGTCAGACATTTTAAGTGTAAAAAAAACTTTTCCCTTTCCGCCAGTCTTATTTTTGCCTGCCTTCCGTCAATCTTGTACTTGATATTTATGCTTGAAAGACCATTTTTTTTAAGTCTTCCGCTAGTCTAAAAAAAAAATTGCTTGATAAACTGTTATTTTTTTTTAAATCCTTCTGTTAGACATTTTCAGTGTAATACATTATATTAAACTGAAATCTCAAATTGTATAACACATTATCAATAAATACAAATATATAACACACCATCGACAAAAAACATATATATTACACTGACAAACATAAATTGTATTACATCTGAATCAAATAGAACTAAAACAAAAACAACTTCACTCCATTGATCATACATATTAATCATTACTCTTCATTAGAATCCAACATCAGTGATCCTGTCATCTTGTACCCTCTAGGGGGGGCCCTTGCCATTCCTTTGTGCAGTTCCCAAGCAAGACGCAAGCAAATAATGAATGCATCTTGAACTGTCCATTTAGCTGTAGTGGGATTTAGTCCACGTGAGATTGCGTCCATATATTTACAAATGTAAACCCCACAGTCTGAACCATTATGTTGTTTCGCCACTTCAACTTTCTTCCCGAGTTTTGCATCTCTTGAGGGCCAATTGGTCTTGAAGTCAGCAAATCTTAGTAAGATAGGTACAAGAGTTTTCTGCTCATTTCAAAAATAAAAATTAGTAAGTGACAATAAAATATTAAAACCATATGTAAATTAACATAAAATCTTTTGTACTTACCGTAACTACAACATCCACCTGGTATCGCGCATCCAACTGTATCGGAGGTCATCTCAGGATGCATGGGATCAATGATTTTTATCGCCCATGCCTTAACATTAAACATCACCAGGACAAAATGTTCGTGTATGCGGGAATGGAATGGCATGAAAATGACATCACATTCCGAAACACGTAAACCATTTTGTTCTACAAAGTGCTGTACAAAGTCAACTGCATTTGCAATATCAGTTTCGACTCCGACATTTATCATGGTTTGACCCACGACAATGAAGAAAGTCGGTAGATAATAGAAATTTCTTTTTAACTTTTTTCCCTCCCGTGTTATGACGGCGTCTCTTTTTGCCAACAATTCTTTGTAGGCGTCCACAATTGTGTTGTCTATGTTGTTGCACCCCTGCTTATATAATCTTTGCTTAAATGATTATTCTTTATTTAGTATATAAGAATTGATGATGTAATATAATCCTTGCTTAAATGTTGTAAAAGGACTTAGAAAAATATCCAACTTGTTAGGTGGATATACTACTTAGTTAAGTAAGAAGTTTTGATCACCATTGAAGTCTGCTGAAGAAGGTTACTGAAGATGCAAGAAATATTCTAAGTATAGTCCTGCTTAGAATGGAAATAAGTAAGGACCTTTATGCACTTAAAATATTTCAAGTATAGTCCTGCTTAGAATGGAAATAAGCAAGGATTTTAGTAAGAAAGATCCTTTGCTTATCAAAGTGAAGATTGTCAGAAAAGTTATCTTAACCCTTGCTTAGTCAACTTCTGGGAAACTCTTCTAAAGGGCACTAGAAGACAGAAAAACGGCTAACTTTTTGAACTAAGCAAGGACTGCTGAAAAGGTACAAGTCACATCAAGGATAGTACACTCCAACGGATCTATTTCAAATCTCCAACGGATAGTTCTTTTGGAGAAGTATAAATAGAAGTCATAAATTTCATTTATGACTAATCAATGAACCAACCACCTCCAATTGAACAAAACTCTCTGACATCTTAAAGACTACATCAAGACATCACTAAGCTTGAACAAGTGCTATCTATCTGCTCAACTAAGGAGCAATCTACTTGAAGATAGCAAGCAAGATTTTCTCAAATCTTCCTAGAGTCTGTGTGACTAAATTGGACTAAGTGTCCTCCTGCTAAGTTGGTCTAAGTGACCTATTGTAAATTGGACTAAGTGTCCTCCTGCTGATTGTTCTATGTGAACAAGTTCTAGTGATAGCCTTCTCAAGTAAAAGAGAAGAAGAGTGGAGTAAGATTATTCCGAACCACTATAAAAATTCTATCTTTACTCCTGCTTATCTTTTATATTGCTTACCTGCTTTGCTGTACTTTGCTTTAGTCCTACTGAACTCTTTCAGCAAAGACTTACTATCTTTGCTACTTATAGTCATTAACCTTTGTTACAAAAACTAAGGGGTACCTTGCTTAAACAAATTCTGCTGCAAAATTCTTTGAAAACATAAGAAACTCTTTTATAATCTATAAGTGTTTTAATTCAGTAAAGTTTTCTAAGCAAGACTTAATTTTTGAAAAATACTATTCAACCCCCCCCCCCCCCCCCCCCCCCTTCTAGTATTTTTACCCTTTGGGACCTAACAAGTGGTATCAGAGCTTAACACTCTTTGCTAAGCCCTAAACCTTGAGAGGATCCAAACTTAAAACTTTCTAATGGCTTTAAGAAGTGATTTTGGTGGCAAGCCTCCTATATGTACCAGAGATAGATTTGCTAATTAGAAATTGAGAATACAGGTATATATGGATGCCATTGATGAGGAACTATATGAAACAATAAAGGTTGAACCCTAAATTCCAGAAAAGCTATCTGTTGATTATCCAAATAAACTCATTCCTAAGCAGAGAAAGGAATAGACAAATGAAGAAAAGAAGTTAGTAGGATACAATAAGAAGGCAATGAACATTCTCTTCATGGCTCTTGAAGAGGAAATGTTAGAAAGTGTGTCTAACTGCACTTCTGCTAAAGAGGTATGGGATGCCTTGCTGGTACTCAATGAAGGAACGGTTGAAGTCAGAGAGAATAAGCAATCCTTGCTTATTCAACAATATGAAATGTTTAGCATGCAGCAGGGGGAGAATCTCACTGCTATGTACGAAAGATTTACTGTCCTGCTTAACAATTTGCGTGCTCTAGGGAAGACCTATGACACAAAGGACATTAATCTTAAATTCACGAGATCTTTGCCAAGGCAGTGGGATCCTAAGACCACTGCTGTGAAAGAGTTGAGAAATTTACATAGTATTGATCTTCAACAACTCTATGGAAACCTGCTTACATATGAAATGGAATTAGCTCAGAGAGAGGCTACATCTGAGCCAAGGAGGAAAGATAGAGGAGTTGCTTTGAAGGCTGCTGAGTCTAAGCAACAAGTAGATTCTGACTCTGAATCTGCTGATAGTGATGAAGATATGGCTATGCTAGCCAGAAAGTTCAGAAGGTTCATGAAAATGGATAGAGGAAACTTCAGAAGAAATACAAGCAGCAGTAAAAGAGATCCATCAAAGGATCTATGCTATAATTGCAAGAAGCCAGGTCACTATGTTGCTGATTGCCGAAGTTCAGCAAGAGATGAAAAGAAATTCCCTGCTAATGACAAGAGTAAGGGAAAAGAATATTACAAGAAGAAGTACCAGTAGAAGAATACTTCAAACTTCAAGAAGGACAAGGGACTTATTGCTGAAAAGTCATGGAGTGACAGTGACAATGACTCAGAGGACTCAGGAGCAGAAGTAGCTAACCTCTGCTTAATGGCTAGAGAATCTGAGACAAGCAAGGAGGTCGACCTTGCTGAGGTATTTGATTTTGACTCTCCTGATATTTCTGAAGCTGAGTTGTGTTCCTTGCTTAAGGATGTTGCATCTCAGTGGCATAGATATAGAAGATTGCTGAGAATTGCTTCAGCAGAGTCTGATCAACTAAGGAGCAAGAACTCTGAAATCTTGCTTACACTTGAAAAGGTGCAAGCTGAGAATTTGGAGTTACTTGCTGCTGATGATGAGAGGACCCTGCTTAGACAGCATCTTAGAGACTCTCAAGAGAGAGAGTCTAAGTTAACCTCCCAAGTTGAGGAATTAACTACTACAATCTCCACATGGAACAAATCTTCTTCAAATGCATATGCCTTGCTGAAAAGTCAAAGAAGCATGCTAGACAGAAGTGGAATTGGATCCGGGACTTGCGAAGTCCTTGCTGAAAGTAGTGGAGAAAGTGATGCTAAGTTTATCAGCAGAACAATCTCTGTGCATTCAGCAGAGTGTAAAACTCCTGCTAAGACCAAAGGTAATAGAAATGTTACCTTGCTAAAGAACAAAAATCCCTGCTGACCGTAACTATAAGCAGGGACATGGTGCAAAACAGACCAAGGGTGGAATGTTTAGCAAGAATCATGTTTCTCCTGCTTATAATTACAATAATGCAAGGAATTTGAAATTTAGCAAAGGTTGGGTTAGGAGCAAACACTGGAAACAACCTCAATCTAAGAGAAGAGGTAAGCAGCACACACATCACAACATGATGCATTTGAGATGCTATTGTTGCCATAGGATTGGTCACATAGCTTCTCTTTGCCTTGCTGACCCTTACTATTCTAGTTGGTCTCAAAAATAAAAAATGAGACAAGTATGGGTCCCCAAGGGTACTAACCTTACTGGACCCAAGGTTTGCTAGGTACCAAAGTGATTGCTTATGTTTTGCAGGTTGTGAGCAAGGAACAAATTTGGTACTTGGACAGTGGATGTTCAAGACATATGACAAGAGATAAAGCCTTGCTCACCAATTTTAAAGAAAAGGATGGACCTCAAGTGATCTTTGGAGATAATAGTGCTGGAAGAACTAAGGGATATGGTTCAGCAAGAAATGGGTTAGCCTGCTTCAACAAGGTTGCCTACGTGGAGGGTCTCAAGCACAACTTGCTTAGCATAAGCCAGTTGTGTGACAAAGGGCATAAGGTCGCCTTCCTAGACAATCAATGTCAGGTAAGAGATCTTCAAACAAATTCTCTGAAGCTTTCTGGTTCAAGAAATGGGAATGTTTATGTAGTAGATTTAGCTAAGCTAAGTCCTGCTGAAACAACCTGCTTTCTTGCTAAAGCTTCAGCAGATGCTAGTTGGTTATGACATAAGAGACTTTCACACTTAAATTTTAAAACAATTTCAAAACTAGCTGCTAAAGATCTTGTAAAAGGTTTGCCTAAATTTTCCTTTGAAAAAGAAAAACCATGTAGAGCTTGTCAATTTGGTAAGCAAACAAAACAATCCTTTTTAAGCAAACCTGAAAAATCAAACTCTATGCCCCTCCAACTATTACATCTTGATTTGTTTGGCCCTATATCAAGTAGTCTTGGTGGAATGAAATATGCATTCACTATCGTGGATGATTTCACTAGATTTACATGGGCATTATTTCTTGCTCACAAGAATGATGCTTTAGCAGAGTTTGAGAAATTCAGCAGACAAGTGCAAAATGAGAAAGAACTCAGAATCAAGTCAGTAAGAAGTGACCATGGAAGAAAATTCGACTTTGGAGGCTTTACTGAGTTCTGTGATGAGCAAGGAATTTCTCATAACTTCTCTGCACCAAGGACTCCACAGCAAAATGGAATGGTTGAAAGAAAGAACAGAACCTTGGAAGAAGCTGGAAGAACATTGCTTGCTGATGCTAGACTTCCTGAGTACTTCTGGGCAGAAGCAGTGAACACTGCTTGCTATACTCAAAATCGATCACTCATTCATCCAACTCTAAGCAAAACTCCATATGAGCTATGGAAGGGAAGAAAACCAAACATAAGCTACTTCAGAATCTTTGGATGCCCCTGTTATGTTCACAATAATGGTAAGGAGTACTTAACTAAATTTCAAGCAAAATCCGATGAAGGTATTTTCTTAGGGTACTCTAATCATAGCAAAACATTTCGAGTTTTTAATAAGAGGATTCTAACAGTAGAAGAGTTAGTTCATGTAGTATTTGATGAAACTAACCATGAGGAACCAAGTGGTTCACTCCCTCTTATAACTGAGCAGGAACCAAAGAAGAATCATCAAGTTGCAGAGACCAAGGAAGACTCTGCTGAAGCACCTTCAGAAAGTGCTGCGCCATTGGATAGCACCCCTGCTGAAGTAAAAGATGATGAACCCAACTTGGAGGAACTAAGACAGCAAGATATTCGATCAGATCTACCGAGAAGGATGAAATGGACCAAGTCTCATTTAGAAGACTTGATCATTGGAAATCCTACAAGTTCAGTAAAGACAAGAAGATCTTCTCAAAACGAAAATAGTTTTCTAAGTTTCCTATCTCAAATGGAACCTAAGAAAATTGAGGATGCTCTTGCTGATGCTGATTGGGTCCT
>CM025783.1:54701614-54712749 GCA_014636745.2 Centella asiatica
TGATCTTCAACAACTCTATGGAAACCTGCTTACATATGAAATGGAATTAGCTCAGAGAGAGGCTACATCTGAGCCAAGGAGGAAAGATAGAGGAGTTGCTTTGAAGGCTGCTGAGTCTAAGCAACAAGTAGATTCTGACTCTGAATCTGCTGATAGTGATGAAGATATGGCTATGCTAGCCAGAAAGTTCAGAAGGTTCATGAAAATGGATAGAGGAAACTTCAGAAGAAATACAAGCAGCAGTAAAAGAGATCCATCAAAGGATCTATGCTATAATTGCAAGAAGCCAGGTCACTATGTTGCTGATTGCCGAAGTTCAGCAAGAGATGAAAAGAAATTCCCTGCTAATGACAAGAGTAAGGGAAAAGAATATTACAAGAAGAAGTACCAGTAGAAGAATACTTCAAACTTCAAGAAGGACAAGGGACTTATTGCTGAAAAGTCATGGAGTGACAGTGACAATGACTCAGAGGACTCAGGAGCAGAAGTAGCTAACCTCTGCTTAATGGCTAGAGAATCTGAGACAAGCAAGGAGGTCGACCTTGCTGAGGTATTTGATTTTGACTCTCCTGATATTTCTGAAGCTGAGTTGTGTTCCTTGCTTAAGGATGTTGCATCTCAGTGGCATAGATATAGAAGATTGCTGAGAATTGCTTCAGCAGAGTCTGATCAACTAAGGAGCAAGAACTCTGAAATCTTGCTTACACTTGAAAAGGTGCAAGCTGAGAATTTGGAGTTACTTGCTGCTGATGATGAGAGGACCCTGCTTAGACAGCATCTTAGAGACTCTCAAGAGAGAGAGTCTAAGTTAACCTCCCAAGTTGAGGAATTAACTACTACAATCTCCACATGGAACAAATCTTCTTCAAATGCATATGCCTTGCTGAAAAGTCAAAGAAGCATGCTAGACAGAAGTGGAATTGGATCCGGGACTTGCGAAGTCCTTGCTGAAAGTAGTGGAGAAAGTGATGCTAAGTTTATCAGCAGAACAATCTCTGTGCATTCAGCAGAGTGTAAAACTCCTGCTAAGACCAAAGGTAATAGAAATGTTACCTTGCTAAAGAACAAAAATCCCTGCTGACCGTAACTATAAGCAGGGACATGGTGCAAAACAGACCAAGGGTGGAATGTTTAGCAAGAATCATGTTTCTCCTGCTTATAACTACAATAATGCAAGGAATTTGAAATTTAGTAAAGGTTGGGTTAGGAGCAAACACTGGAAACAACCTCAATCTAAGAGAAGAGGTAAGCAGCACACACATCACAACATGATGCATTTGAGATGCTATTGTTGCCATAGGATTGGTCACATAGCTTCTCTTTGCCTTGCTGACCCTTACTATTCTAGTTGGTCTCAAAAATAAAAAATGAGACAAGTATGGGTCCCCAAGGGTACTAACCTTACTGGACCCAAGGTTTGCTAGGTACCAAAGTGATTGCTTATGTTTTGCAGGTTGTGAGCAAGGAACAAATTTGGTACTTGGACAGTGGATGTTCAAGACATATGACAAGAGATAAAGCCTTGCTCACCAATTTTAAAGAAAAGGATGGACCTCAAGTGATCTTTGGAGATAATAGTGCTGGAAGAACTAAGGGATATGGTTCAGCAAGAAATGGGTTAGCCTGCTTCAACAAGGTTGCCTACGTGGAGGGTCTCAAGCACAACTTGCTTAGCATAAGCCAGTTGTGTGACAAAGGGCATAAGGTCACCTTCCTAGACAATCAATGTCAGGTAAGAGATCTTCAAACAAATTCTCTGAAGCTTTCTGGTTCAAGAAATGGGAATGTTTATGTAGTAGATTTGGCTAAGCTAAGTCCTGCTGAAACAACCTGCTTTCTTGCTAAAGCTTCAGCAGATGCTAGTTGGTTATGGCATAAGAGACTTTCACACTTAAACTTTAAAACGATTTCAAAACTCGCTGCTAAAGATCTTGTAAAAGGTTTGCCTAAATTTTCCTTTGAAAAAGAAAAACCATGTAGAGCTTGTCAATTTGGTAAGCAAACAAAACAATCCTTTTTAAGCAAACCTGAAAAATCAAACTCTATGCCCCTCCAACTATTACATCTTGATTTGTTTGGCCCTATATCAAGTAGTCTTGGTGGAATGAAATATGCATTCACTATCGTGGATGATTTCACTAGATTTACATGGGCATTATTTCTTGCTCACAAGAATGATGCTTTAGCAGAGTTTGAGAAATTCAGCAGACAAGTGCAAAATGAGAAAGAACTCAGAATCAAGTCAGTAAGAAGTGACCATGGAAGAAAATTCGACTTTGGAGGCTTTACTGAGTTCTGTGATGAGCAAGGAATTTCTCATAACTTCTCTGCACCAAGGACTCCACAGCAAAACGGAATGGTTGAAAGGAAGAATAGAACCTTGGAAGAAGCTGGAAGAACTTTGCTTGCTGATGCTAGACTTCCTGAGTACTTCTGGGCAGAAGTAGTGAACACTGCTTGCTATACTCAAAATCGATCACTCATTCATCCAACTCTAAGCAAAACTCCATATGAGCTATGGAAGGGAAGAAAACCAAACATAAGCTACTTCAGAATCTTTGGATGCCCCTGTTATGTTCACAATAATGGTAAGGAGTACTTAACTAAATTTCAAGCAAAATCCGATGAAGGTATTTTCTTAGGGTACTCTAATCATAGCAAAACATTTCGAGTTTTTAATAAGAGGATTCTAACAGTAGAAGAGTTAGTTCATGTAGTATTTGATGAAACTAACCATGAGGAACCAAGTGGTTCACTCCCTCTTATAACTGAGCAGGAACCAAAGAAGAATCATCAAGTTGCAGAGACCAAGGAAGACTCTGCTGAAGCACCTTCAGAAAGTGCTGCGCCATTGGATAGCACCCCTGCTGAAGTAAAAGATGATGAACCCAACTTGGAGGAACTAAGACAGCAAGATATTCGATCAGATCTACCGAGAAGGATGAAATGGACCAAGTCTCATTTAGAAGACTTGATCATTGGAAATCCTACAAGTTCAGTAAAGACAAGAAGATCTTCTCAAAACGAAAATAGTTTTCTAAGTTTCCTATCTCAAATGGAACCTAAGAAAATTGAGGATGCTCTTGCTGATGCTGATTGGGTCCTTACTATGCAAGAAGAGCTAAACCAATTTAGCAGGAACAAAGTTTGGAATCTTGTTCCCAGGCCAAGGAATCATGCAGTAATTGGCACCAAGTGGGTATTCCGAAATAAGATGGATGAAGATGGAATCATCACAAGGAACAAAGAAAGACTTGTGGCTAAGGGCTATTCTCAGGAGGAAGGAATCGACTATGATGAAACCTTTGCTCCAGTAGCAAGGCTCGAAGCCATAAGAATATTTCTTGCTTACGCTGCTTATCAAGACTTCAAAGTATTTCAGATGGACGTCAAGAGTGCTTTTCTGAATGGAGAACTTCAGGAGGAAGTTTATGTGGAGCAACCCCCAGGTTTTGCTGATCATGCTAATCCTCATCATGTATATAGGCTTGATAAAGCCTTATATGGTCTTAAGCAAGCTCCGCGTGCATGGTATGATACTTTATCTTCCTTTTTAATTGATGAAGGTTTCAGTAGAGGTAAAGTAGATACTACATTTTTCATTAGAAAACATAAAGATAAAACTTTGCTAGTACAAATCTATGTAGATGATATAATCTTTGGTTCTACTGATGAAAAACTTTGTGCAAGTTTTGCTAAGCTTATGCAGAGTAAATTTGAGATGAGCATGATGGGAGAGCTGAACTTCTTCCGTGGACTTCAAATTAAGCAAAGAGGTGATGGAATTTTCATCAATCAATCAAAGTACACCAAAGACCTGCTTAAGAAGTTTGGGTTAGAAGCAGCAAGTCCTATGAAAACTCCCATGTCATCAGCAACAAAGTTAGATAAAGATGAGCAAGGTAAATTCGTTGACATAACAAGCTATCGAGGTATGATCGGATCCTTGCTATACCTAACTGCTAGTAGACCAGATATTATGTTTGCTACATGTATTTGTGCACGTTTTCAAGCTAACCCCAAGGAATCAAATTTAGCTTCTGTTAAGAGAATTTTCAGATATCTCAGAGGAACTCCTAACTTAGGAATATGGTATCCAAAGGATTCTAACTTCAACCTTGCTGGATATTCCGATGCGGACTTTGCTGGGTGTAAAATAGATAGGAAAAACACAAGTGGAACTTGCCAATTCCTTGGAGGAAGACTTGTTTCGTGGTTCAGCAAGAAGCAAAACTCTGTGTCAACATCCACTGCTGAAGCTGAGTACATATCAGCAGGAAGCTGTGTCGCTCAGATTCTGTGGATGAAAAATCAACTTGCTGACTACGGGTTTGATTTCAAGTCTATCCCTATATTCTGTGATAATACTAGTGCTGTTGCCATTGCTTATAATCCTGTTTTACATTCTAGAACTAAACATATAGATATAAGGCATCACTTCATTAGAGATCACGTTCAGCAAGGTACTATAGAGATAAACTATATTCCTACTGAAAATCAATTAGCAGATGTTTTACAAAACCCTTGGATGAAAATCGTTTTAACAAACTGATAAGTGAATTAGGCATGTTAAATTGTGAATAGGCATTTTGCTACTAACATCTTGTCTGCTTAAACAAGGACTTTCGTTCTTAGCAAGTAAATTTCAGGAGAAAAAGCACTGCTGATGTCTCAGCAGACCTTCATATCCCTGCTGATTGACATATCAAACGTTGCTGAACAAAGACGCTGTTGAAAGAACTCCTGCTGATCAAGTCCCTGCTGAAAGCAGAATCCCTGCTAACAAAGTACAAATGCTGCTGAAAATTCCACATCAACCCTGCTGTAAAAGTTTGAAAAAGGGGAGACGTCCAGACAAAGGGGATATTTCAAAAACTATGTAAACCCCTGCTGGAACGTCAAAAATGCTGCTGAAAGGACCCATGCTGATCAAAGAACTCCTGTTGATCAAATGTTGCTGGGAAACGTACAACCCTGCTGAAAAATTCTGAAAAATGGGAGACGTCCAGAGAAAACTGCTATCTCAAAAAACTATGTTAACCCCTGCTGTTTCCATGAGCAAAGGATGATCCTGCTGAAACATCCAAAATCAGCAAGGATATTATTCCTACTGACTCAAGCTATATCCTTTCACATCTGCAAAGGTGTGCTACAACAAGCTTGCTCATTTCTATCTCTATTGCCAGAAAAATAGGTAATCATATCAAGCCGTAATTTTTCTCTCTCCTCATTAAATGCCACACTGCCCCATGATCTTTTACGGCTGCTGTCATTTCGGTAATTAATTCTCACCACTACCCATATTTTTCTCCCACTAACTCTTCACCTTCTCAAAGCAGTTACCACTCTTTAAACCCTTCAACTTCTTTTACCTCCTATATAAATTCCTTTTTAACCCTTCTCAAATTTACCGAAACCACAGCTCTGATCTCTCTCTATAATCTCTCTATAAACCCCTTCTGAAAATCGCCGTAAACCTTCTTCGACTACCTTTTTCCGATCACCATCAGCAGATATGGCTAATTGGTTAGACAAAATTGAGTCTGAGTTTATCATTGACTTAGATTCCTTTGCTGGTATTGAAGATGCTGATATCACTGAAGTAATAACCCTGCTGAGGAACAGCGGGGTACGATATATGATCTCTGCTGATACTCCCATATATGGGGAAGTGATCAGGGAATTCTGCTCAGCAATGCAAGTCCGTGACCACAACATAATCGGACGAGCAAATGGTCAGCTGGTTCTCATCACTCCAGCAAGCATTGCCAGGGTGCTACAAATGCCAAGTGTGGGCCTGCTGACTCCTCCCACCGTAACCCCTACTGTGCTTGCTGAGCTGGGTTATGTCAGGACCCACACCAGCAAAAAGAGGAAGGACTTCCCAAGAAAATGGGAGTTTTTGATGGATATACTTCACAAAACCTTGCTGTGTAAGTTCACCTCACAGGACGAGGCATCAGCAAGGGTTATCTCAATTGTATCCCTGCTAAAATCTGGTGAGCCAATCAACTGGGCTCAAATAATGTTTGAAGTCCTTGCTGAATCATTCTCCAGCAAGAGGAAGACGAAGATTCTCCATGGACAAACTTTGTCCCTGCTACTCAAGGGACTACTTGGAGAACACTTCCCAGCAGGGACCCAGGCCAAGAAGCTCATCAGCAGCAAGGTGATCACTCCATCATTGCTGAAAAATTATGGCCGCAACCCTGCTGCCCTAGCCAAAGCGGCTGCTGAAAGGAGAGCAAGGGGACCAGCAAAGTCACGGGGGCAAACATCTTTAATCCCGAATGCCAGAAGTGACGAACGTATACCTGCTGGTTAACCCAGCAAGAAGAGGAGAGCAGCAAGTCAAATTCAGAGGCCTAAAAAGAAGTCCAAGGCAACGCCTGCTGAATTTGACCTCTCAACGTTGACCGAGGAGGAGCGGAAAATTTATGAGTTCTACATGGAACTCTACGATAAAGATTCTGCTGCTGAAGCCATTGTTGCTGGAGGATCTGACGTGGAGCCTCCCTCTGGAGAAAATATCCCCACTGCTGTTCCTCTCACTCCCGAGTCAGCAGGGGATGAAATTTTTGAAGAAATCGACAATTATATCCCTGCTGACTCATCTCCGACTCTTGCTGATGATCAGCAAAGCTCATCCACCGAGCTCTTCAAGGAGATCGATGAGATCAGAGGAGTGGCGACTCCTGCTGAAACAACTCCTGCTGACATAACAGCAGCAGAGCCAGCCACTCCTACTGAAGTATTGGCACTCACGGAGACGGAGTCTGCTGATATTTCAGACTCCATCACAGGACCTGCTGAAGTGGAGATTGCCATCCATGCTGCTAATAAAGCTAATCCTCCTCCCTCCTACTTCACTGGTGAAATTGATAGATCAGCAGTGTCCCCCAAATCCTCTGCTGCATGAAGACTTATCCTTCCTGGTTTTGCTATCCATTCACCTGCTGACCCGACCCTTCTTTCCAGAAGAAAACATGCTGCTGTTAAGGGCAAGGGTAAGGGAAAGCAGATTCAAGCATCTAGCAGCAGCATTGATAGTGACCCTGATGATGTTCCTGTTGAACGAGCAAAGGAAAAACAATCAGAGGAACTCATCAAGGCCCTGCTGATCGAAGATGCTCTTGCAACTGGCTTGGATCCTGAGGCGTACCTTGCTGAGAACATCCAAGAAGGCCCCAGCCACATCTCTCCAGCAAGGGTACTAACCGAGGGAGAGCCTATTCCTGCTGATGGAGAAGCTCATTTTGAAGAACCTGCTGGATCCGACCCTCAACCTGCTGTCAGCAAGGTTTCTCCGACTTCAAAGAAGCTTGCTAAACTCGAAGCTCAACTGGCACAAGTTTTAGCAAGATTTCCTGCTGTGAGCACTCCTGCTGCCGAAACTTCTGATGATCCTGCCTTAGCCTCCAAACTGATCAAGATGGAGCAAAAGCTTGAAAAACTACAGCAAACGATGAATAAGCTGATTGACTTCCTCCTTATCATGGCCGATGATATCAAAAAGGGGGAGAGAGGTCATGAAGCATAGCAAGAACAAGCAGAACAAATCTTCCCAACATCTGCTGATCCTACTCCTGCTGATAAGATCTCTGCTGTTGCTCCTGTTGTTGTTCCAAGGAGAAAAAGACTTCCCAAGCATATCCCTGAGTCTGCTGTGCAAATCATGAATCCATCCCCGTACATGAGACTTCAGAAGGCCCTTGAAGAAGCTGATGTCATTTCAATGAAGTCAGGGCCTGCTGAAAGTCTCAAGCTTATAGCAAGCATCAAGGTATCAGAATCAAGAATTAAGCAGTACGAGGTGGAAATGAAGAGACTCAGGGTACAAGAAATGCAGCTGGAGTATAACAGAAAGAAGGAAAAGATGCAGAGGAGGAAAGAAGAAAAGGAGGCAAGGAAAAGAGAGAAAGAGGCAGCAGAGGAAAAACGAAGGCAAGACCTGCTGAAGTTTGGTAAAGGTGAAGACCAACAGAGTTCGGAAGAACCTGCTAATGATGTATAATTGTAATTTTATTTTTTGTAATTTCATTTTATCTTGTATTTCTTGAACACTTTGAAATAAAATGAAATTCTTTTTGGTTCTTGCGGTGGTGATCAAAATAACTCGTTTTGACATCATCAATTAGGGGGAGATTGTTGTTGCACCCCTGCTTATATAATCTTTGCTTAAATGATTATTCTTTTTTTAGTATATAAGAATTGATGATGTAATATAGTCTTACTTAAATGTTGTAAAAGGACTTAGAAAAATATCCAACTTGTTAGGTGGATATACTACTTAGTTAAGCAAGGAGTTTTGATCACCATTGAAATCTGCTGAAGAAGGTTGCTGAAGATGCAAGAAATATTCTAAGTATAGTCCTGCTTAGAATGGAAATAAGTAAGGACCTTTATGCACTTAGAATATTCCAAGTATAGTCCTGTTTAGAATGGAAATAAGCAAGGACTTTAGTAAGAAAGATCCTTTGCTTATCAAAGTGAAGATTGTCAGAAAAGTTATCTTAACCCTTACTTAGTCAACTTCTGGGAAACTCTTCTAAAGGGCACTAGAAGACAGAAAAACGGCTAACTTTTTGAACTAAGCAAGGACTGCTGAAAAGGTACAAGTCACATCAAGGATAGTACACTCCAACGGATCTATTTCAAATCTCCAACGGATAGTTCTTTTGGAGAAGTATAAATAGAAGTCATAAATTTCATTTATGACTAATCAATGAACCAACCACCTCCAACTGAACAAAACTCTCTGACATCTTAAAGACTACATCAAGACATCACTAAGCTTGAACAAGTGCTATCTATCTGCTCAACTAAGGAGCAATCTACTTGAAGATAGCAAGCAAGATTTTCTCAAATCTTCCTAGAGTCTGTGTGACTAAATTGGACTAAGTGTCCTTCTGCTAAGTTGGTCTAAGTGACCTATTGTAAATTGGACTAAGTGTCCTCCTGCTGATTGTTCTGTGTGAACAAGTTCTAGTGATAGCCTTCTCAAGTAAAAGAGAAGAAGAGTGGAGTATGATTATTCCGAACCACTATAAAAATTCTATCTTTACTCCTGCTTATCTTTTATATTGCTTACCTGCTTTGCTGTGCTTTGCTTTAGTCCTGCTGAACTTTTTCAGCAAAGACTTACTATCTTTGCTACTTATAGTCATTAACCTTTGTTACAAAAACTAAGGGGTACCTTGCTTAAACAAATTCCGCTGCAAAATTCTTTGAAAACATAAGAAACTCTTTTATAATCTATAAGTGTTTTAATTCAGTAAAGTTTTCTAAGCAAGACTTAATTTTTGAAAAACACTATTCAACCCCCCCCCCCCCCCCCCCTCTAGTATTTTTACCCTTTGGGACCTAATAGTCTAACCATGCCCCAGGCGATAATTCTGTGGCCTCCTGTTGATTAATATTATAACCTTTAATTTTTCGCGGCCAAATAATGTGAATCATCGACTGGTTCACCATTAAACCAGTGTCGAGTCAACCAATCCACCCTCCAAGGGTTTAACAGCTTCACCATTCCCCCTTTTACTGGAACCATCAGTAGATCGTGTCTTGACACTTCTGCCGGATTAGAGACGAGTGAAGCCTCTTGGGAGAAACGGGTAGGAGTTGCATCATTGCTTTGATGGGTGGTTTGAGTGAAAGGATTGAAATCTAATGTAAAAGAAATGGGAGGATCTGAAGTAAATGTTGGAATTGAAATAAAAATAGGAGGTTCCTAAGCATCAGTAAAGGAGGGAGTGTAAAATGGATGCTTTGAACCTAAAAGGAGTGTGATGGTAGTGGAGGACATAGATGTGGTTGGGGAAGAAACTTCCGGAGCAGTGTTTGTAGGAGTAACATCAAGATGAGATAAATGTATCTGAGTAAGCAGTTGGTTGTTATCATGCACCAATGCTTGATACTTTTGCTCAATCTGAGGTGGTTTGTTCTCCCATTGCTGCAACAACCCAAAGACCTTTTTCAACTACAAACAAAAAATACAAACAGTAAAAAATAATAAAATAAGTCAATAAACATTAAAAAAATACAAACAATATTGAATACTAGGATTAGTTACGTACCACGTCAAGTACTTTGATTTGATCAAACATCACTCGGTTTCTATATCGAAGACCAGTTGGGTCTGGTTTTGAAATAATTCTCCGCATGATCTTATGGTACCACATATAGTATACATCCATATCCAGTTTATTTGCCTTGTTATTCTGTGATTCCAATAACCCAACTAAATTGTCCTGAAAATCATTCCACAATTCGATATACGAGCCACGAAGAGTTGCATAATCGACAATATCAAATCGATTGTCTTTCTCAATGGGCAACCTCAATACAGTGTGGTCGAATGGTGGTTCAGGTATCCTCTGATAATGGCCTAACTGACTCACAACTCTATCAGGCATTTGAAACTCAACCTCATTAAAATGGATTAGGGGGATGCAAAAATTTGCAGGTAATCGTGCAATCCACGCATCCTCAACATCCTCGTATACCTTATAAAGATGTTTATAAGGCCTCCAATTGATCTTGTCCCTCGGTTGGTTCCCAAATTCTTACCTGTATAGAGCAACATTGTGGTGAGGATCAAATCGCCTATCAGTGTAAGGAGCATGTTTGGCATATGCATATGCGGTAACACATGGCCACCAATCATCTGAACCGGTACATGGAAATGGACAACCTATCCAAATCCTGTCATATGCCCAAATCTCCAGAACAGTCATGTATCCTGCTATCCTTCCAGGCAGAGAAACTTTTCCATTTTGCTCCTTAAAATGGGATGCGTGATGGAGTGCTCGATAAATAGAAGCTAGCACAGCTGACCCCCAAGCATAGTTGACAATGTCCTCGATATCTCAAACAAAAAGCATATACCTATAAGAAAGGGGAAAAAAATATTCAATATTATATAATTAATAGGGTTAATAACAAATGTATAAAATTATAGTAACTTTAAATCATACCTTGCCGGGCATATGTCTTTTGTTTTGGTTGAAAATAATATTGCACCGCACAACCATAATATGTACGCTCTAGTGTAGACCAATACATAGTCCGTTGGTGGATTGTTAGAGCAAAATAAGCTCAAGTGTTTGTAGAAGGGGGGGGGGGGGGGGGGGGGA
>CM025783.1:54712849-54736821 GCA_014636745.2 Centella asiatica
GGGGGGGGGGGGGGGGGGGGGGGGGGGGGTGAATACAAACACTTAAAACTTTTTCGCTCTGTTGAACTTCGATAGCTCCTTCCAGAAATAGCAAGATAACAGAAAAACAGTGAAATAACAACACTCAGATTCAAGTTAAAATAGTTGTATTATAACTTGGTGTTTTTCTGGAAATCTGTAATATCACAAATGTGAATTACAGCTACAATTTCTGTGAATAAAATTCACAATTTCTCACACTCACTAGCTACAAAGATTTCTCTCTGACAATAAATCCCTCAAGAAATATTATAGAGCTTCCTAGTGTTTGTGTGCTTCTATTTGTCTCTATTTTCATCAATGAAAACTCCTTCTTTATATATGTAGATCAGTGGTTGAAAATCACGTGCTTGAGACGTGCTGCATTTTTCAACTTAGCCGCAAGTATGTCACATCACTGCCTAATGTGTCAGACTGATGCATGCTTTGTTGCTTCTTTTTCTTCCCCTGATCTGTATGCATTTAATGCGCAAGAGTTCTCATTGGATGGATACAGACTTCAAGAAATATCTTTCCAGTTGATATCTCTTGCTTATGTTCAAGTTACATTGATTTTTGTGTATATGCTGATGACGGATGTATGTTGTCATAACGATCCACTGATGGTCAACCCTGATGGATCTTGATCAGTGCTTCTGGACCCCCTGATGCATATTGACTGGATCAGGGCTTCGTTCTTCACTTGAGATTTACTCAGTGCTTCTTGATCCTGATGGTTATGACTGACTGCATACATTCATGGCTTCCACTGATGTCATGTTTGACCAATCCCCCCCGACAGGTTACCCTGATGAATTGGCCTGACACTGACATATCTTGAAGTGTCCCCCTGATGGGTTGGTCTGCCTTCGTCATCCCCTGATAGGTTCCCCTGACGAGCTTCCCCTGACGGGTTCCCCCTAACTGGTTTCCCTGACGAGCTCCCCCTGACGGGTTCACCTGACGAGCTTCCCCTGACGGGTTCACCCTGATGGGTTCCCCTGATGGTATGAAATCAACGTAACTCTTTTTTAGAATATCTGATGTGCGGAATACTTTGACTGTTTAAGTAACATCAGACATTCTTCTCCACGAAGCCAAGCCCTTCAAATGTTCCATTTTCTGACTTGTCTTGTGAAGAACTAAATCATCCACTGATGGATATTATTATCATCAGCGGATGCAAAACTTGTGCTTATCTCAAGGTTTATACAACACCTCAAGTATATACAATTTGCACAACTTATTACTAAACCATCATCATTAGTGTTTAACCTTAACATGGATCATTCGGTAGTCACTAAACATTTCAACCAACCACCTTAAACGAATTCCACCTCTATGTTTTGCTTCCTTATATGAGTTATTATACCATCTTTCACCAAAACATTGTTTAAATAAGCATCTTTCTTGTTTCTCACTTAAAGCACCACAAGTGAGAGGTTTCCCATTAAGTGGTAAACCAAGTATATAATATATGTCCTCCAAAGTGATTGTCGCCTCGCTAGGATTCAAATGAAATGAAGTAGTCTCAAATCTCCATCTTTCGGCCAACGCGGTCACAAGGCTTGCATCGTGCCTCAAACATATACAACCAAAAGTAAAAGAGTGAAATCCAACGACATTTAATATTTCTTTCTGTTCATCACTTAGAATCCACGAATCATACTTTTGATTTGTTTGTTGAGCAACCTCTAAAGTCCTAAACTCATTCCGGTTATAAACATGTGAAGATACATGAGACAGTTGATCATTCAAGACACTATCATCCTCTGGACCCGGGAAATAATCAAATTGATCCATTGTAAACAACAAAAAAATAACAAAACATTACATATCAGTATACATATATCTACACACACACACTGCATACATATACACACATGAAAGTATACATGCACAAACATATTAAAAATTTTAAAATTCAATATTCAAAAATGAAATCAATATTAAAAAATGAAAATTTTAAATTCAATATTATAAAAACTTACTTGAGTTGGGGCTGTAACAAACGAAATTGAGCGGAAGGAGTGTTCGGCAGCGGAAGTTGTTTAGATGAAAGAAGAACAAATTTTTTTCGGAAGAGAGAAAGGAAGGAGCGGCGGAAGGGGAGAAAAAGAAGAAGAGAAGATAAATAACCTAGTAGGGGCGAAAGAAACAAGGAGAAGGGCGGAAGAAACAAAGTGTTTTTTTTTTTAAAAAGACCCTTCCGCTACTAACACTGGCGGAAGGGACTTTTTTTTTTTAAAACAAAGAGTCCCTTCCACCACTGTTAGTTGCGGAAGTGGTGTTTTTTAAAAAAAATAAAAAAATAAATTAATAATCATAATCAATAATACTTAATATAATTAATAATCATAATAATTAATACAAAAAATCACAATATTATACTAATTTTATTATTAATGACATTTTTCAACACTAATTGTCATTATATAGTTTATTAAGATTTAGGGTTTAGGGTTTACGATTATAATGTATTTAACTCATATTAGATTATTAATTATCATGATCATCAAAACATTATGATTATATTATAATTATGATTAACATTATATTTAACTCATACTATTATAGTATTTTTTTTATAATCATAATATTGTACTTAATTATTTCAAACAATAACTCATAATCATAATAATTATAGTATTTTACTATAATCATATTATTAATCATATTGTATAATCATAGTGTATTATATCCACCGATCAAATACATCAGAAAGTCATACAAGTCAAACTCGATCACAACTCTTCTTCATCATCGTCTAAATCTAATGTGTTATGTTGAGACATTTGTGCGCGCATCTCCATTACTCTATCATGATTTCTCTTATTATGATCAGTGTATTCTTGACATATAGCACATTTTCGCAGTCTTTTTTCCAATTGACTTTGTTAATTCCACTCTTAAATCTTGTGACCTTCTTACGACCCTTAGTTTGTGACTGAAGAGGTGGAAAATAATCATCTTCTTCATCAATACTACCACCTTCCATGTGCTGCTCCTTCGATCCGCTCCGACCTTCAACCATGTCATTTTCTTTAATCAATCTTGGCTTACTTATCAATATTTTCTCCTTCATAGCAGTTTCAAGACCATGCATGTAAGATGATTGCGATGTCGATCCAATTGCTGCAATTTCTTAATAAACCCCATTCAAATGATTGTAACGTATTGTACTAATATCACCGACATCAGAATTTGATTCAACATTTACTTCATTTATGTGAACATGATCACCATGAATTTTATTTGCATTTCTCATCCACCTGCCACAAATCAAAGACATTGGAATCTTATTTATGTTCTTGAAGGTGATATACCTCAAAACATGTCTGCAAATCATGCCGCTGTGCTTAAAGCGTTGACATATGCATGTCACATTGTCGGAGTCTCCGTGTTTAACAACATAATAATATCGTCGGTTTTGTGGTACCTCCTCGTTGAATACTGTATATCCCTTTGTACCACCGACCCCAAAATTCTTAATTTTACGACACATTAACTTTTGACCCTCATAGAACTCGTTCGAGAAGTCTTTAAACATATTCTTCTTATACATAAGTGCCGCATGCTTTTCCAATAAAGTTTCGTTATGCAAATTTTTTGTCTTGTACTCTATTTCAAGATCTTGCTTTCTCTCATTCAAGTATTGTTTCTTAAAGGCTATTTGTGAGTTCATCACAAAATCCTTCAAACCGATACAATTATTTACGTATTGATAAAAAAAAAAAGTTCATGGATTCACTTCTCTCGGTTGTAGTCATCCCTGTAGCAAAATATGACTTTGAGTATGCTCCGATCCACTTCTCCTTTATATTATACAGAGATTAAAGTCACTCATGATTTTGTAAATTATATTGTTCCACCAATTTTGTCCATATTTCCTAGAATTCAACAGTTGTCAC
The DNA here is from genome assembly GCA_014636745.2 of Centella asiatica. Lineage (NCBI taxonomy): Eukaryota > Viridiplantae > Streptophyta > Magnoliopsida > Apiales > Apiaceae > Centella > Centella asiatica. The sequence continues at coordinate 54,716,779 of CM025783.1, forward strand.
TGAATGCAAACACCTACAATAACAACATATTATAAATGACAACAAAAAAATATTGACAACTTCACATGAACTATTTTTAAAAATAGATACGTACCTGTCGAAGTCTTCCTTAAACATTTCGTAACTATTATATAAATGATGAAGTTTCTCCAGGAATTTGTTACTGATATGCCACGTACATATCAAATGATTGGTTGAAGGCAATACGGTAGCAATGACATTGTTCATTGCTCTATCCTGATCAGTTATGATCGTCAAAGACATTTTATTCTCAACCGCTTCTAGCCAATTTTCTAACACCCAAACAAATGTAGCTTCCGTTTCATCCTTGATAAGGGCAAACCCAAACAAAATAGACTGATAATGATGATTAACTCTCGTAATTGGAACAAATGGCATCCCATATTTATTTGTTCTGTAAGTGGTGTCAAAGGTCACTACGTCTCCAAAATTTCTATAACAAATAATTGAACGAGAATCCACCCACATGATACATGCAATGCGATTCTCTTTGTCAACTTTTATATTATAAAAGAAATTTTCAACACTTTCTGACTTGAGTCTCTTTAAAACCGTCAAAACTTCTTGTGCATCATTTGCATCAAATGCGTCATGTCGTAAGTTGCGTATAACATTTCAAATATCTTCGACGCTAAATTTAACATTTGTCCTTTCACCACTCATTGTACTCAACACATTAATGATCAAACTCAGTTTGATTTTTGATCGGTGGAGTAGATTGATTAACTCTCTATCGGCAACAGTTATATTTTTGTGTGTTGCCATGAAATCTATTTTACTGGGTGTTACTATTGAATGATTGTGATTTAATTTCAGTTTTGTTACACGCCAACTATTATTTTGCACGTTATGAACAACAAACATTCTGGCTTTGCACGTTGTGCGTTCAATAGTATCCTTTTTCCTTCGAATTATGCTTTCATCATCATTTTCATTTTCAAACAAATTTTTTTTCTGAATGGGTCTACCTGCTTTTCTACATGCATATAGTCTATGAGCTAATTGATTTGACCCCGAATGTTTTCTGCTGGTTAAAATTTTGACTTCGAATCCACTATTATGAGCATATACATTATAGTATTTTTCAGCTTCAAATATACTTGTAAATATTTGACCCACATACGGAGGACAAATACCATCACTGTCTAAATTTATTTTTTCTTTATGATTCAAATTATTTTGTTGTTCGAAATTATTTTTTTCGTCAATATGATGTTCTTCGTTCTCAACATTCATACTAATATCAGAATCCGAATCATCAAAAAATATATCAGCATCATATATATTCTATCGTTATCACTCATTTTAAAATGAAGAAGGTGAAGAGGGAAAAACTGATGAAAATGTCAACCTGAGATATGTTTATTTGATCTGTAACAAAGAAAGTTTTTTTAACAAATGAGTTATATTCAAAACAAATTTGTTTATAAAATGAGAGAACGAAGAAGGAAACTTACATGCGACGGAATAAGATAGTTTTTTGACCTAGGTCTTTTTTATCATAATATATAGCATATCAGGAAGGAAAGAAGAAAATAAATATTGTACTGGTTACTTTCACAAGACTGGCGGAAGGGGAACTTAAAAAAAAAAAAAAAAAAATTTCTCCTTTCCGCCACTCTCACTGGCGGAAGGGGGATTTTTTTTTTAAAGTTTGATCTACAACGTTGGATCATCCGATCGACGATTATAAATGTGTTAACTACGAAAAACTCCACAACTAACGTTATTCATTGATCGACCCCCTTATATATATATATATTATACATTATATATTATGCAAACGCAAAGTACTATACATAATATAATATACAACACTATATATGTGATAGTAATATATGATAAAATATATTATAAATTATATATTTATTTCACACTAGTATTATAATTTATATATTATATATAAATAAAATATTATTATTACTTTGATATATTATATATAATACAATCATAATAATAATAATATTTTTTTGTAAGGATAATTAAGTAAAATATACAATATAACCACTCAAATACTAAAGTAAATAAAACATATCTATCCAACGTTATCATTTACAATATTACATGAAACAAATAATTTTGATCATTACATTACAAAGTTTATTGGCAGTTATTTGAACAGTACTGATTACTAGTTATATCATATTTTTTGGTCATCCGAAATGATACGAAACAAACGTGCCCTAAAAAAAATAAATATATATATATATATATATATATATATATATTTATTTATTTATATTTATATACATATTGTGGGATATAATTTAAAAATAATATATATTTTAATAAAAAATGTTATATAGTTAATTTGTACACGTATATCCGTGTGTTCACACATACTAGTACGAATTAAGAAGTAAGCATAGTGTAAACTCAAGACTGTTTAGTGGACCAAAATCATTAGGTGTTGCTTACAAGTGAAACAAATCTAAAGCTATGTTTGGATAGTAAGAAACTGAGGAAAAGGATTGTTTTTCCATTTTTTTATTGTTAGGTTACCAGATAGGATGCAAGAGACTATGGATCCTATTTTCTAAAAATTTCTTTTTCCTACTTTCTTGTAAATCTCATCCCATTAAAACCACAAGAAATTGCAAGAAAGTTTAATTCCTTTTCTTTTCCTACTACACCCAAACAAACGCAAGAAAATATTTTTTTTTTTACTTTTCATTTTTCTTTTTATTTTCTTTTCTTACATTCAAGCAGTGCCGAAAAGAACTAAATCATATTCCCTCTGTTTTACAAAAAAATTATATTTAAACTTTTAATAAATATTAATATTATATATTTGACTGAAAATTATGTATATAAAAAATATTTTTTTTCATAAATTTTGTTACAAAAATTAATTAAAGATAAGATAAGAGTATTATAATACACATATTTAACAATATAACATTATAATAAACAAATATAGAGAGATTCATTTTGTTAACAAATTTTATTTTTAAATTTTTTTTAACAGAGTTATATGTTAACTATAAGTCAGAAGAAATAGAAAAACCAATAAATGCTTTATACCTCCCCCAGAATGATGCCGTCCATACTACGACGTGCTTTAGTTTGATTCCAATTGAGGTTTGTTTCACTGCTGGATCAGTTTGATTGTTTTAGAGTTTGAAAGAGCCACATTTGTGTTCTCGAACTGCTACTACTATTATTATTTTCAGGCTTTTCCTTCTATTGAATCCGCTACATTTTACCTGACAGATGAGTGACATTAGCATTTGATGACGAGAAAGTTATCTTACTATATATATATATATATATATATATATAACTGGTGTGATGTGAAAATGAATAGAGGGTGAAGTGTATGCACAAGCAACAAAACTTCAAAAGTGCAGCAGAAGACTCCGAAAACAACAAATTTGCAAATATTTATCCACGAAAGGAATGCACTACTCCTTCATAAGGACAGTTTCTAGTAAAGGATTTGAATTTAAGGATAAACTGCTCATTTCTCACATTGACGGTCAAAATTCACTAGTAAAATTTCAAAGAGAAAAAAAGTTTACGACACAATTTTTGAGGACAAGAAAAGAATACAACGCAATATCTGAAGGAGATATAAGTCTACTTTATTCTTTCCGCAACAAGTGGGCGCCAAATTCTGCCTCATTCTTGTAATGAGCATTTGAAGTTGTAAACGTTCTGGGTTCTCTACATACAGCCTAATTGTATACTTGCATATCAAAAGTTCTTCCCTAGTTCAATCTTGCTGGCCAGCTTTACAGTGTTGTGGAAAATTGAATCCATTATACCAGCAACCTGAACCAGCAGAACAAATATTACCATGAAGGAGGGAGGTAGGGAGAAAGAGAGAGAGAGAGGGAGAGAGAGTGAGGGAGGGAGGGGGAGAGAGAGAGAGAGAGGGAGGGAGAGCAAACCGTGAAAACACCACCAATAATGGCACAAACATTTGTGACAAAGTGCGGAAAAGATTTCAAGTTTTCTGTTATTACGACCTGAAACAAAAATTAGAGAATGTTGTATTATGTTAACGGCAAGAAGCTATAAAATCAAATCACAGAGCCACTGCATAGATGGGTTATTGTACGACCTGCATAGGAGACGGCTCAAAATGGAACTTTACAGCAGGGATTGCAAGACTATGAACTAAACTGCTATGAGCTGTGTACTCATAGTCCTCATATACTTTGTAAGATCTTGTCATCACTTCCGTCTTGACAATTTGAAGATAATGTTCTATCTGCCAAAGAATAAACATACAATCTTGTCATCACCTCCAATTTTACAGCTTATCATATTATTAAAGGAAACCAAAATTGGGATTCAATGCAGCTGCTAGCTGGACTACACCAGATATCCATCACATCCAGTGGCTTCAGATAAACATGACTTCTCCATGCACAAAGAAAGACATCGACAAGAATTTTATTCCAAATAAATCAATTATGTCAATATCTAATTGGAAAATCTTTCATGAGTTTCTTTAGCATTCAGAAAACTTAAAATGCGATTGTTGATAATGAGACATTTCTGCATGCAACTTAGGACAACAGCTCTACCCCAACCTGCAATATGCTACATACTTCTTTGACCACTTTATAGTACTCAGTTTCTCTCCTTAGAACTCCGTTTATCTCTCACAAAATTTTAGCTCTTAACCTTAAATCAATGTTTGACATGTGCCTTTTTGGATGACCTAATTTTTCAGAAAATAAGAAGATACAATTCTTGTATATAAGAAAGCCTTTGACTATTATAAAATATTTCTTCCAAATTAGAAATTTATATATTACCTCAGTAGGTGGGGGACTAATAATATCTCTATTTTAGGTATGACATATCTGAGGACTAATAGTTTAACGAAGTGACGAACAGACATGGGATTAATTAAATACTCCAACAACTGTTTCCTGAGATTATAATTCTGTGCTATTGTTCATGGTTGCACACTCGAGAAGAAGTTTTCCTTTTCTTTCAATAAAATAAAAACTCATTTTTTAGAAAGAAATTACAATTGGCATAACTTAAAATAGTCTGCCATAATTTTCTCCCTCTCTAAAACGAACTTCCTTTCTCAATTACTAGTTAAAGTCTTTTTTTTTTTCCTCTGGAGTTCTGAATTTGTCCACATAGTGTTGTCTCTTCACTCTCTAAAATTACCATTTTGCCCAACTAAAATGTATCACTTTTTCTCACTAAAAGTAGTTACTTTCAACGTTTATAAATTTCAAAGAAAAATAAGACACAACTATGTATTTACATTGCAAGAATCATTTAATGTCGTGCTTCAAGATTAACATCGTTATAAACATGAAATTTTGTTTTATCCTGCATTATTGACATAGACTAATTCATTATCACTACTAACCAATACAAAGGATATAAGTTTTGAAAACATATGCAGCTTAAAGGACTATGAGAACAACCCTAAAAGTAATCCTTCAAAATAAAGGAGCAAGTGGCTACTAATCAAGCATAAAACAGCAAATTGACAACTATGCACAAGGTAACAAGAACAATATGAGGTAAAAAGAACAAAGTGAAGCTAGCTTACAGTAACAATTGCATTCGAGTCCTCAGCCTGAGTAATATATTCTTTGCCATTCAACTTGTCATGGCTTCCGCCAAAATAAGGAAGCAGTAGTTTGACATCACTCATCATCATCGGGGTGTTTTTCCTACCAAATGAAAGATGGGATATCACATGGGACATATTCATTTGTGATACATCAAATGAATGGGCTCCTGAACGAGCAGAGATTACAAGGTTTCCTGGAACCTGTGATAACATGAATATGATAAAATATCTGCAGCTAAGCAAATACTTCTGACTCATATATTCTACAAGTGGATAGGATTAAGCTAGATATGCCAGCTTAGAGTCTCCAACAATAATGATCCATGATGTTATTGACACTAAGTTTACTTATCCAATAAAATATACCTTTTTAACATGTAAGAAACCTTCAACTCTACATCCTCCAGTTAATGGTGCAGGTCTTTTTGCATAAACTGACATCTTGTCAGTTTTATCCTCCAAAGACTTCAGAGACTCTGGTGAAATAGATGCAACCAACTTCTCCATTGTCTGCAAAATAGGGAAATTCAATCAAGACATGTTCTACATAACACAGAAATTAATTAAAGAACTTGGGGGCAAGTAGTGACAGAGTTTAGCAGAACTAAATTGTATAAGAGAAACAATTCACGGACATCTGAGAAATATCATGGTTAATTTCTATGTTTCTATATGTGAGGGAAAAACATAAGATTATAAATTACAACATTATAAATTATATGTTCTTACTGTCACGAGGCTATATGTATCTCGATCCCCATAATAAGATTCATGCTCATGGTGACCATGATCGTGCCTGAGTCAAAAGGTATCAGCTCTCAGGGAAGACATGAATACTATGTAATCAAAAAGCATATATGTAAAATAAATACTCAACTTAATGAATATACCAAGAAGAAAACTGAAATGTATAAATGAGTGTTTAAGCTCCTAATGAATTTTCCAGCATCATCTCCTAGAATCATCACAGCCAAGTAGCCAACTTATGGGTCATCTGGTCATATAAGATTTAGGTTGAGTAATCTCCTATTTCATAATTAAGAAGCTTTTACTCTATACTCTCCAATATTAAAATGACATGGGCTTTAATCCACAAAGTTTTATAATTAAGAAGTTTATAAAGTTTATAAACCCAAGTTCTGCAAGCACATAATGGGCGTGGGCTTGAAGCATGAACCAAAATGCAAAGAGTTCAGACACCACTTTTACGCAAGTAGTAGATAATGAACAACAATATAAGCGACGTACCTAATATTACTTCCTCTACGGAAGATGCGGATAGATGGATAACCTTGAATGTGATTCCTGAAAAGTTAACCTAGTTAAAGAGAAAGAAAGATATGGCTATGATATTTCATAAGAATCACAAACCCCAAGTTCAACCTACATAGGAATACTACTATGTAAGAAGCCATAACGTGTCACAAATGATTATCTTACACTTTCACAAGTCAGAAGTAACCATCCACAAAGTCCAACAGCAGCTATATAAGATTCAATCTCATATAAAGCTTAAGACAGCAAAACCAATGGACACAATGATACATGGGCATATTTTCAAGTGTGGGAATGCTAGCTGCAAGTAACCAGCTACATAGTAATCCACTTAATAAGTAATGCGAAGTGTCAAGATGCAGATTATCAGGATTACCAAGAATTAGCTCCTTGATGGGGTGTTAAGTATGAGATATGTAATGACAGTAATATATCATGGAGAATATTCCCAAATAATCTAGAAGGAAAGTCAGGTACAACATATAGCAGTCTTCTCGATGCTCCCTATTCTGCTATTAATTGATAATTTCCCTCCACAACATTATCCATATTCTATTCAGAAGATTACCCGACAATAAATACCAGTACAAGCTTGCTCTTTGCTGTTTCTGTAAAGATTGCAAGTACAAATTTGCTTACTGTACTACATTTTATTTTGCCTCACTCCTCATTCTTGATATTTGACCAATATTGTTTAAAATTCTTGCTACTTGGATAAGAAGTACCTTCTACATAATTCTCCTTCTTCTGTGCAATCCACCTTTCCCAAAAGAATGCGCCCATCCATTTCTGGGTCATATCTGAAAACAGTTTCATCAAGAAATTTCAAAAAAGATGATACACTTGCTGGTTTAACATAATTTGCTATTTTCTCATAGATTCTTAAATAAAGAACTGCAAACAGACCTGTCTCTTATGATTTTTGCAGCTTTCTCCCATGAAGGTTTCTGAAAAAAGCAGGAGGAATGTTGAAACGAATACTAAGGATATTACCAAAATTCAAAAGGACATCCAGTTTGGAAATAATCATCACCGGCTACACGAAATTGAAAGTCATTCTTAAGTCATAGTTTTCCCTCACTATATAGTCTAACTCTTAGAGAAAGCATACATTATTGGGTACATGCAAGAGAAATTAAATTTTAAGGGGCACTTCGAGTACCTAATATGATTGCTATGGTTTTGCAAGGCCTGATAAAATATAGACTTGACTGGAAGAATGACATGTTAAAGACATTCTACGAGAGCTATAACATGAACTTACAAATTAAAGCATCAACAACGAAATGTGAAAAAAATAAAAAGAAAGGAAATGAGCGCTATAAAAATCAACTGAAATGTAACCAAAAATAAAAATAATCAACTAAAATCATATAGGTGAATAAACACAACCACGTACTTAATCTTCACAATGTTACACAGTAGCAAAAAGGGACAAAAGAATCACCATGCGGCTACACCAATAGCACCATGGAGCAAAGAAATTTACAACCAGAATTGGATACCTGCATAAGAAATGCCCTTCTCAATCAGGAAAGGAAAAAAGAGCACGATGAACCAATTCTCTTTCTAATCAGGAGAGGAAAAAATCACAAGATATACCACAACAATTGACAAGATACGAATCAAATTAGATATACTTACTGATGACTAATTATGTCAAAGTTATGCGCATTCAAAGAAATAGAACCTTCCTCATATTCTTCGTCAATTTCATCACCATGCTGAATGTCTTCCGAAATTGGTTCAGATTGATATTCAGAACCAGTAGCTTTCAGGTTTTGATCAATAGAATACTTACGGATTGTCTTTGTTATGTTTAGCCTGTTCTGTGGATAGGACAAAAAGTCAAGGAAACAGACTATATTCTCCAAAGACCATAGAAATTACTAATTTTAAATCTATCATAGAGAAAGCAGTAGCCACCATGTATTGTCAATAATAGGTTCCTCTTCTAACTTCCTAGTTGTTTCTCTATTATGCTCTGCTCTATAATGTAACCAGTATATCTACTGTCATTAGCCATGAATAATACATTGTCTCATGATTTTGATATTAGTTGTGATCCTGCCCTCGTGAGAGGATACATAACTGAGTACATCCAAAAAGAGAAAACTGAAAATAAAAAAGAACAAAATAAAACAAAAGAAAACAAAAGAAAACAAGCAAATGAGTATAAGTGGGCTGTATCTAGCATCTGTACTTTGCATGAAATTATCTAAAGGATCATGGTTCTCACGTATATCCACATGGGAACACACATCATGAAATGATACTAGTAGAAAAAATAAATTGTATAATACCAACGCCTAAACAAATCTGAGTCTACCATGCAGAAAGAGTAGTTTCTTTATGGCCATGCAAATAAAGTAATTATCAAAAATCATCATGCATATTGCCAAGAGTGTCTCAACATCCCAGGATCACTTAACCAATTAATTGCATGGAAATTGTTAACATAAGACACAAAAAATTGCAGGTTCTTTGGTAAAAACAAATCTATGACTTTTGTTTTATTTTATTTTAATCTTCTAAAAAAGGCAAATATTGATCTACTTTTACATGTTGAAACCATCTCTCAATATTAAAAATTTCATATCTTAATAATAATTGGTTAATAAGAAAAATACAAAGAAGAAAAAACAAAACCAGAATACTAAAAAAAAGCAATAAGATAGGAAGTAGTTAAACCTGAAACACTGCAGATGAAAATCTGCTATAATTATGGTTACACGTGTATAAGCATATTTTACCAAAAAGTAAAATATATTTTTACTTTTGTATCGAGTACTCAACATATCTACTCACATTATATATTTCGATAATAGATGATTCTATCTCTTTTGCACATCTCACGTCTTCCTCTTGCTTCACAACCAAACACTACAAAAATAACACCAGTCGGCACCTCACTTATTCTTTGATAATTTTCATTTAGTTCTAATTGTTGAGAAGTCTCTTCAAATATCTTTAGTTTTCAGCCTCAAGTAGAAGTGGAAAACAAGGTGGGCTTTCTAAATTTCCAAAAGTTTCTGTTTTTGTTTATAGTAACTCACTACTCTTTTATCAGTTTGATGGGTTCTTGCAAATTTTTTTTTTAAACTTCTTTTATGGGTTGATTAAATTTATTATTTGGTAGGAAATGATTATGAAATTAAGAGATGTGTTGGTGATATAAGGAGGGAAAATTATTGTTCATTTGATAGCAATAACAGCTCTTATTTGAATATGCAGAAAAAAATAAGCAATGCACTTTTACTATACAAGGGATTGAGGAGATTCGGCACCCTTTCACCACAAACCAGACCCCAAATAAGTGATTTCAATTCTAATCATACAAGCCATCATTACAAGATGAAGAGTATTCTATTTGAATGAACTGAAAAAGGATTTCGAACTAACAAAGTCCACAACAAGATAAATACTACATATAATAGTATTAAATCCTCGTCTGAAATGTTGTGCTTACACTCTTACATACAACTAGAAAACAGATCAAGTAAGAAATGATGTCTAAAATCCAATTTGAATGTATGTATCAAAGATGTAGACATGGTGAGCCGGTTAAAGGGTCAAGTTTTCCATTCAAGCATATTCAGTTCAAAAAATTAATGTTGAAGAGGAATAAGAGAATATAAAGGACTGAGACTTACTGTTCCCAAAACATCGCTAATGTCAACAGATGCAAATTCGCAAGATAACACTGGGAAACTACAAAAAAATATTCAGCAAAATTTTGGTTAGAAAGCTAACCGAAGATTGAAACACAATACACCTACTGCTTTTCAGGAAAGATATAATTGTGGAAAACAAGCAATCGATAAAAGACATACCTAACAACACTAAATAATTAAACTGCAAAGAAGCAGATAACTTTTTTTTGAGCTAACAACACATTTCTTTCACGTGAGATGCATGGCAACAGAAGCATCAATAGGATAATAACTTATGGTTGCTTTACTCTGGAGAAAATGATGCAGTATTACATACCTAATGAAGACAATCTCATAGCCTCTATATTAGCACAATAAATTTCTCCACTAATGTGGGTCCTTACACCATCCCCTTTGTGTTATTATTAAAATTGAAAATAAGTGGGGCACATGAGAGAGAGATTCTTACTAGAATCAATTATCAGAGTTATACCAAATTATTGAATGCAATTGGAAGAATTTCCAATCAGAAAGTACAATAGTACAATAAACAATAATTGTTCCAAACTAACAGAATTATACCTAATGTTGAAGTCGAGGCGTAAGAAATCTCCATCAGAACTCTGGTCCACAACAACAGATGTTGAGGTGCTAATTGTCAAGTAACTTTTTAGTTCCTACCCAAAAGGCAAAAAAAGGAATCCTATACTTAATGACAATATCAAGTAGAATTAGACAATATGTTCGAAAAATAAAAACAGATGAAAACGATAAGCAGATGGAATACAATGCTTTTAAACATAAAAAAGCATGGCCATTATAACATGAAAAATATATTTATAAAAGAAAAGGCTTCCTACCGTTCCAAACAAGAAAATCATGAAAAAGGCTGCTATAATGGAGAATCCAGCACCCGATAGTGATGCTTCTGTCAAATCTTTAGGAATTCTCCTGCAAGCAGTAAGAGAAAGTGTAACAGTCAATGGGTGCGCTTACCAAAGCGAAAATAAAAAACAGTCAATGGATGAAACGCATTATTCAATAAGACCTGGCCGTTGGCCAAATAGACAACGACTACCTCTTCTTGAGGTAAAGAGTTGTGGGTTTCAAACCGCATTTTGAGTTTCCAGAAATAAAGAAACGACTCCTATATATGTATAATCAAATAAAATGCCTACAAAGTATAACGAGGGAAGGGAGGAAGAAGAAGTACACTTCATTACATTGTCATTTCCCATGGTTTGGTAAGAAAACATGTCTTCTGGATGATTTGCCACTATCCTAAATTTTAAGGATAGTTCTACGCCACAAAACAAAGTTACATCTATTTGTTCCAACTATCTTTGTGAAAACCTAACATTTATATTATGGTATAAATATATAAAAGAAAAATATTGAAAAAAATATTATGGTATCAAAGGATAGCAAGACCAATGTCCTTGCCAATAAAACTCAAGGCTAAAGTAAGCGAAGGGGAGGGAGGCTTTTTTTTTTCCCCTTCTTTTGAGTATCGATTAGAGATCTAAAAAGACTATTGTTAATGAACGGAAGGAGTATAATTTAAAGACATTACAAAATTAAAGTATTATTATTATACATACGCGTGTGCCCGAGAGCTAGTATATAATTAATTCTTGAACTTAATCGTTGATTGACAACTAACTTTACATATTGTTTAGAGTCGTTAGGACCACAAAAGTATACATGTTAATGCAGGTAGAACAAATGTCACAGTTATGTACCCAAAAAAAATCGTTGCGTCCAGTTCTGAATGCAAAATGAGCACCGATTGTAGGACAAAAAGGATTTATAAGATTCTAGATTCGTACTTGATCAAGAAAGAGAATATACACTTAAATTGCATTTGGTTGAATGAATGACGTGAGAATAAAATAGATGAATAAAAAAAAAATAATAGCGAAAGATATTGATCATAAAAATTATGAAGAGATTATGAGAATAGAAATCTGTCGAACCAAGCGCACAATTATAGATGAACGATGAAACGGATGAGATCAAAATGAACCAACCAACCTGTAAAAATCGATTGATTTGATCTTATTAGTGGACACCATGGTTGTGGAGTAAAGAATTCAAGTAAATTGAAAGGATGACAATTATGAAACAGCACTAGCCACTTTTATTTAACGGGGAAGAATTCAGGTAAGTAAAAGTTATTAGTTTTTTTGCTCTCCCTCTCTCTCTCTCTCTCTCTCTCTCTCTCTCTCTCTCTCTCTCTCTCTATAGTATAATGTATATCCCGCCCTTTTGCATTTGTACTGGGAGGGAGTTTCGGTTCAAAAGAAAGGGGGGATAAGTGTCATCCAAGGATAAATTATGAATGAATTACTCGATAAGCCTAAGAATTTAAACTAATTAGCTATCACATCTCATTTATTGTTTTAGATAACACTTATCGATTCTTGAAGTCTTTTTTCGGTCATAACTTATCAATTTAGGATGTTAATAGTAACTAGCCAATTTGACTCACCATACACGTGTGAAATATTTTTAATTTAATACGTAAAAATAAAAAATGCTTACTTCATTTTTTAAGTGTGAAGCTAAATGTACATCCAATTTTAGTACGGAAAAAATCTAAGTTTATAACACTAATCCTTGACTAAATTTAAATTAATTAATTTTGTAGTAAATTTGAAATTTCAGATTTTACAGAAATATTAGGAAAAAAAAAAGATGCAACTCTTTTTGTAAAATGAATAAAATATATATAATTAATATTTGTAAAGATTGAATAATAAAGGAAAAATTAATAATGTGAGATAACTACCAAGGTCCAAGGACCATGAATTGAGTCATGGTACTAATTCCGACTTAGTACCAAATAATACGGAGCGCTCTCAATTATACTACAACTTCGCATATTACGACGGAGTATGTGATAAACGGGATTCGTGACGGTTATTTAAAGGTGCAGGTGTTTAAAGAGATGAGATGATTAAAATGCTGTTGTAAGTACCAGTAATGCATAATTAATATTATAAGTTAGCTCTCAACCTAAATCTTTGTTTAACCAAAGTAAAAGAAAAGGTATAATTTGATGATTGAACACATGACCAATAAGTAGTAATCCAATGACCATTTTTTTTAATTGGCAAAATTTTTACTATTATTTATTTAATTCTCACTCAATTACGATATTAACCCCAAAAAAATTCTTTTACACTTGAACTAACACAACCTTAATTCAATCCAATAATTTAATCACTAAAAAAACCTTTAAGCTATTTACTTTTTAATACTTTAATTTCTGATCTACTTTCTTAATATAAAAAGGGTTTGAGTTTGACTAGGTATTAATTAATATTATAAGATCATCTTTTATTATGAATTCTTTTGAATCAAATTTAGATATGATAATTGTAATTATATAATAAGAGATTTAATGAAGAAAAAACCTTAAACTTTTCAATTTTTTAAATTTTACTCTTAAAGTATTTTTTTTATCACTTAAAAATTAAACTTTTATCCAAATTTTCAAAAACCCAAATAGTTAGATCTCCAACTGTGGTTTAGAGCTTGTTCCCTAAATTGCACAAAAATAATTACAATTAAATATTTAAACACCTTTATAAACCCTATAGACATAGATTTACTATCTCCACTTATTTTACTTCTACAATGATCAATTATGCGAATTACATTACAGTATTATAATATTAGTAGCTTACCGTTTAAGGGTTTTGATAATACACCACAAAGAAAATAGCGTGTATGTATATTCTATAATATATATATATATATTGGACTATACATAGTACTTTTATGGTCAATATATTGCTTTGCTTAGCCTCCAAGAAAGATTTCAACATTCTTAATTGGAAAGAAAGAGGCCGGCGGTGGAGCTTGTTTCTCTAACTAAATTGGCAGGACGGCGGCCATCAACTTAATAAGGAAGAAAGCTGCTAGCCGGTTAATGCAGGAGTATATATATATATATACCACACACGCACACGCACACACTTCATACCGTTGCCTTGTTTTTAATTTTGGTGAGTGTTTAGTTTTTCTATTCAACTTGTCAAAATAGAGAGCGAGATTGCGGCATCTAGTACCAAGCCTTTGTGAGTAGCTGTATTTAGATTATTCTCCAAATTGAATATTTCCAATTTGAAAGGTCTTTTAATTGTACTCATATTTTGTTATAGCGAAATTATTTGAAATTTGATCCATAGTTTTTTCTTCTTAATTTGAGAAGATTTTTCAAGTTTAAAACTTGGTGTTTTTGTTGTTTGATTCTCTCCCAAATTCCTAACAAGACCATCATGTGTAATTGAGGTGTACAGTAAATTACATGACAATCAGAAATTAAACAATCAAGCACAACCATATCAACATAAAACTAATCGCCTCCTATTCATTTATTATACAATTTTTTGCAAGATTTATTCTAAAATATGTTCGAAGTATTCAAACTCTCAACTCTCGAAATAGTTTCACTCTGCTTCTCTTCCACTTCTTCATCTTCAAGTGCCGAACATTGCTTACAACGTTCGCCTAACTACCTTCGTGCATAACGGACGTCTTGACCACTCTGTGATATTCGTCATTATCTTATGATATTCACAACGCTATTTCTCTATGCATCAAACACAACCGGCTTTATCTTACTATAAATAGAGGTAAGTATTCATTCTTGACAGGATTCTTAGTCACTCGGCTCTTGACCTCAATTTTTGAATCTCCATTAACGCTTACTAACACTCACGCCGGAAGCGGATCACGAAGGCTACTTTCCATCATCCATTTGCTTGTAGGTACTCATACGTCCGACCGACGAGGAAGTCTACCATTATCATTGTTTTATAAGATTATTCAGAGCTATTAGATCAGTGGTTTCATTTGATACGTATGCTCTCGTGAAGCATATACATGATTTGCTTTTTACTAATGAAACATAATAAAAGGATGAGCACTCATAGATTATTAACATATCATAGTCCGTACTCCATAATACAACAAAAGAACGTACCACCTTTTGTTTGACATGTCGTATAAAAAACTGTACAATGCAGATTCGAGACAAGCGAGGACAGGGAGCATCAGCATCACAATTAATAGTAGAGATATTTAATGAAATATGCTTACGGATTAGTTAACCTCAAAATTTATAGTGATACAATCAATAAATAATGGTCACAAGCAATCGACATCGTCCATCTCCCGGAGAACTATAGTTAGTAAAAAAGATTAGAACGTAAATTCTCAATTTCTCAATCTTTTAGTCAACTTTTAATGTAATTATTCTTCTCTCAAATTTCGTCACTTTAATCTTCTATCTATCCATAAGTTTTCACTTAAGTTTTTCCGTTCTTTATTACCAAACAATATATATATATATATATATATATATATATATATATATATATATAAGTGTGGACTTTTTCTTAATGACAAACTATTTTTTTTCATATTATGTTTATCTGAAAAAAAAAAGAAGACATCGGATCCATTAATGAGGGCTGACAAAAAAAGACAAAGAAAACCACTTCAATGCATTGTATTTTAGTACACGCGTTGATTTTATGTCATTTTCTTTTATTTTCTTTTTTCTTTAAAATAAATATAATAAGAAAAAACAAGTTTGTCCTAAAGAAAAAGACAAATGAGGAGCACATGTTTATTTTATTTTGACAATATTGAACGGAATGACTTAAATGAAGACTTATGAATAGATAGAGAGCAGAAGTAACGAAATTGAGAGAATGATGACAATATTAGAAATTGACAAAAAGATGAAGGGACACAAGTGAAATTTAGCTAACATTAGAGAGTAGTAATTCCAAAGAGTATGGTGTGTTGGTTTGTCCTTT
Organism: Centella asiatica; assembly: GCA_014636745.2. Lineage (NCBI taxonomy): Eukaryota > Viridiplantae > Streptophyta > Magnoliopsida > Apiales > Apiaceae > Centella > Centella asiatica. The sequence continues at coordinate 54,733,116 of CM025783.1, forward strand.
CAATATCATCTTGGCCGAATGCCTTTGGCAGCAAAGATCGTGATTCGCTGGATCTACTCTCATAGAAGTTGTATTCTTTTTGTTGTTTCACTCCTGCAACTGTTATCTGCAACTTTAATTGATAAAACTACACATTATGAAGTTGTTAAGGAAAAATACAACATTAACTGAAATTATTTAGCAAAAAAAAGAAAAAGAAACTCACAATGTTATTACATCTTCGTTTGCCGGATTTGAAAGTAATAATGCAGGAACGGTTCAAGGAAATTCAAACTTACATGTAGCTAGGCTTCTTTTGTTAATATAAGCATATTTGTATGTAGTGTAGCTATAGGTACAAAGGGTAGAATGGTCATATTGTAATATAGAACTCATTATAAATACACAGCTAGGCATCCCAATTGGGTCATTGCCTCACCTTATTTCATGGTATCAGAGCAATACCAATCTTGTGCTCTTTTCTTTATATCAATCATCCTTCTTTTCTTTTTATCTCTCTCTCTTCTTCTCTTTCATCATGTCCTCTGTCCATGAAAAATCTTCTGATTCATTTGATTCAGCATCACATGTCTCTCCTCCATCTCTTCCAGACCTAATGTTTCAAATATTAAAAGTTTCATTCCTATTGAAATTACCTTTGTCAACTATCTTACTTGGAAGAAAATGTTCCAAACCTTTCTCAAAAGCCAAAAAGTTTATGATCTTGTTGAAGGAAACATTCCATGTCATCCACCGTCTGATCCACAATATGAGCTACGGACTCAGTGTGATACTACTATCCATAGTTGGATTAATACTTCTCTCTCTGTCTCTGTTCTTGGAACTCTCTTAAACTATGGTTGTAATACCTCTCATGAGGCCTGGACTACCCTTGCACAACTATTTATTGATCATATTTCATCTACCTATATGCATCTCAAAGAAAAATTTCAAAACTTTTCTAAAGGTACTCTCTCTATGGAGTCCTATTTGCGAGAAATCCACACTTTGGCTTCATCACTTGCTGCTATCGGAAAACCCGTGACAGATGAAGATCTTGTCATTCAAACTCTTAAAGGGCTCCCAAAAAGCTATTCTACATTTGTCACGGTTATGAAGAATACTCGCCCATTTCCTACATTTAATTCTCTTCGTCCTCTTCTTCTCACTGAAGATACAACTACTGATGATAATCAAAGCTCTAGTTGGGATTTTTCTGCTATGTTTACTGCTGTTCCAGCGCACACCAACCCCATTGGACGTGGTTCTCAAATTTGTTTCCCACAACAACCACAACAAGGTGGTGATACACACGGTTCAAACCGTGGTCGTGGAAAGGGCCGCCACTCTTTTAATCCCAGTCCTCGTGGTGTCATTCCCACGCCTCCTTTTTCCGATGGTGTTCTTGGGCGACCTCCTTTTAGTTCTTACAATGCAAAATTTTGAGTTCAATGTCAGATATGTAGCAAATGGAATCATGCAGCCCTTACTTGTCGTAATCGGTTCAATTCTGCTTTCATGTCTAACAGTACTCATCCTCCAAATGTTCAATGTCAAATTTGTAGTAAATGGAATCATTCTGCAATTACATGTCGCAATCGTTATAATTATGCTTTTGCACCATCAAATGTTCCCAAATCTTTTGTAGCTATGCAGGCACCCAAACTCTCAATCCGCTCAATGGTATGCAGATACTGGAGCCTCTTCACACATGACTAAGGATTCAGGCCTCTTCACGTCTCTTGCTCCTTATAATGGTTCTGAGAAAGTAATGGTTGGCGACGGTAATCTTTTTCCTATAACTCATGTTGGTAATATCTCTCTCTACCTCCACCCATACATTTATTTTGAATGATGTTCTTCTTGTGCCACCTCTTAAAAAGAATTTTCTCTCTGTTCATCGCTTTTGTCAAGATAACAATTGTTTGTTTTAGTTTACCGAAATGGGCTTATTTGTGAAGGACAAGAAGACTTAAGCTCTTCTTCTCAGCTACAGTAACTCTGGTTCCCTATTTCCAGTTCATCTTCCGTTCTCAGATTCTGATGCACCATCATGTCTACCTGTTTTTTCTGCTACAGTCTCTTGGTCTAAAGTTTGGCACCAACGTCTTGGACATCCCGGAACTGCTGTTTTGAATGCTTTGTCTCAGAATAATTATAACCCATCCCCTGTGTCTTTTGATTCAAATTTTGTAACGTGTGTCATTTAGACAAACAATGCAAATTGTCATTTCATGTCTCATTCAAACAGACCATTCTCGCTTCTTCATTCAGATGTGTGGAAAGCTTCATGTTCATCTATTTCTGACTTTTCTTATTATGTGTTATTTCTTGATGATTTTACCAAATTTAGTTGGATTATTTGCTACATAACACACAAGAAGTGTTTGAAAAGTAACAAGAATTTCATGCTATGGTCAGGAATCAATTTAACAGTTCAATTTCATTTTTTCAAAATGATGGTGGTGGTGAATTCACAAGCACTCAATTTGAAACATATTTGCGTAAAAATGGGATTCATCACCCAATTTCTTGTCCACATACTCCGCAACAAAATGGTAGTGCTGAGAGAAAACATCGACATCTTGCTAATATCACTCGATGTCTGCTCTTTCAATCTCAACTTCCCCCACAATATTGGGCTGAAGCAATAAATTATGCCGTTTATTTAGCCAATAGATTACCATCCCAAATCCTTCAGTTCAATTCTCCATTTGAATGTTTGGTCAATGTCTAGATTATTCTGTTATTAAAATATTTGGTTGCCTTTGCTATCCAAATATGGTAATTTCTACAACTTCAAAATTTTCTCCACGAGCCGTTCCTTGTATTTTTTTTGGGCATGACAGCTAATTACAAGGGATTTCGCTGTCTTGATTTGATAACAAATCGTGTTCACATATCCACGCATGCCATTCATTGATATGATGAAAACATTGCACAATCATTGGAATTTTCCAACTAATTCAGAATTTCAAAATTCAACTTCTTCCTCACACGTGACACCCCAATTTCAGCCTTTACTACATACAAAGAAATCTCATAACTTCGACCCCGTTTCAATTCTTCATTTTCATTTTTTTCTTTTCAAAAATAATGAAAATGAAATGTGTTTTCGTTTTTCTTTTTTTGAAAACGAAAAGACGTTTGGTTAAAACTTTCTATTTTAGAAAATTTTGAAAACTAAAAACAAAAATGCGTTTGGTTGGAACAATTTTTTTTGTTTATATCATTTATTTTTAAAATAAAGTATAATTAATTAGTTGCAAGATTGTATATTTTTCATGTTTCTAATAAAATAATAAATAATTAATTATTATATTACATATATTACATTATTATTAATTATTATACGTAAAATAACTTATTGTAATACAAATAATATTTTATACTCTATATAATATTATTTATACATATTTTGTTTAAATTATAGTTCAATATTATCAAAATAATAATAATATTATAGTATAAATAATAATATAAAATATTATATTAACATCTAATATATTATATATTATATATAAGTTGTTATATATTTATTTTAATATAGTAAATATATTTTAATTATTTATTAAAAAATTAATAATATAATAATTTTATTTGATTAATTTAATTATTTGATTATAATATTTTATATAATATAATATACATATATATATGTGTATATATATATATATATATCTATATCATATGTATATAGGTATATATATATAGGTATATATATATA
>CM025783.1:54736921-54748973 GCA_014636745.2 Centella asiatica
AAAAATCAATAATATAATAATTTTATTTGATTAATTTAATTATTTAATTATTTGATTATAATATTTTATATAATATAATATACATATATATATATATATATATATATATATGTATATATATATATCTATATCATATGTATATTATATATATAGGTATATATATGTATATATATATAGGGGGCTGATTCATGTCTAACGTTAGCTCTGGAGTCTTTTGTAGCTAACACATTTATAGCCGTCCAAGGAATGATCCAACGCTTGAGATCAAACTCAAAAAAAAAAAAATATGCCTTCCGCCAGTGTTAGTAGCGGAAGGGAAAAAAAATTTTAAAAAATTCTTTCCCTTTCGACAGTGTTAGTAGCGGAAGGGGTATTTTTTTTTAAAAAAAAACTTCCCTTCCGCTACACTAGCAGAAGGCCAAAAAAAAAAAAATTTTCCCTTTCCGCCATTTTCACTGGTGGAAAGGGTAAATTTTTTTTTTCTTTCCGCTAGTCTCACTTGCAGAAGGCAAAAAAAAAAAAAAAAAATTCCCCTTTCCGCCACTCTCATGGCGGAAAGGGGAATTTTTTTTCCCTTTCCGCCAGTCTCCCCTTCCGCCAATGAGACTGGCGGAAAGGTAAAAAAAAAAAAAATTTTTTTGTTTGACTTTCGTTTTTCCTTTTCGTCTGCTTCCCGCTAGTCTTGTATTTGATATATATCCTTCAAGGGCATTTTTTTTTGAAATCTTCCGCTAGTTTTAAAAAAATATTTCTTGATAAAGTGTTATTTTTTTTAAAGTCTTCTGTCAGACATTTTCAGTGTAAAAAAAAACTTTTCCCTTTTGCTAGTGTTTTTTTTTTATTTTTATCGTTCGCCTGCCTTCCGTCAATGTTGTGCTTGATATTTATGCTTTTAAGAGCATTTTTTTAAGTCTTCCGCCAATATAAAAAAAGAATTGCTTGATAAAATGTTATTTTTATTTTAAAGTCTTACTCCCTCCATTTCAATTTGTAAGTCATTTTAGGTTTGGAGAGATTTTTCATAATTTAAGTCGTTTTACAATTCCTAGGCAAATTAATTATTTTTCTTCCATCTTTACCCCTAATAATGACCCAGCTCACAATTACTTCTGCAACTTTGACATTGGAAAGGAGTAAAACTAAGACACTTAATTAAGGGTATAAACGGGATTTAACATATAAATTTTTTTAAAGTAACCAATAATTATTGGCTTCTTAGTTTATGTGTCATTGCTAAAACGACCTACAAATTGAAATTGAGGGAGTATGTCATATGTTTTCAGTGTAATAGATTATATTACGCTGAAATCTCAAATAGTATAACACACAATCAATAAATACAAATATATAACACACTATCGACAAAAAACATATATATTACAATGAGAAACAAATTGTATTACATCTGAATCAAATATAATTAAAAAAAATACAACTTCACTCATTGATCGTAAATATTAATCATTACTCTTCATCAGAATCCAACATCAGTGATCCTGCCATTTTGTACCCTCTAGGAGGACCCCTGGCCATTCCTTTGTGCAGTTCCCAAGCAAGACGCAAGCGAAGAATGGATGCATCTTGAACTGTCCATTTAGTTGCAGTGGGATTTAGTCCACGTGAGATTGCGTCCATATATTTACAAATGTAAACCGCACAATCTGAACTATTATGTTGTTTCGCCACTTCAACTTTTTTTCCGAGTTTTGCATCTCTTGGGGGCCAATTGGTTTTGGGGTCAGCAAATCTTAGGAAGATAGGTACAAGAGTCTTCTGCTCAATTCAAAAATAAAAATTAGTAAGTGACAATAACAAATTAAAAGCATATGTAAATCAACATAAAATATTTTGTACTTACCGCAACTGCAATATCCGCCTGGTATCGCGCATCCAACTGTGTCGGAGTCATCTCAGGATGCATGGGATCAATGATTTTTATTGCCCATGCCTTAACATTGAACATCACCAGGACAAAATGTTCGTGTATGCGGGAATAAAATGGCATGAATATGACATCACATTCCGAAACACGTAAATCATTTTGTTCTACAAAGTGCTGTACAAAGTCAACAGTATTTGCAATATCAGTTTCGACTCCGACATTTATCATGGTTTGACCCACGACAATGAAGAAAGTCGGCAGATAGTAGAAATTTCTTTTTAACTTCTTTCCCGACCGTGTTATGATGACGTCTCTTTCTGCCAACAATTCTTGGTAGGCGTCCACAATTGTGTTGCCTAACCATGCCCCAGGAGATAATTCTGTGGCCTCCTGTTGATTAATGTTATAACCTTTAATTTTTCGGGGCCAATATTGTGAATCATCAACTGGTTCACCATTAAACCAGTGTCGAGTCAACCAATCCACCTTCCAAGGGTTTAACGGCTTCACCATGCCCCTTTCACCGGAACCATCAGCAGATCTTATCTTGACACTCTAGCCGGATTACGGACGGGTGGTGCCTCTTGGGAGAAATGGGTTGGAGTTGCATGTTCGGCGAAAGGATTGAAATCAGTTGTGAAGGACACTGGAGGATCCGATGTAAAAGTCATGAAAGTTGGAGTTTCAGAAGGATCAATGAAGGATGAAGTATAAAGGGGTTGCTCTGAATAAACCCCGAGATTGGACAATTGCATTTGTTGAAACAGGGCACTATTATCAGTTAAGAGTGCTTGATATTGTTGTTCAATCTCGGGAGGCTTATTCGGCCACTGCTGCAACATCGTTAGTGTCTGTTTTAACTGCACAATAAAAAAGACAAGTATATGTTAATAGCGTTACAAAATAGATAAAATGCAATACAAGGATTATAATTAACTATATGTACCACGTTTATTACGTGAGGTTGGTCAACAATGACACGATTACTGTATCGGATATTAGTGACGTCCGATTTTGCAATTCATTTTCGTGTCACTTTGTTGTACCACAAGTAGTACACGTCCATGTCCAGTTTGTTGCGCTTGGTATTTTCAGATACCAACAAACCCACAAGATTCTCTTGGAAGTCGTGCCACATCTCTATGTACGACGCGCCGAATGCTTCGTAGTTGGAGAGTTGGAATCTATTCTCCTTCTCCGCCCGATTCAACCGTAGATGAGTGTGATCAACAGGAGGGTTAGGTATCCTTTGATAATGACACAGTTGCCTAAGGACTCTGTCTGGCATTTGATACTCAATCTCGTCAAAATGTATCAGTGGAATTCGACTGTTTGCAAATACTCGTGCCATCCAAGCGTCCTCGTCATCATCATCAACCATTTGAATCAGCTTATACGACTTCCAGATGAATTTGTCTTGCGGTTGATTTTCAAACTCAGACCGGTATGTTAGGACGTTGTGGTGTGGATTTGCTCGCCTGTCCTTATAGAAAGCATGTTTAGCGTATGCATATGCCAGCACACGCGGCGACCATAACTCAGATCTTGGGCAAGGCATTGGACGTCCAATCTATAATCTGTCATATGCCCAAGTTTTCACCACTGTCATGCATCCCGTTATCCTTCCAGGTAACACAATCTTACCCTTAACTTCTCTGTAGTGGGATGCATCGTGGAGTTCTCGGTAAATAGATGCTAGGACTGCTGAACCCAAGCGTGGTTTACTATATCTTCAATGTCTCTAACAAACACCATGTACCTAACATGAAAATTAAAACAACACGTTAACCAAATTAATATCAAATTATGACAACAAAGAATTACAATAACAAAGACAAGAATTTTTTCATACCTAGCTGGCCATATGTCTTTGGTTTTAGTGGGAAACAATATAGCACCACACAGCCACAGTATGTACGCTCTTGTGTAGATAGCTATATAGTCAACCGGTGGATCCTCTGGCAGTTCACGAAAACACTCCAACAGCCACGTCAAATGGCTACCACCACTGTGCTTTGCTTCCTTGTAGAACTGGTTATAGAACCGTTCACCAAAGCAGTCTTGAAACAATATTTTTTGTTTCTTCTCGGATAAAACACCACAAGTAAAGGGTTTCTCGTTAATGGGTAAACTGATTATATAGTGGATGTCCTCCAATGTGATTGTCGCCTCACCGCTATTAAAATGAAATGTGTTTGTTGATGATCTCCATCTTTCCACTAATGCAGTAACGAAGGATGCATCGTGTCTTGGAAATATACATCCGTATGTAAATGCATGCATTCCAACTGCATTAAGTATATCCTTCTGTGCGTCACTCAACATCCAAAGATCATATCTCTGATTACTCTGTTGAGCAACGTCGAGTACTCTAAATTCATTCGTGTTGTATATGTGAGTAGATATATGACTTGGTTGATCATCCAACAAACTGCTATCTTCGAGACCCGGATTTAAATGATAATGGTCCATTGCAACCTACAAAATATTGAAAAGCCTTCATCAAACACTGCACACACACACTGCACACACACAAACATTGCACAAACACAGAAAACACACACACACACACACACACTGCACACACACTGCACACACTGCACACACATACACACACACACACTACACACACACACACACACACTGCACACACACAAAACACACACACACACACACAAAACACACAAAACACACACACACACACAAAACACACAAAACACACACACACACACACACTGCACGCATAAATTTACACACACTGCATACATATACACACATGAAAGTATACATGTACAAACATATTCAAAATATTAAAAATCAAAATTCAAAACTGAAATTAATATAAAAAAAATTTATAATTTCGAAATTATAAAAACTTACTTGATTTGGGGCGGTAAACGGCGGAATTGAGCAGAAGGGAGTAAAATTTGGAAGTTGTTTAGATGGAAGAAGAAGAAATTTTATTTGGAAGAGAGAAAGGAAGTAACGGCGGAAGGGGAGAAAAAAAAGAAGGGAAGATAAAATAAACCTAGCTAAGGCGGAAGAAACAAGGAAACGGACAGAGGAAACAAGGGAAATTTTTTTTTAAAAAAATACCCCTTCTGCTACTAACATTGGCGGAAGGGTATTTTTTTTTTAAATTGTTTTTCCCTTCCGCCAGTGTTAGTAGCGGAAGGGTTATTTTTAAAATTTTTTTTTCCCTTCCACTACTAACATTGGCGGAAGGGTATGTTTTTAAAAAAAAATTTTCCTTTCCGCCAGTGTTAGTAGCGGAAGGGTTATTTTCTTAAAATTTTTTTTCCCTTCCGCTACTAACACTGGCGGAAGGAAAAAAAATTTAAAAAAAAAATACACCTTCCGCTACTAACACTGGCGGAAGGGTATTTTTTTTAAAAAAAATTTTCCCTTCCGCCAGTGTTAGTAGTGGAAGGGTTATTTTTTTTTTAAAAAAAATTTTTCCTTCCGCTACTAACACTGGCGGAAGGGAATTTTTTTTAAATTTTTTTTTTAAAAAAAATCCTTTTCACCAGTGTTAGTAGCAGAAGGCACTTTTTTTTAAAATTATATTATAATTAATTATCATAATAAATTACACTTAATAGTTATCTTATTAATTAATAATCATAATAATTACTAAAAGAAATCACAATATTATAATAATTTTATTATTAATGACATTTTTCAACAGTAATTGTCATTATATGGTTTACTATATACTATGTCTAATTTAAGATTTAGGGTGTAGTGTTTAGGATTATAATGTATTTAACTCATATTAGATTAGTAGTTATCATGATGATTGTATTAAGATTATATTATAATTATGATTAACATTATATTTAACTCATCTTTTATAGTAATTTTTTTTATAATCATAGTATTATAATCATTAATATTTCAAACATTATGATTATAATAGTATTTTATTATAATAATAATATTGTACTTAATTATTTCAAATAATAACTAATAATCATAATAATTATAGTATTTTACTATACTCATACTATTAATCATAATGTATAATCATATTATTATTATCATATCCACCGATCAAATACATCAGAAAGTCATACAATTACAATTAATATAATTTAAAGGTCAAACTCGATCACAACTCTTCTTCATCATCGTTTAAATCTAATGTGCTATGTTGAGACATTTGCGAGCGCATCTCCGTTACTTTATCATGATTTCTCTTATCATGATCAGTGTATTCTTGACATATAGCACTTTTTCGCAGCCTTTTTGCAAATTGACTTTGTTCAATTTCACTTTTAAATCTTGTGACCTTCTTACAACCCTTAGTTTGTGACTGAAGAGGTGGAAAATACTCATCTTCTTCGTCAATACTACCACCTTCCATGTGCAGCTCCTTCGATCTGCTCCCATCTTCAACCGTGTCATTTTCTTTAATCAATCTTAACTTACTTATCCATGCTTTCTTCTTCATAGCAGTTTCAAGACCATGTATGTAAGATGATTGCGATGTCGATCTAATTGCTGCAATTTCTTAATAAACCCTATTCAAATGATTGTAACGTATTGTACTAATATCACCGACATCAGAGTTTGATTCAGCATTTACTTCATTTATGTTAACAGGATCACCATAAATTTTGTTTGCATTTCTCGTCCACTTGCCACAAATCAAAGACATTGGAATCTCATTTATGCTCTTGAAGGTGATATACCTCAAAATATGTCTACAAATCATGCCGCTGTGCTCAAAGCGTTGGCATATGCATGTCACATTGTCGGAGTCCCCGTGTTTAACGACAATGTAATAATATCGTCGGTTTTGTGGTACCTCCTCATTGAAAACTGTATATCCCTTTGTACCATCGACTCCAAAATTCTGAATCTTACGACACGTTAACTTTTGACCCTCATAGAACTTATTCGAAAAGTCTTTAAAAATATTCTTCGTATAGACAAGTGCCGCATGCTTTTCCAATAAAGTTCCGTTACGCAAATTTCTTGTCTTGTACTATGTTTCAAGATCTTGCTTTCTCTCATTCAACTATTGTTTCTCAATGGCTATTTGTGAGTTAATCACAAAATCTTTCAAACCGGTACAATTATTTACGTATTGATCAAAAAAAATGTTCATAGATTCACTTCTCCCGATTGTAGTCATCCCTGCAGCAAAATATGACTTTGAGTATGCTCCGATCCAATTCTCCTTTATATTATACATAGATTAAAGCCACTCGTGATGTTGTAAATGATATTGTTCCACCAATTTTGTCCACATTTCCTCGAATTCGGCAGTTGTCACTGAATACAAACACCTACAATAACAACGTATTATAAATGACAAAAAAAAAATATTGACAACTTCACATGAACTATTTTTAAAAATAGATACGTACCTGTCGAAGTCTTCCTTAAACATTTCGTAACTATTATATAAATGATGAAGTTTCTCAGGGAATTTGTTACTGATATGCCACGTACATATCAAATGATTGGTTGAAGGCAATACGGTAGCAATGACATCGTTCATTGCTCTATCCTGATCAGTTATGATCGTCAACGGTATTTTATTCTCAACCGCTTCTAGCCAATTTTCTAACACCCAAACAAATGTAGCTTCCGTTTCATCCTTGATAAGGGCAAACCCAAACAAAATAGACTGATAATGATGATTAACTCCCGTAATTGGAACAAATGGCATCCCATATTTATTTGTTCTGTAAGTGGTGTCAAAGGTCACTACGTCTCCAAAATTTCTATAACAAATAATTGAACGAGAATCCACCCACATGATACATGCAATGCAATTCTCTTCGTCAACTTTTATATTATAAAAGAAATTTTCAACACTTTCTGACTTGAGTCTCTTTAAAACCGTCAAAACTTCTTGTGCATCATTTGCATCAAATGCGTCATGTCGCAAGTTGCGTATAACATTTCGAATATCTTCGACGCTAAATTTAACATTTTTCCTTCCACCACTCATTGTACTCAACACATTAATGATCAAACTCAGTTTGATTTTTGATCGGTGGAGTAGATTGATTAACTCTCTATCGGCAACAGTTATATTTTTGTGTGTTGCCATGAAATCTATTTTACTGGGTGTTACTATTGAATGATTGTGATTTAATTCCAGTTTTGTTACACGTCAACTATTATTTTGCACGTTATGATCAACAAACATTCTCGCTTTGCACATTGTGCGTTCAATAATATCTCTCTTCCTTCTGATTATGTTTTCATCATCATTTTCATTTTCAAACAAATTTTTTTTCTTAATAGGTCTACCTGCTTTTCTTCATGCATATAGTGTATGAGCTAATTGATTTGACCCCGAATGTTTTCTGCTGGTTAAAATTTTGACTTAAAATCCACTATTATGAGCATATGTATTATAGTATTTTTCAACTTCAAATATACTTGTAAATATTTGACCCACATACGGAGGACAAACACCATCACTGTCTAATTTTTTTTTTTGTCATTCAAATTATTTTGTTGTTCTATATTATTTTCTTCGTCAATATCATGTTCTTCGTTCTCAACGTTCATAGTTATATCAGAATCCGAATCATCAAAAAATGTATCAACATCATATATTCTATCGTTATCACTCATTTTAAAATTAAGAAGGTGAGGAGCTGAAAACCTGATTTAAATGTCAACCTGAGATATGTTTATCTGATCTGTAATAAAGAAATTTTTTTTAACAATTGAGTTAGATTCAAAAAATAATTTTTTCATAAAACTAGAGAACGAAGAAGAAAACTGAAATGATAGAACGAAGAAGGAAAGTTACATGCGGCGGAATAAGATAGTTTTTTGACCTAGGTCTTTCTTATCATATATATATAGCATATCACGAAGGAAGGAAGAAAAAAAATATTGTGCTTGTTACTATCAAGCACAAGATTGGCGGAAGGCAGATGAAGGGGAAAAATGGAAGGTAAAGAAAAAAAAAATAATTTTTTACCTTTCCGCTAGTCCCACTGGCGGAAAGGAAAATTTTTTTTTTTACCCTTTCTGCCAGTGAGAGTGGCGAAAAGGAGAATTTTTTTTTTTTGGCCTTCCGCCAGTGTAGTGGAAGGGAATTTTTTTTTTTAAAAAAAATACCCCTTCCGCTACTAACACTGGCGGAAGGGAAAAAATTTTTTTAAAAAAATATGCCTTCCTCTAGTGTTAGTAGCGGAAGAGAATTCTTTTTTTTTAAAAAAAATACCCCTTCCGCTACTAACACTGGCGAAAGGCATATTTTTTTTTTTTGAGTTTGATCTCAAGCGTTGGATCATTCCTTGAACGGCTATAAATGTGTTAGCTACGAAAGACTCCAGAGCTAACGTTAGACATGGATCGACCCCCTATATATATATATATATATATTATTTTGCACACACGTATATAGTAGTATATTACATTTTCATAATTCTGAAATTGCTAAGAAAAATGAAAACGAAAAAAGTGAAAACACCTTTTTTGTGTTTTCAAAAATGAGGGTCAAAATGAAAACGTTTTCATTTTTTTTGAAAACAAAAATGATACCAAATAGTCCATCTGCTGTGTTTGTTTTTAAAAATTAAAATGAAAATGAATAAAAATTCAAACAGGGCCTTCGTTTCCTATTACCCATATCTTCTTTCTCTCCTAATATTCCGCCGTCTACTCATAAATCTGTTTCATTTGTTCTATTAAAAAAAATTAGTGCAACTTAATTTTATTATTATATTTATTTGTTTTAAGTTGATTTACTAAGTCAATTAGTAGTTGTGGCTTGATAAGATTGGATAAGGTAGTTTCAGTATTTTTGGGGTTGAATAAGTCTTGTTTGGGAGTTCATAAGTATGGGCTGTAGTTTGAGTATTTTTAGCTCTAGTTTTGTTTGATTTTCATCTATATATTCATAGGTTGTTGTTTGTATTTGATCATTGAAGTTAATTGAGAATAATAATATCTTTTGGTGTTTTCTTTGTCTTGGTTCCTTATATTTCATAATTTAGCTACCCTTCATTTTTGTTTCATGGTATTAGAGCCACGTTAAGTTACTTTACATTAATCTTCTATCTTTTTTTCTATCAATCACTTTGCTTGTTGGAGAAGATTGTAAGGTGTGTTATGCACCCTTACTTATATTATTCTTACTTAAAGAATTATCTTTACTTTTATAAGAATTGATGATGGTATAGTCATTGCTTATATGTTGTAAAAGAACTTAGAAAAATATTCAACTTATTAGGTAGATATATTCTACTACAGTTAAGCAAGGATTTTGATTACAAGTAAAGACTCTGCTCAACTTCTAGAAGGATGTTGAAGTTGCGAAGATACTTTCAAGGACAGCCCTGCTTATAATGTAAATAAGCAAGGTTTGATATAGCAAGATCTCTTACCTTGATCCAAACAAGAATGTTAGAAAAGGACCCTACCTTTTGCCCTGCATAGTCAACTTCTAGAAGGTTTTTCAAAAAGCACTAGAACACAAAATAACGACTATCTATTTGAACTAAGTAATGAACAACTGTAAAGGTACAAGACACTATCAAAACAGTACAACTCCAACGGATTTATTTCAAATTCTCAACAGATAGATTTTTGGAGTAGTATAAATAGGAGTTATAAATTTTATTTATGACAACTGAACTACCAAGAAATTGCTCTAACAATCTGACATCCTAAGAGTTCAACAAGACGCAATCCTTCAGGCCTGAACAAGTGATATCTAATCTACTCAACAAGGAGTTTACTGCTTAGAGATAACAAGCAAGATATTTTATCTTCTCTTAGTCTGTGTTACTCAATCTGGTTTTTGTGACCTATTATATTTTTGGACTAAGTGTCCTGCTGTATTTTGTTCTGTGCGAACATTCTTAGAGAGTGCCTTCTCAAGTAAAGAGAAGAAGAGTGGAGTAGGCTTAGACCAAACCACTATAAAAATTCTCATGCTCACTTATTTGCTGCTTATCTTTTACATTACTTATTCCCTTATACCAGCTTTGCTTAGTCTTGCTAAACTCATTTAGCAAACACTTACTGACATTGCTGACTCAAGCCATTCATTTAAATGCTAAGGGTTTTTTGCTATAAATTCCACTGTTAACTCTTTTCAAAATATAAGAAAGATCTTTAATAAGCAAGAAGTGTTTTAAACTGCTAATTTTACTAGCAAGACTAAATTTTTAAAAAATACTATTCAACCCCCCTTCTAGTATTTTTTTCCTTTTGGACCTAACAGTGTGAAGTAGTAGTTGTGATATATATTATATATATACACACATATAAGGAGTTTTTAAATGGAGGGGGTGGTTCAAATAATGGTGTTGAGAAGCCTGTAGGCACAAATTATAAGTATTGGACGATGTGCTTGGAAGCTTTTCTTTCGAGGACAAGACTTATGGGGAGATTGTCACTGGTATTGAGAAAGAACCAGCAGACACTCTGACTAATGCCAAATTATGAAGAAAACGAAAGATATGATGTGGAAAGGTTCTTTTTGCATTGAGGACTTCAATTAGTAAAGAATTCATCGATTATGTTCGAGATGTTTGCTCACCAAAGGAGGTTTGAGACACACTCAAACAGTTGTTTTCCAAGATGAATATTGCAAGGTTGTAGTTGCTGGAATATGAGTTAGCTATGCTAACACAAGGAGGTATGTCTATTTCTGAATATATCTTACGTGTTAAAAACCTCTGTGCTGGAATTTTAGAATTAGATAAGGATGAGAAAATTAATGAAGCAAGGATGTGACGATTTCTCATCTGCAGATTGAACAAGGAATACTTTCTTTTTGTTACCTTCATTCAAGGCTGGGCTGTTCAACCATCTGTTGAAGAATTAGAGAATCTTCTCTCCAACCAAGAAGCTTTATGAAAACAAATGGGAAAGAGTACTGAATCAGATCATGTGCTATTCTTAAAGGGGAAATACTATAAGAAAAACATACCAGCTAGCAACAAATACAATGAAAAACGCAGCAAATTCATAGATGAAAAGCCATAGAGTCAACACCGCATCAAATGTTATAGATGTGGGAAAGCCAGACATATCAAGAAAAATTGCAGAGTGAAACTCTCCAAAGTGAATGCTACAAATGAAAAGGAAAAAGATGACTAAAAGGAAGAAATCAAATGAGAGCAGTGCTTTACCATAGAAATGAAGGACAATGTTGTGAGAACAACACCTACTCCAGTTTTA
>CM025783.1:54749373-54762598 GCA_014636745.2 Centella asiatica
ATATAGACTGCAAGAAGGAATGGATCATCGATTCAAGTTGTTCTCACCATGTCACATGAGATGATTCTGTGTTCTCAAATGTGCAGCAACATAATGGTGATCCTATCATTATTACAACTGATAACTCAACTTATCTAGTAGCTAAAGAAGGGAGTGTGGAGATTGGTGGCTCAAACGATGAAAAGCTGGTCAAGTTGGACCATGTTTATCATGTTCCAGGTTTGAAAAGAAATTTAGTTTCTATTTCTCAAATTATAAATTCTAGAAAGTATGTCTTATTCGGTCCTCATGATGTCAAAATAATTGATAACGTAAAGAGTTTTGATGCTAATATTTTATTTACTGGAGAAAAGAAAGATTCCATGTTCGTTATGTCCGTTGGAGAATCTTATGTGAAGAAAACAAGTTAAATAGATAAAGAAATAATTTGGCATGCACGACTGGGACACGTAGGCTATCAACTATTGCAACAAATTTCTTCATAAGGATTACTGGAAGGAATGCCGCAATTGAAAAATGCTCGTGAAGACGTAATTTATCAAGGATGTCAATTTGGGAAATCACATCGTCTACCCTTCAAGCAATCAACAAATCACAGAACAAGTATGTTTGAGCTAATCTACATTGATTTGATGGGGCCGATGAAGACTCCAAGCTACGGTGGCTAACTTTATTTCATGATACTTGTTGATGATTATTCAAGGCATGTCTGGGTAAAGTTTTTGCATGATAAAGATGAAACTTTGTCAAAATTTGTTGAGATTCAAGGTACCATGGAAAAGGAATTTGGGAAGAAAATCAAGTGCTTACGAAGCGATAACGAAGGGGAGTTTATGTCAAATGATTTCTTCCAATTCTGTAATGAGAAAGGTATTTAAAGACAAATGACATGCTCACACACTCTGCAACAGAATGGTTTTACTGAGAGGAAGTTGGCGCATTTAACCTCTATCAGCCTCTCTTGGTTGCATGAAAAAAATCTCCCACGAGAGCTTTAGGTTGAAGCTTTCCAGTGTGTTTGTCATGTAATAAATTGCCTACCCCCATGGCCAGTTAAGGAGAAATCTCCTTTTGAAAGACTATATGACGTAAAGCCAAATGTAAGTTATTTTCATGTATTTGGTTCGATCTGTTATGTTCATGTTCCTAAGTCCAGAAGAACTAAATTAGATGCGAAAGCAAATGTGTGTATTTTTGTTGGCTATGATTCATATAGGAAGGGATGGTGGTGCATGAATCCTGAGACACATAAGGTAATCACCTTTCGAGATGTAGTGTTTGATGAAGTGTCATCATTTTACACTACACAGAATAGTTTGGCACAAGGGATCACTCCTGATGGTTATCAAGAACGAATACAACTGCTGTTAGAAAATGAAGAAGATGGGTCAAATGATGAAATAAACTTGGACCCAAGTGTTCTCGGTGGGGCTGAAGGACAAATTGAAAGGAGATCAACAAGAAACAAAAAGCAACCAACTTATTTGAAAGATTATGAGGTACAAACTGATTATTGCAGTGTTACTTCATGTTTCTTTACAAGGGCAACAGACAAAGGTGAACCTACTACTTTTGAAGAAGCAAAAGGTCAACCTGAATGGGAGGAATCAATGCAACATGAAATAGAAGCATTGAACAAAAATTAGACATGGGAGCTTGTGGCTAAACTAGAGAATTGTAGTCCTATTACTTGCAAATGGGTTTACAAGTTGAAGAAAAAAATCATATAGGACCATTGATCGATACAAGGCTAGACTAGTTGTACGTGGTTTCTCTCAAAATTATGGGCTAGACTATGAAGAAACATTTAGTCTAGTTGCGAAGATGGTGATGTTTAGATCTGTTCTTGCTCTGGCAGCATCTAGAGGCTGGAAATTGTGGCAACTTGTTGTAAATAATACATTTCTTTATGGAGAATTAGATCGAGAGGTGTTTAAGGAACAACCTAAAGGGTATGCTTCAAAGGAGTATCCACACTATGTTTGTTGATTGAAAAAGGCCTTATATGGCCTTAAACAAGCACCACGTGCTTGGTATGGTAAAGTTGCTCAGTACCTTATGTTTTGTGGTTTTAAAGTTTTTGATGTAGATTCTAGTTTATTCATCAAAACAAAAGCAAATGTTCATCTGTTAGTTCTATTGTATGTGGATGATATGATCATCACAGGCAATAATGAAGTTGAGATCACTATGTTAAAAAATGACTTGTCTGTCCGTTTTGAGATGAAAAATCTTGGAGAAGCTTGCCGCTTTCTTGGTCTTGAAGCGGATAAGTCAGCAGAAGGCTATTTCATCTCTCAACAAAGTTATGCAAAGGATCTGCTGTGGCGTTTTGGCATGGGGGAGTCGAAGGAAAAAGCCACTCTAATAGAGTCATTTCTCAAATTAACAAAGGATGAAGGAAAATTGTTAAAGGATGCAACACCATTTCGATAACTTATGGTTAGTTTAATTTATTTAACTATCACAAGACCTAAAATTTCTTACTCAATTGGTGTGGTATCACAATTCATGCAATGTCCAACAATTACTCACTGAGATGCAACAAAAAGAATTCTACGATAAATAAAAGGATCATTGAATTATTGTCTGATGTATAAGAAAAGTGTGGAGTTGAAATTAATTGGGTTCACTGATGCAGATTGGGGAAGAAACGTTGAAGATAGACACTCAACTTCTGGGTATTGTTTTAGCACATGATCAACTGTGATATCTTGATGCAACAAGAAGCAACCAATTGTTGCCTTGTCAAGTACAGAAGCAGAATATGTAGTAGTATCTATGACAACACATGAGTGTATGTGGGTAAAGAGATTGATAGGAGAAATGTTTGTTGAAGTTGGTTATGCTGTACCGATCAAATGTGATAATGAGAGTGCCATTAAACTTGCTTCAAATCTAGCTTTCCATACACGGATGAAGCATATTGAAATCTGACATCATTACTTTAGAGAGATGGTGTTAGGTGAAGAAATTGAGCTTCAAAGTATCTCAACAAACAAGCAAGTAGCATACATCTTCACAAAGGCTTTAGGAAAGCCTAAGTTTGAGTATCACAAAGCAACACTTGGAGTTGTGAGTTGTTGATTGTAAGCTTGCACCAACGGGGAGTGTTAAAATAAATTAGTGCAACTTAGTTTTATTATTATGTTTATTTGTCTTCAGTTGTTTACTAAGTCAATTAGTAGTTGTGGCTTGATAAGATTTGATAAGGTAGTTTTAGTATTTGTGGGGTTGAATAAGTCTTGTTTGGGAGTTTATAAGTACGAGCTATAGTTGAAATATTTTTAGCTCTAGTTTGTTTGGTTTTCATCTATATATTCATAGGTTGTTGTTTGTGTTTGATCATTGAAGTTAATTGAGAATAATAATATCTTTCAGTGTTTTCTTTGTCTTCGTTCCTTATATTTCATAATTTAGCTACCCTTCATTTTTGTTTCAAGTTCCTCCTTATGTTTCTCCACGTTCCAATCCACAGAATCTTGTTCCTATATCTTCAATTAACCCTTAATCATCTCCTCATTTTTTACCACATGTTATTCACCTTTATTTTCTCCACAATCCTCTCTAACAATTACCTCACCATTGTCCCATGCTCCCACATGCAACTCATCACCAAAATTAGTGGCAACCCCATATTTTGTTAATCCATCTTCACCAAAAGTTCAGTCTTTTGAGCCAATGAGGGTGCACAATATGGTAACTCGATCCATGACAGGATCCTCTGAACCTAGTTGTTATGACGAAGCTGCCAAGGATCCATTATGGTGTCAAACATTGAGTGAGGAGTACGATGCTCTACTAGACAATGCGATATGGACTCTTCTTCCTCCATCCTGGGAACAAAATTTAATTGGATCCAAATGGGTGCACAAAATTAAACAAAAAGCAAATGACTGCATTGAGTGATACAAGGCAAAACTTGTTGCCCAATGATATAAACAACAAGGAGTTGATTACGATCAAACTTTTTGCCCCGTAGTTAAGCCCACAATAGTTCGCTTAGTGATTTATGTGGCACTACAATGCAACTGGTCTTTGTGACAACTTAATGTCTCAAATGCTTTACTTCATGGTCATCTTGAGGAACACGTTTTCATGAAGCAACCCACTGGATTTGTTCATCCTGATTTTCCAAATCATGTATGCAAGTTACTACAAGCACTTTATGGTCTCAAATAAGCATCGCATGCTTGGTTTCAACGGTTTACAAGCTTTCTTTTTGAATGTGGATTTTCACAATGTTTATTTGATCCAAGTATGTTTAAGTATAATGATGGAGTTGACAATATTTTTCTCTTTACTGGTTCATCTGATGCTAATATTCAAAGTCTTATTCATACTCTACAAAGTGAATTTGCTATGAAAGATTTGGGGCCCCTTCATTATTTTTTGGGAGTTGAGGCAACCTCTCTTCCTAATGGTATGCTTTTATCTCAAGCAAAGTATACATCTAAACTTCTGGAGAAATTTCACATGGCTTCAGCTAAGCCAATTTCTACACCTCTCAATATTAAACAAGAATGGAGTTCTGAAAGTGGTGAATTTTATTCTGATCCTACAGAATCTCGGTGACTAGTTGGTGGTTTACAATACTTATCTTCTACTCGGCCAGATATTACATTGGCTATGATCTTTGTTCTCAGTATATGCATGTGTTGGGTATAACAATGATGAAAATGAAAAATCAAGCTATAATAAGAAAATAAATGACAATTAAACTAGACAACAAATTTAACGTGGTTCAGTCTAGCCACACTCCACAAGCCGTACAAATATTATTAATTTCAATCTTAGGGTTTTACAATTACAAGAGAATATTTATAGAGGAAGAAACTTGACTAAACTCCCTACGCGAGTCTGGGCCTAAATTACAATTTTTCTTCCAGGGGCAGCGCTGCTGGAAAACCCCGCAAGGGGCGGCTTACGCCCACGGATTCCCGCCAGCGGTGTGGGCAACTGTTGATCCAGGCAACCATCAAACTCCACATGCTCAACAACATGCTCCTCGTATTCATCACTTGCAAGCTGCAAAAAGAATTCTTCGCCATCTTCGTGGCATAAGTTTTTCTACTGTGGGCAATGACATCCTTCTTTGAATCATTTCTCCAAAAGTTGACAAGCTAGGCGGATATGTAAAAGATATTCTTTCTCTACAATCACTTCAGCATGTATAAATAAAATATTGTGACATTTCTTTTCTTACGATCCTTTCAGTTCTACCATTTTTTATGTATCGTAATGGGCGATTCCATTGTTTATAATCGAAAAGAAGGGTCATAAAAGGTTTTTCAAACCAGAAGAGGCCTTTATCTTTTTTTATCTTGATTCTTATATAAATAAGAAACTTTATCAACTGGATTATCGTTATTGTGACGGCCCCAAAGTTCCTTACCGAACTAGGGATCCATCGAAAGAGAAATAAAAATAAGGTCTCATCCATTCATAACATAAATAAAGTTTAAAAGAAAATAGTAGCGAGTTATTACAACCCAAAATAGTACAATTCTAGCGGAAGCTAAACTATCACTATATTAGGGTCCATAACATTACAACTTCAAAACATCTTCCTTCCTTCTTTAGCGGCCACCCAAAGAAGTCAACAAAACTCAGTAGCCAATCATCTTTCTTTTCCCCTTGTCAGAGGGTTCAACCTTTGTACCATGCCTTTTGTCCTCAGTTAAATCTAACTCAAATCACTTGTGAGCAAAAAACTCTTCTTGGCTACAAAGAAGAAGTTAAAAGCTTGGGTTGTTCTTCGAAAAGGACAGTTGCTCTGAAAGTGAACCTGGATTTGGTGGTTGACTGTATAGAAAGTTTATGATAGTCGAGCTAGGGTTGTACCCAATTGATATATATATATATATCTCATTTGCCGAGCAACAAGGGTTGTTGGATTGTTTGAAATTTGATTTCAGTCATTGGTTGAAAAAAGGCAATAACAAGCTTTAAAATGAATTGATTAGTTTGAAAGAGGCGGTGTTACGACTGTTAATAGTCAGACAGTTATCTATCATAGCCAACACTCTAGCGTACTGTCGGAGATGATGTACACTTGACGGGTAACGTGCACAACTCTAAAATACATTAATTACTTCTTGTCCCACAACAGTCCTTGGATCAAAGTGAGTACTGTAGCTCACACCAGGGTGAGCTTTCTCACGTGAACAACATCACACTCCCTCTTGAAACATCTTGAATGAAATGATTATTTAAATATTTGAACTCAAAATACATTTAAATCCTTTTTGGACATCACATTGCTATTGTACTTTCATTTAAGATATGAATTCATCATTCATACAAAAAAAAAAATTGAACTTTCATGCATAAAATAAATTAATCATATAACAAAATTCATTTAAAATTTTTGGATTCTCACATCCCCCCCCCCCCCCCCCCCCCACCCCCAAAAGAAGTTTCGTCCTCGAAACATAGCTCACAAACAAATGGGGGTATTTGTCAATCATAGCGCTCTCAAGCTCCCAAGTAGCTTCCTCTACACTGTGATTCCTCCATAACACTTTTACGAAAGGAATTTCTTTATTCCTAAGAACTTTAACTTGTAGATCTAAAATCTGGACAGGGATCTCTTCATAATTTAAATCTGGTTGTAGCTCTATCGGTTGATAATCGATTATTCCTCTATGGTCGACTTTCTAAGGACGTAACACTGATATGTGAAAAACATCGTGAATGTGGCTTAAAGCTGGTGGTAGTGCTAATTGGTAAGTCATTTCACCTATTTTTCTCAGCACCTCGAACGGTCCCACATAGCGGAGACTCAGCTTTCCTTTCTTGCCAAAACACATTACACCCTTCCAGGGTGACACTTTCAATAATGTATAACTCCCAATTTCCAAGGTTTGATCCTTCCTATGCTGATTAGAATATTGTTTCTGTCGGTCTTGAGCTGCCTTCATTCTCATTCTGATCACTTTGATTGCTTCCTTGGTTTGTTGGATTATCTCTAGTCCAATTAGCTTCATTTCTCCTACTTCATTCCAGTAAAGTAGAGTTCTGCACTTTCCCATACAACGCTTCAAATGGTGCCATGCCGATACTGACATGATAACTATTATTGTATACGAATTAGATTAGTGGCAGATGGTTGTCCCAATGGTCTTTAAAATCGAGAACGCAAGCTCATAACATATCTTCTAGTGTCTGAATCGTGCGTTTAGATTAACGATCTGTCTGAGGGTGATAGGTTGTGCTCATGTCTAGTCTTGTTCCTAGATATTCTTGGAAGCTCTTCCAAAATCTTGAGGTAAACCTCGGATCTCGATCAGAGACGATGGAGCAAAGCTCTTCCAATTGTGACAGCCCCAAAGTTCCTTACCGAACTAGTAGTGTTCCTGTTACAACATCATCGGAAGCCACAACATCTAGCACTGTCATGTTGTAAGCTCTCGCTTGTGGTCGTGCTGGCATTGTGTTGGCCCCTGCCGGTATTGATTTGACATCTTTCTTCTAAAGGCAATTGGGAGAAATGTGCCCTTCCCTTCCGCATGTGTAGCATGTACTCACTACGACTAGTGGTCTGTTAAGTTGTTGATGTTGTTATTGAGGTCTTCCTTGGGGTGGGGTAGCGACGGGGTTCAAAGTCGGATAACTTGAGGAGAAGTGCCCTGGTTGGTGGCATTTGAAACAAACATCCTTCCCTTTCCAGCACGGAGTTGTGCCATGGTTTTTCCCACAATTTGCACATACGGTAGCCTTCCTTGAGAAGCCATCATTTGATTGCCCCTACCATTTTCTTTTTCCACTACTGACCAAACTGTTATTGTTGTTATTCCCTTCCTCCTCCTTCACATTCGCACTACTAAAGTTATGATGGTTTTGCTTATTGTTCTCCATCCTCTTATCTTCCTTCTTGTTTTCTTGATGGTAATCGTGTACCGTCTTGTTACTCCATTATGCGATTCTTGCTTTCTCCACAACTGCATCAACGATCTCCAGTTGAAAAATCGCTACTTGTCGTAGAATCCAAGGGTTCAACCCTTGTTCAAATCTTCGAGCCTTTATTCCTTCATCGCTCACTTAATGGGGAGCGTACCTCATCAGCTCGTTAAATTTTACCTCGTACTCATCCACCGTCATGGACCTTTGCTTCAGATTTAGGAATTTCAACTCCATTGCGTTGGAGACACTTAGGGGGTAGAACTTTTCCTTGAATTTCTGAGTGAACTGCTCCCAGGTTATCATTGTGTTGGTGTTTCGCACGGCTTCCCTTTTTGTTAGTTCCATCCTCTTGGCACCTTTCCACTAGTGGTTGGCTTCCTCTTTCAGCATGTAAGCCGCATATTTAGTCTTGCAATCATCTGGCACGTCCACTAAGTCAAAGGCCTTCTCAATTTCCTCCAACCAATATTGTGCTACAGTGGCGTTAGCATTATTAACTCAATTTTTCCTCTCTCGACGGGTAGTATTTTCGAGCCTTCCTGTGTCATTATGGGGGGTTATCTTTCTGGGCCTTCTTGGTTTCCTGCCTCCAACCATAATCTAATATAACACACAGAAAGAGTTAAACATCCTTCACGAAGCATTCCATTCTTTATGTGGCTCAAGAAATTCACGGTACTAACAGTGCACGTTTAAAACAAGATAATACGAAGACTTCTAAGCAAAACATAAACATCTAGATATATCAAAATAATCATTCCTCCATATTCCACATTGGACTCCTATGTCTAGTCGTCCTCGTCCTCTGTGTCCAATGGTCCCTCCTACTCCGCCTCTTGTTCCCACTGCTGAGACTGCATAATGAACAACGCATGCAAAGATACGCCTACGGCGTTAGTCTTATCTTCCCTTAGTGACTTCTAACCTTAAGGTTCTCAACTATTTGACTCTAACACATGCCTCAGCCCTTGATCCATTAATATATCCTAGCACCTCTCTTCTAGCGTCCAACCCTAAATCCTAAATTAGACATAGTATATAGTAAACCATATAATGATTATTAGTTTTTGAAAATGTCATTAATATTATAATAATATTAATTATATAATTAGTATAATATTGTGATTTTTTGTGTTAATTATTATGATTATTAATTATTAAGATTATTATTAAGTATAATAAATTTTATTGTGTTGTAATAATATTGTATATTATAATACAAAGGCCCTTCCGCTACTTAAAAAAAAAAAAAAAAGGTCATTTCCGCCTGTGTTAGTAGCGGAAGGATTTTTATTTTTTAAAGCCAAAGACTTTTTTTAAAAAAAAAGCAAAGGACTTTTTTTTTTAAATCTTCAAGTCTTTTCCGCTAGTGTTAGTAATGGAAGGCTATAAAAAAAAATCCTTCCGCTACTAACACTAGTGAAAATGACTTTAATTTTTTTTTGTTGAGACTGGCGAAAGGTTTTTTTTTTTAAAAAAAGAAGTCCTTTCCGCTAGTGTTAGTAGCAGAAGGAAATTTTTTTTTTTAAAGCAATTAGTCTCATTTTTTGTTTCTTCCGCCAGTTCGCCCTAATTTTATTTATCTTCTTCTTCCATCTAAACAACTTCCACCCCCTACTCCCATTTTATTTCTGTTACTCTTCTTTCATCTAACATCATATACAACTTTCGCCCACCAACATATACAACTTCCGCTGAGATTAATTTAATCCGAATACTCCTTTCGCTCGATTACGTTTGTTACATCAAACTGTTACAACCCTAAATCAAGTGAGTTTTTATAATATAAATTTGTTGTGAATATTAACAATGTTCTCCCATTTGTTGTGATTTCATTTTTGAATATTGAATATTAACAATGTAAATTTGTTGTGAATATTGAATATTTTTTCTAAATTATTGTAGTGGCAGTGTGTATATATGTGTATACTGGTGGTATGTAATGTTTTGTTAAAATTTTGTGGTTTGCAATGGATCAATTTGATTATTTTCTGGGTCCGGAGGATGATAGTGTCTTGAATGATCAACTGTCTCATGTGTCTTTAAATGTTTATAATCGGAATGAGTTTAGGACTTTAGAGGTTGCTCATCAAACAAACCAAAAGTATGATTCGTGGATTCTAAGTGATGAAAAGAAAAAAAATTTAAATGTCGTTGGATTTCACGCTTTTACTTTTGGTTGTATATGTCTGAGGCATGATGCAAGCCTTGTGACCGCATTAGCCGAAAGATAGAGATCTGAGACTAATTCATTTCATTTGAATCCTAGTGAGGCGGCAATCACATTGGAGGACATATATTATATACTTGGTTTACGACTTAACGAGAAACCTCTCACTTGTGGTGCTTTAAGTGAGAAACAAGAAAGAAAATTATTTAAACAATGTTTTGGTGAAAGATGGTACAATAAGTGGTATAAGGAAGCAAAACGTGGAGGTGGAATTCGTTTAAAGTGTTTGGTTGAAATGTTTAGTGAACTACCGAATGATCCACCAAAGCACTATGTAGTGATCTACACTAAAGCGTACATATTATGGTTGTGTGGTGCAATATTGTTTCAACAAAAACAAAAGACATATGTCCGACAAGGTATGATTTAAAGTTATAGTAATTTTATACATTTGTTATTAATCCCATTAATTGTATAAAATTGAATATATGTTGAACTATTTATTATAGGTATATGTTTTTTGTTCGAGATATAGAGGACATTGTTGACTATGCTTGGGGGTCAGCCGTGCATGACTGTTATATAGATTTGGGCATATGACAGGATTTGGATTGGTCGTCCATTTCCACTTACCGGTTTAGATTATTGGTGGCCACGTGTTACCGCATATGCATATGCCAAACATGTTCCTTACATTGATAGGCAATTTGATCCTCACCACAATGTACATCTATACAAGCAAGAATTTGAGAACCAACCAAGGGACAAGATCAATTGGAGGCCTTATAAACAACTTTATAAGGTAGATGAGGATGTTAAGGATGCGTGGATGGCGAGATTATTTGTAAATTGTCGAATCTCCCTAATCCATTTCGATGAGGTTGAGTTTCAAATGCCTGATAGAGTTCTAAGGCAGTTTGGCCATCATCAGAGGATACCTGAACCACCATTCGACCACACTACATTGAGGTTGCCCGTTGAGAAGGACAATCGATTTGATATTGTCGATTATGAAACTCTTCGTGGTCCGTATATCGAATTTTGGAATGATTTTCAGGAAAATTTAGTTGGGTTATTGGTATCACAAAATGACAAGGCAAATAAACTGGATATGAATGTATACTATTTGTGGTACCATAAGATCACTCGGAGACTTATTTCAAAACTAGACCCAACTGATATTCGATATAGAAACCGAGTGATGTTTGATCAAGTTAAAGTAATTGACGTGGTACATAACTAATCCTAGTATTCTTTAATGTTTGTATTTGTTTAATGTTTATTAACTTATTTTATCATTCTTTAATGTTTGTTGTTAAAGAAGGCTTTTGGTTTGTTGCAGCAGTGGGAGAACAAGCCACCTCAGATTGAGCAACAGTACCAAGCATTGGTGCATGATAACAACCAATTGCTTACTCATATACATTTCTCTCATCTTGATGTTACTCCTACTTGAGGTTCCTCCCCCAACCATATCTATGACCTCCACTGCCATGACACTCCCCTTCAGTTTAGAGCATCCTCTTTACACTCCCTCATTCACAAATGCTTGGGAACCTTTCCATTCCAACTTTTATTTCAGATCCTCACATTTCTTTTACAACAGATTTTAATCCTTTCGCTCAAACTGCCCATTTCTCCCAAGAGGCTCCACCTGTCCCTAATTCGGCAAGAGTGTCAAGACACGATCTGCTGATGGTTTCGGTGGAAGGGGGCATGGTGAAATCATTAAACCCTTGGAAGGTGGATTGGTTGACTTGACACTTGTTCAATGGTGAACCAGTTGATGATTTAGAGTATTGGCCTCAAAAAATTAAAGGTTATAATATTAATCATGAGGAGGCCAAAGAATTATCACATGAGGCATGGTTAGGCAACACAATTGTGGACGCCTACCAAGAATTGTTGGCAGAAAGAGATGCCATCATAACATGGGCCGAAAAAAAGTTAAAAAGAACTTTCTACTATTTGCTGACTTTCTTCATTGTCATGGGTCAAACTATAATAAATGTCGAAGGGCAAACTGATATTGCAAATGAAGTTGTCTTTATGCAGCACTTTATAGAATAAAATGGTTTACGTGTCTCGGAATGTGTTGTCATTTTCATGCCGTTCCATCCCAGCATACACGAACATTTTGTCTCGGTGATGTTCAACGTTAAGACATGGACAATAAAAATCATTGATCCTATGCATCTTGAGATGACTCCGACACAGTTGGATGCGAGATACCGTGCGGATGTTGTAGTTGCGGTAAGTACAAAAGATTTTATGTTCATTTATATATGGTTTTAATTTGTAATTATCACTTAATAATTTTTATTTTTGAAATGAGCAGAAGAGTCTTGTACCTATCTTGCTAAGACTTGCTGACCCTGAGACCAATTTGGCCCCAAAGAGATGTAAAACTCTGGAAGAAAGTTGAAGTAACAAAATAACATAATGGTTCAGACTGTGGGGTTTACATTTGTAAATATATGGACACAATCTCACGTGGACTAAATCCCACTGTAGCTAAATGGACAGTTGAACATGCATTCATTCTTTACTTGCGTCTTACTTGGGAACTACATAAAGGAATTGCGAGGGGTCCCCCTAGAGGGTATAAGATGGTAAGAACAGTGATGTTGGATTCTAATAAAGAAGAGTGATTAATTTCTAGGATCAGTATTGTTGGATTGAGATGTAATACAATTTTAGATTTCAGTGTGATATATATGTTTTTTGTTGATGGTGTGTTATATTTTAAGCATAAATATCAAGCATAAGTGGTATCACAACCCTTCCGCTAGTGAGATCAAACAAAAAAATAAAAATAAAAAGGAACTTTCCACTAGTAACACTAGCGGAAGGTTAAAAAAAAGGGCCCTTTCCGCTACTGAGACTGACGAAAAGGACTTTTTTTTTACCTTCTGTCAGTGTTACTGGCGGAAAGGACAATAAATTTTTTTTTTTTAACATACTTTCCGCCAGTAACACTGGTGAAAAGACCCCAAATTTTTTTTCCCTGTTTGATCTCCACTGTTGGATAATCCAATCGATGGTTATAAATGTGTTAGCTATGAAAGTCTTCAAAGCTAACGTTAGCCATAGATCGACCCCCTATATATATATATATATATATATATATATATATATATATATATATAT